>JACCHZ010000149.1:4432500-4850000 GCA_018907045.1 Wiebesia pumilae
TCGACGATCGCTTGGAATGTTTCGCGTTGCTTGTTTACTCGTCAAAAACCTTGGATAAATAAGAGGGCAGCAGTGAGAAACGAACGTTAGCGCAAAGAGGGTGTAACGTATTTTTTCGCGCGTCCAGCGAGACACTGATTGGTAATGCTGTAACTCGATTTTATCGCTTAGGCCGTAACCGACACTTTAAAGACTAAAAGAGTCCAGCTCCGGTGGTAGTTTGGGGACTTTGTTTTAAGTTCTATTTCGCTAGTTCGAACGATCGAACGAAGCACGCGTACAACCGAATGTACTTGGATGTAATTTAGATAGCGCATAATTTAGCGTACGTTCCTTGTCTAGAAGCCAAGAGAAACGAAATCTTACTAATCCCTACAGAGTCATTACTGATTGAATTAGCGTGGGACTAGTTATAGGTACAAGCAGGTATACCGCGCGTATAACTCTGTACGAAAGTTAGGAATGACGAAACCATGCGCTACAGTGATTCAAAGCAGTTGCTCTGAAGCTTTATCGTAACTTCTAGAAGTAATTCGTGTAGCGTTACAATGACAGATACAGTTTAACGTATCTTTGGCGCTTATTAGTTCTGGAGGATAAACAATAATTGAGTCATGTAACGGTAGCATATGTGCAACCAATGATGACAGTTTGTTTAAGTAAGCAGTTGAAAAGGTATTTAAAACTATTCGATAGGACATTTCGATGCGTTTGCATTAAAAATTAAAACGAAATAATTAAGCGGTGGAGCTACTGCGACCGCGATATACTATCCGTAATTTTTAACCGTGTGCGATTCACTCTTTACACTTACAACTGTCTCAATGTTGGGTTAATGCCAGTTAATGCTGGTCCAAATGACGCTTCTTAAATCACGTTAACAACGGAGAAAGCACAACAACAACAACAATAATAATGATGATGATGATGATGACGATGACGACGACGACGCCGACGACGACGACGACGACGACGACGACGACGACGACGACGACGACGACGACGACGACGACGACGACGACGACGACGACGACGACGACGACGACGACGACGACGACGACGACGACGACGACGACGACGACGACGACGACGACGACGACGACGACGACGACGACGACGACGACGACGATGATGATGATGATGATGACGATGATGATAAGGATATTAAGGGGCACAAGGAAGTTTTCACAGGCAGTTTTTATCGCGTAACAATTCGGAAAAACTTTCTCATAAAGTTGTAATTAAAACTGATAAATTAAGAGTTCAGGTGAAAATAAGTCGAAAACAAAAATAACGAGGATCACGAGACTGTCATTGTAATGAAAACTGTGGGCACGTGCTCTTATAACACGCGCACCAACGGAAAAGTTCAGATCGGCAATACCCGGCTGCAGCCGCGGATCGTTGATAAAATCTGGTACACGAAACTTCCATATATCTCGGGCGATATACGCGGCATTGCGTTTAATTTACAATCAATTATAAGTTCAGGCGATTTTATAACGCTCGACTTTCGTGCTGCACGTGTCGCACCCGCTTTTAATTGTGCTGTGTACCGAGGAAGCGTTTCTCCATTCGTCATCGTCCTTGCCCGCCATTTTTCAGGCAATATTACTCATTTGAAGATTATACCGCTCGAGTGAATTTTATCCCTTTTTATATTATTCGTATATTCCAGCGTGAAATAAACGAAAGTGCCATTTGACGCATTCGTTAAAATAATTAATGATTTTGTACGCAGATTTGCAAATGTAATTTTGCAAGATCGTATCTCGCGAGGGGAAGTAGCACTTTATCGTTGGAAATATTGTTATAGTTTTAGGGAGAGCAAAGAAGCTTATAAAAATTAGCGGTTTAACGCGGGCTTATTAGTTTTACCGTTCGCGTAACTTGCAATAATAAGCGGGAATATTAGTAGTATTGGTGGCCCGATAAAAATATCGAATTAACGATCTGAAAATCAAGTAAGGTTATTTCAATCGTGCGATTGGTGTTTGCGCACTGTCGTCGTGCTTTAAGTGGGATAGAATTTTCAGATCTTAAATAGTCCAATGATAACGCCATTAGAAAACATCTGTAATTGGAAAGAGCCGGAAAAGTCATGAGCAGACGTAAAATTTAATTCGCAGAATTCTAAATGGATGAAAAATAATTACGGATCAATTAGCATCTTATACGTAAGTGCGTTTGTAACACATAAAGTTATACAAGTTCACAAATTAACGCTGAGTCGTTTTCTCGCGAGGAACTTAACGAGCATCGGAGAAAGGCCTCATATTTTCTGCAATTTGACGATAAAAAAATATTTATAACGATGCTAATCGATTGCGCTCATTTTTAATAAGCCGCCCGCAAATTTCACAAGTAAGCATTTAAGCATTTCCAATTAATTATTTTAAAATCGCTGATTTACTCGAGTTTTGCATTTTTAAAGTCTCAAATTTACGATATTTGGTATTTCCACGATCTTTGAAAGCACCGAGAGCACGATTCGAGATCTTTACAAACTTGTGAAGTCCTTTTGACTCTTTGTAAGACTTTGAGACTTTTTTTTTTTAATAACAAATTCAACTCTAAACGGCATCTCGATCAACGCGCTCGAATCCGCTATTTAAAGCAGCGATCATTACCGTGACTTTCTCATCCGTTTCCTTCGAGTACATTTTTGTTATTTTGGCTCTGTGGAGGTGTAAGCGCTTTGTAAGGAAATGGGTTCTCGAATAATGACGACCAAAAGTCTTGATTTCCTGAAGACTCGTCGATGGACATGTTATAGAGTTGGAGCGCCGTGATGCATTTGGAACGTGGTAAGCCACTCGATACCAGATAGAAGTTGCGTCGGAGTAACAAAACCAGCCGCGCAAGTGGGATTAATCAAGGCTCTTAGGCAGTAGAGCGCGCGACAAGAGACGCCGAGTCCTTCCGTGGACGTCCGTAAAGCGAGGATGCGTCTCGATGTGCATCGTTGTACTCGGTGGATGGCGACCCGCACGAGCGTCGGTAATTACATCCCTCGGGATGAATTTGCGTTTACGATGCTGGAGAGGTCGCCGCGCGAATACGACAATGTTAATGCTCCTCGTGTGATTGGCGACTTGATAAGGACGACGTCTTGCGTCGTGCCTACGTTGTTCTTTGGTCGTTTCGCGTATTCGTTTCGGGGATCTTTTGCCACGAGGAATGATATACTTGGGGCTTTGTAAATACGTCAACGGGATGCCGGTTTATTACGTAAAGTACTGCAGGGCACGCTTCTGCGCTCTCTTCTGTTTGGTAACGGGGGATGCGATCATTTTTAGCTTCGGAACGTTGTGTCGTAAAGCGCTCGTAGATAAGCCGTTGTACTTGGGTAGAGCGATGGTGCATCTTAAATAATATAATACGAGCAAACGCTGCGCAGCAAATAAATGTTATTTCCAAACGTACACATGCATCATCGTGACTCGTTGTACAAGTTAAGAGTGCCTACTATATGCGAGAGGTAGTATTCGTGACTTGCTTTGCTGAGAAGAGCGCACTTTATATTAAAGAATTAGCATTCGTGAGTTATATTATATTATACCGCAAATACGTACCAACTTTTCTGCATTGCATTTCTAATTGGATTTGGCCCTTTTGTTTGTTACGGCAATGTATTCAATGCCTCGTACGATAAGGCATACATACGCCCCTTATTAACTATTATTTAGAATTGAGTTTGGACATTTATTATTCGAATTGTGGATTATTTTAGGCGGTAAAGTGACCTAAGACAATAGATGCCAATTCAATTTGAAGAAGCTTTCGAAAGGATTTTATTTTATTTCATTAGTACATCAAGGTTTATTATTAAAGTCCAAGTGATGGACGCCCTCGTAAGTTTCGTTAAAATTTAACAATGTTCTTCTTTTGGTCTGTGGGTGTGCGAGCGTCTGTGGGTGTGGAAAGGGGAACCGGTATATCGGTCGCCTTTTTCGTTTCCTTTTAAAATCCGTAACTTCGTTTAACGGAGCTCTAATTCAATTATGCAGCTCGTGCACATAAAATACATGTACATTTTTACTACATTAATTTTCATTTTTATGCTTTTTCTCATTGTTGACGCCAGTTTTTTATAAATCAAAATCACGTCATTTAACGATGTAGCTTAAGGATAAAATATTTCGACTTTTAGTTCAAAATCGTAAATTTATAGTTCGTTACATTTCTTTTTTCTTTTTTCTTTTTTTCCTCCCTTTTTTTTTGTTTTTTTTTTTTTTTTTTTTTTTTTTTTTTTTGTTTTTCTTTGTTTTTGCTTATTTTAATATAAAGAATAAGCCACGCCAATACGTTCAAAATCTCATTTTTAAAAATTAAACGACATTTGAAACAGCTAATTACTTGCTAATAACTGTGCTGGAAAGAAGACGGAATTTTAAATAATTTACAAATGCATTTGTTTCTATTTCTAAGTGTGTGTAACAATTTAGTGATAGACCTCGTAAACGTCTGTGAAATTACAGATTATTCCTATTTATTCACAAGAAAGGCTGCCCTAAAAAATATAAATTGACAACATCAGCCTTTGGCAGCCTTTAACTAAATAAAGCCGACTTAATTCTATAATATCACTTTATATGCATATAGATATATGTGTGTATACTGCAGTAGCTGAAGAATTTTGCCGTGCTTTATCACTAACTTTTGATGAACATCACGTGAAAGATAAGCGAATAATTTTCAGTTGATTACTCAAATATCTTAAATATCTACCGGATTTATAAGAAAGACGCCTCGTTAAAAAAAGCAGAACTTATCGTGCACAAGACGTATCATAAATCATATCGACCAAGTCATATCGTAAATGGAGAATAAAATGCAAATGAGAGTACGTAGTCTGCATAATAACGTACGAAGAGATAATTTTTTTATTTAGCTGACTACTAGTATCTTCCTAAGCACTATATCGACAACGTAAATATAAAAAATTAAATTTTGTTTATAAATGCAGTTACGCGTTTGAAAGATGAGATTCGGTTTATTTTTCATTAGAATTTTCATAAAATCACATTTTATGTCATGTTCATTTTAAAAACACTTGAAGCACCTCTGCTTGGAGATTACTTACTTGCTTGCAATTTATTGATTTGTTAAAAGGCTACTTCTTTATCGAAATTGTCAAAATAACAAAGGTCGAAGAAATTATTAATACACACGCTCGGAAGCCATTACTGCCTTTTCTTCTCGTTTTGAAGTCTCAGTTTTGAAAAGTAAGCCATTCGATATCCTTTTATAGCTAATCATTCTCAGAATGCATTCTTAGAATTATTAAAATACGTTATTTATAAACGTATTCGTTGCCTCAGAGTTTGGAGTGAGATTGTTATTTTAGAACAAACTTGATTTTAATTTTTAATCTAATCTAATTTTAAAATCAAAATTATACTACAGAACATTATGTACGAAGTTTCGTAAGCAAATAATTATAATCTTAGCGCTCGAGAGAAGAAATTAATTATAAGTTTACTTCAGGACGTAAAATCCGTTAAATTCGTTAAAGCTGTAATTATCAGGAATCTTTTAATAATGCGACGTATTATTAATTCAGATGAAGGTGGTGTGGATGAAAGAGTATATCTATCGCTGTCAACGCGAGCTTGCAATGGAGATATTTGTCAAATATTATTATTAAAACAATTGAAATACGATAATACTAATACTCTACATCGAGGACGATACGCGTAGGCCCACAATTCTTTAGGGTTACACAGCGAAAGTGTAAGAGCCCTTCCACCGTCGTTCAACCAACGATCGCTAACGTTCGTAATGCATAAAAGAGGACCTCGCTATTTAACAAAATAATCTAATGCGTGTTTTATTTCGTAGGCGATAGATCTTTATCTACAAATCTGCACGGAGTGCATAAGTATTACGGGAGCGTTCAAATAGATCAAACAGAGAGGAGTCGAAGAAAATAAAAAATAATTATCTTGATGATATTGCGAATAAGCGCGAGTAAGTGTACTCGCACTTATTCTCGAAATAATAAACTTGGCTGATTATTTTCTAAGCACAAATAGTTCCGTATTTGAGCTCTAATGGCCATAACGTAAACGCAATAAATGAAGTACGTATTTGCTACGTTATTTTCAGTAATGCATCATGTAAAATCACTATCGATAAAAATTAGACGATAGTCAGCCCGACAGAGAGAGAGAGAGAGAGAGAGAGAGAGAGAGAGAGAGAGAGAGACCTACATGCTTGACAAAGATTACGAATGGTTCGATAAAAATTACTGACAAATAAAGGAAATCGCGATCTCTGCTTATGCATTATAACGTATTCATCCGTGTTAGGATGGCAATGACGGCTGTAAAAAATATTGTTTTGCTTTCTCGTACGAAGAACCATTAAAGAGATTGCGCGGATGCGATTTTCTTCGGTACGTCGCCTTTGATAGAAAATTCTGCATCAACGAATGAAGAGTATAAAAATTTAAAAATACGTTTCTTCTTCAATCAACGAGATAAGGAGTTAATTACATAAAAGTGCTATGCGCAATTCTGTCACGTAATTAAATCCATGTAGCAATGGAAGAAAATATGCCGCATAGAATGGAATACGTCGTTGCACGCACCTAATAACAAAAAGAATTTTCATTTCATTTACCTCGAGATAATTACCAACAAGAATACAACGATCGAAGAAAGTGCGTTCAAGTTTCGTTCATTCCCGACGTTTTTCCAAGTTTTTCAAAACCGACAAACGCTACTTTTACAAAAACTCACTGATAAATTAAGGCGTGCATCAACGTTGGCACACAGTCGTTATAAATTAATTTTAGGCACCAATTTAGCCCCAACACCTATGGAGAGAAAAAACTAGGAGCTTTGAAATATTTTTAAACCGTTTCAAAACATCTGTATCAGTTTAAAGTCAAGCGTGTGATAACCTCGGACATAATCTATTTAAAATGTGTACTGACGTACAAGCGCTCACTCAGTGAGTCGTCTACTGGTCGTCAGCGTGGACTCAATTCGCTTTAAAGTCTTCATTCGTTAACCGCGACGAAATGAAACACAAGGATTGGAAATTGAAAGTGATAGTTATTGGTATTTTAGTGAGAATAAGTGAATTTACTATTTACGGATATTCAACAAATGGATGCGAATTGAGATGTAAGTTGGTTGGTTGATTCACTCTCACGCGGACGACTTTATTTATTTTATTCCGCATCTCGCGATGCGCGAATAAAAATTACGATACGATTTCCTTCGTTTATTAGCAATTACGTGATGACCGAAGCATTTGTAATCTTTGCGAAGCGCGCAAATCTCCCGGCCGAGTTAATCCGGTGTGGTTGATCGAAAGTCGAACCGCAAGAACCGCATTTTTGTTCTCGATGAAAATGTGCTTTGACAGAAATGTCGGAAATGTCGGAAATGTCGGAAATGTCGGAAACGTTGGAACGAAAACGAGGTTATATTTCACTTTTAACTTCACTCCTACGCTTTGGCATTAAAATCACGATTAATGGTCGCGCCAGTTGAAAAGAATAGACTAAGTAACTTCCTATCGTACGTCTATGTGGAATTAGTTCGATTATTCTTGAGAAAGACAAAGGATTACGATGCACACCGCGCTAATGTATCATGCCACAGTACCGCGGTACTCGGTCGCCAAAAATACGCCAAATGTCCGCGGATGAGCGGACAAATTCCTCGGGACGATAGTTTTAACTTCAAATTTCTTATCGCAGATAAGAAGCATGTGGATGATAAGCCGAACTTCTTTCTGATGACCAACACTTTACCGGGAATCTGTCGCATTCAGCACGAGGACAATTCGACCGTAAATTACCACGCGGATAGGAAGTACGCGGAGGAGATAAGACCGGAGACTGTCATCGGCGGTCTTAACTACGACGCGCGTAACGGTACCATCCTCTACTGGGCGAAAATTGCCAACGTTGATCACTCGAGACTGTACAAGGTGCGGCTGAACGACAGTCACTGGCAGTCAGTCCTTGACCAGGACGATGATTTTCGCGACATGACCTACGACTGGATCTCGAAGAATCTCTACATTATAATGGGGGTCCGCAGTCTAATGGTGGCTGTGAACGCCGAGAACGCGTGGAATCCGACGGTGGTAATGTACGACAGATCGCAGTTGACGAGCTTGGCAGTTCATCCGAACAAGGGCTACCTCTTCTTCGTGGAGACGAGCTACTGGTTCGGGGTACAGAACAAGATATGCAGGGCTCATTTGGATGGCTCGAACGTCATCGAGTTCAACCGCACCGGTGCCGATCTGAGATACTACATCGCCAGCATCGTCGTTGACTTCTACAGCGACCGAATATACTGGAGCGTACCGGGGATGGATAAGATACAACGATCGAATCTCGACGGCGAGGACGTCGGGACAATAAGCAGTGTGCGCGTTTACTCGGGACAGCTGGACTTGTCGTCGCGCGCACTTGCCGTCAGTAAGCATTACGTGTATTATCGAAGCTCCGAGGCGAATTCGGTGAGGAGGATCGAGAAGACTGGCGAGGTGAAGGATGCCGATTACGAGCTCTTTAACGTAGAAGACGCCCCCATCACGGAGATCATGGCCTTTACCTACAAGTCGCAGAAAATCCGGAAGGATCATCCCTGCAAAGAAGCTAGGGGTGGTTGCGAAAAGTACTGTTTCGCTGTACCTCAGCAGGGGGCACTGAACGAGGGACTGAAGCGAGTTTGCAAGTGCAGCTTTAACGACGTCGTGGCTACCGATGGTGTCTCGTGCGTTAAGAAAAGACAACCTATGGGCGGCTAATTTCCCGGTGCTTGCGTTCCAGTGATCGCTCTCGTCGTTTTTCGCGCTTGGGTACGACGACGCTTTGTAACATTTAGAGGGGGGGGAAAAAAAAAACAAAAAAATTGCGACTACCTTACGCCAACGCGTTGCCTAAGCAGTGAAAGCCGACCGACCGAAATACGAGCGCATCAACTACGTAAGGAAAGACTATTAACCGAGACTACGAAGCACATCTCACATTTGCCAAGTCCCATTATTTTCAACTGAAAAAATCACAAGTTCCAAAAAGAGCGACTTATAATTAGACCTTATTATCAGACTAGACGCCTGTCCAAGTGGATTGTAATTTTTTGCGTCGACGATGAAGTTGGTTAAAGATGAGGTAAACAACGTTCGATGCCTAGTTCCTTAGCGTTTGGCAAAAGTTTCTTTACGGCTACTCAATCTCTTATCGAAAAGAAGTCTTATTGGAAAAATGAATATTCTTGAAAGAAATACATTTTTAAAGTCTGTAACCGTCTGTAAGATCTGCCCGAATATAGTCCACAAGATATTAATAAAAGCCATTGTCGGTGGTGAAAGCAATTTCAAAAAAAGAAAAAAAAAAGAGAGAAAAAGAGAGAGAGAGAGAGAGAGAGAAAAAAGAGTGAGAGAAAAAAGAGAGAGAGAGAGAGAGAGAGAGAGAGAGAGAGAAAAGGGCTTTACTGAAAAGCACGAAGCAGGCGCTATAATTCTGCCGTAGAATGCAACGCAAGCAACTTGTTACAATGTATTAAATGTTCGTGCTTCTCGTTTGTCCTCTTCTGGCAGAGAAATTTACACGTGAAATTGCTGAATGGAGTATTCCGCTCGAAAAGTCACAATTTTCATGATAAAATATAATAAAATAACGCACGCGACTTATTTACGTGTGCACGATCGAAAAACTATGACAAACTACGAAAAGCTTTCCCTCGATCATTGCTTTTCAAAATATATGTAAATTTTTTGTACAATACATTCTTATCGTAAGAGCTTTTACATTATCACAGTTTATTATTTTTCCGATAACTTTTCGAGGCTACAAATCTCTGCTGTTTTCTCAAAGTATAAAGTGAATTCTAATTGCTCTAATTATATTCCAATGGCTACGGATAGACTGGCGAAGAAATAGAGCATTAAAAACTGCCAACGAATATTTAATTCGGCGTATCACTTTGATCGACGACGTACGTACTACGTAAGCTAAAGAATGGCAATTTATACAATTTTTTATCATTTTTATCATTTGTAAAAAGATGCTTGAATATTCCACGAAGATGAAAAAATAATTTTTTATTATAAATTAGTTTAACTTAATTTATTTTACTTTAATGCAATTACATACAAATTTTAAAGGGCCAAAGTATTTCTTATGAAACATAAGAAATCGTTGCTTAACGGAAAATGTAAATTTTTCAAATATTCCGAGAGAAATATGCAATGGATGCGTAAAAATTTATTCGAATCTAAGTTATTCTTTTATGAAATCGTTAGAAATCTTTAGTGGCTATAGAAATACTTTTACAATTTATAACGATTATAAATATCTTAAAAATTAAGTTAATTTTAGAGTTTATATGCATGGAATTATTCGATTGACTTGATATTGAAGGTAAAATCATAATTTATTAACGAAAGCGAGAATAAAAAAGTGAGAATAAAACGAATGAGATGTTAATATTATATACACACGCGTGCAGAATGAAAAGTAGTTCAACAATTGCAGAACTCGCAGTCGAATTTCCATTACATTGTCGTTAATTGATGTATACTGAGCGCATTAGTAATTATCATTCGTCATCGCTAATATCAAGTTTCAAGCTAGTACGTGGGAGTGTAATCGCAATAGCGATTATTTCGATTTCAAATGTATAACTCTGAATGTACAATGTATTTAATAAATACTTATTCCTTATTATCAAAAGAATAAATTCCATAGATTAACGTTTCTTTCGCAAAAATTGAAATATGTGCCTGTGTACGTATGGATGTATACAAGCGCCGTACAGACAAAAGCTGATCCAGTGAATGAATTAAAGTATTCAGAAAAGGGTATAAGCTAATCATTCGCCTAACATTATCAAAGGCTTTTTCAGTTATTACTTTTATGAGCCTACGGATTTCAATATATTCAATAGCGAGTCCAATCTTTAAAAAAAAAAAAAAAAAAAAAAAAACTGAAATCCCCTTCCAACAATACAATACAATACAATACAATACAATACAATACATAAAGTGAGTGCAACAACGAATTCGTCTCGTATTACATTCAATAATAGCAGCCAACCTCCTGGCCTAAACCACCGTCGAAATCGCAAATGAATGGGGCCTCGTAAGGTATGCCGGCGGATCCACCGAAACCTAGACAACTTGCGTGAAACGTTAGCGTCGCGCGTTCACATTGTGGTGGATAAAATGCCGAGGCACCGCTAGACAATGAACCCCGCGAGCGGGAGGATCCGCCGCCCTCGAACGTCCGGGTTTATCATCGACAGGGTGCGCCGGACATTGCGAGGTCGGCGCGGCCCTCGACACCCACGACTCGAGGACAATGGGGGTGGACTGGAGGGGGATGGCACGACCCCGCCCAGAGCCGATATCTCGAGTCCCTGCACCCGCGACTACGAGATAAACGCTCTTCATTCCATGCCGCGGTTTTATCGCGTTCACCGAGGTGCGGTTCGCCATTGTATTCGCGGACTCTTACGACGTCGACTATGCGACCTCTACGATCGAGATCACACTTTTTCCTCTTCTTCGAGAAGATGCTTAGAAATGAAGATGCCGATGAACGACTTTCACGTTGCAACGATTTCGTATTTCGACGAGATTAGGCTTCGACGCGATTAATTTAAATTACACTGTACTTGGAGGATAAAAGCTCTAAGCTCGACGCGCGTCTTTTTCATTATTTGCCTATTTAGGTGCGCAATTTCCGAGCATCGTGTGTATTTTACACGTCGATGAAATGAGAAGGTTCGAGTACCGTGACGCGCGCGTCACGGTAAAATTTTAGAAATCAAACGAGACTAGATTAAAGTAAAGCTTCGTTCGCTTAGCACCTTTAACGTGGCATTGCATTAAACACGATATTTTACACCAGGGCTGTTTGCATTGAGTACCAAAGTACCCGTATAATTTTACATTTAATTTCCTCACTCGACGAAAAAAAATTCAAGCCGGATTAGCGACATTAGCCGAGCGTCGTATTTTGTACTTATGAAAATCGTTCGGGGATTCCCGAGGATTTTTAAATCGAAGTTCAGAGTATTGCGTAGAATGTTTTAATTTGCGAAACTTGTATCCAAATCACGACTACTAGTTACAACTTACAGCACAAGTACACCGCCTTCCGGAGCAATTATTTTAATTTTATTAGACAAATATTTCACCATCAGCTGGATTTACGATAATACGCTTATTAATGAAATTAAGCGGCTTCACAATGAAGTGGGATCATCGATCTTAAAACTATACGCGATTGAAATGGTCGCCTAAAAACGGTTGACCAAAAAAGCGCGCGTACGAGGGGCGCGTACCGCAAAACGTTATCTTTCACGCTTGAATAAGCGAACCGCTACAGACATCGACACTCGGGTTACTTCAAGGAGCAAGGCCGAGAAGGAATAAAGGAAGAAAAAGTAAGCGAGCCGTATAATACATCGAGGTGACCCGCGAAACGAAGCGCGCAATTGGAGAAATAAGCGGAGAGTAACGAAAGAAAAAGTTGGCTCTGTTTGGAGTCTTGGCATGGTTTATTATGCCGGAACATTCTCAACGCCGAAGGATCTTACGTCGTCGAATTGATTGCGAATGCGAAATAACGAATTCCATATTTTCAACGCCTTCGGAATCTTTAATCGGAAATATTCGGTGATATTCGTGAAGCTGTGCATCGTTAAGGAATACGTATTAAGGATTTTACGTAGAATCCTCGTTAGTTTTGGCGCATCGCCACCCAGTGTATTATTTAAGTAATTACCCTTTACTTATTCAGCCGAGCGCGATCCTTGAGAAGCAAGCTCTTCCAAATGCGAAGTAATTCAAAAGTTTGTATCATCTAATTTTTCAGAAAATGTCTTCGAGAGAATTCACACGAAGAAATTATCTTCAAGCTTGTATTCTTAAAAAAATGAGCTTGCATTCACGACGTATAACGAGGAAAGCGTTACCAATTTATCAGGTAAAATATTCAAGACTACGTACCAACGTGAATTTATGTTGCAATAATTTATAGAAGTCGGAATACGAGGAGTAAATTACAAGCAAATAATCCGAGTACCGCAATGTTCGTAAAAAATTGCAACAGCAAACGACGATGAAAGAAAAATGTCGTTGAAAATAAATTTTCCAATGGCAATGCCACCTTCTCTAGAGACTTTTATCTCACAATTTCTATTTTCCAATGCACCCTTATCAATGGCCGAACAATTTCATCTCGAATATCGCATTAAATGCGAGCGCTGCCCCTTTCAAACGGGTTTTCGGCTTACATTCGGCTTCGAACGAATTGCCGAATTGCCGAATTCGTCATTAGCCAAGGACAGGGGGACTCCTTCGGTGGAATAAGGTGCGCGGGCGGCGATTATTCACTGGACCGCGCGTCGTTGTCCTCGAAAGGCTTCGGATTCGGCGAGTCCGGGGCGGGGCGGGGCGGGGGAGGGGAGGGGACAAGAAACCGCTGTTGCTGTACCTTGCCTTTCTTTCCGTTTTTTCTTGCGTACTGTGCCAAGTGCAACGTAGTGGCCGATCGAACGGCTGAGCCTCCGTTTGAAAGGCGCAAGGTCCCGTAAATTAAATTAAGCTCCATGTATGCTCGCACTCTAATTAACGCGCGTGTACGGCGACGAGATCTTGTTACGCTGGTATGGGCCAGCGATATGGGACAGCGTTATGGGCCAGCGTGTCCTTTTATTCGGCGGAAGATGAGTTATAAAGTGGTAGAGAATTTCATTCCACGAGGCTTTCTCCTTTTTATCTCCTTTCTTCCTTTTTATCGCTCGTAAGTTATCGTAGCGCTCTAAATTCGTATCAATGCCTTTTAATCCTTTTATTATCGAGTGTTTCTTATCGAGAGACAAAACGTTAGGTTAGGTCTTTCATAATTTTACTTTATCTTCGTTTGCGCGAAATAGCAGCAGGGGATTTATAAGTTTGATCGACGTGTGCACATTTTTGTAGTTTGTCGGTGGCACGAAAACACGGTTAGCAAATATTTATGGTACGATGTATCTCTTACGGTGCGTAATTAATGTCTATCAAGGCCCGTGCGCGTGTGCGTGTGCGCGCGCGCGTGCGAGGCCTTGAATATTCGTAGGACAACGTTTGCAGTCAACGAGTGGCGCGACGAAAGGCGTAAAAAATTTTCATCAGCGATTATTTTCATCGAAACGAGCTTAATTTGTGCGCTTTTCTCCTGGGAAAGATCGCGGTTTTTATCAAGAGCATCACGTGTTTCGATTTATCGAGCAACGACGAGTAACTAAATATAAACGTTTTTGAACTAATTTATTAATCGCGCTAACGTATAACGCTAAAATATATAATATATAATAAAATATATAATAAAAATACCAATTCATGCGTACAAAGTACGTTCTGCTGAATAAATGTTCGATAAATTTCTCGAACCTGTTAAAAAGCTCAAATTGAATCAGCAGTTTCGCGTGATTTTTTGGTATAACGGTGTAGAATGTATTAAAATTTTACTTCGGTAATCTGCACATTGAACGCCAATACGCTGCCCAATATAATCGCGCGCGTTAAACACCACATTGATTAATTACGTTCGAATAGAAATGGAAAAATGTGTATGTAAGATGAATAACGTTACACTAGCAATTTGCACACCCGAATGTTCCCAACGCACGTACGGATACAAAAATGTGTGAAAAGTAGTTTTATCGCACCGAAAAGTATTCGAATCGACGAGACGTATTTAGAACGGATGAAGTGGATGAAGATATTAATTGAAATGATATTAACGCGACAAGCCAATAACCGCAAATGGCTCGAGTGACACCCAACTTTACCTCTGCAAATGTATTTTATTCTATAGAGATAGTCAATTTCCTGGTAACGGTCAACATCGTCAACATCGTCAACATCGTCAACATCGTCAACATCGTCGACATCGTCAACGAAAGGACAGCGAACACGAGTATTCGCTCATCTCGATTCCTCCGAGAGAAAAACATCCTCGGCAGAATTCATCTCGAAATTCGCGGATCGCGCTCTCGAGCGCGGCGTTCTTACCCAGGTAGTCGGAGCACATCAGCGGACGTCCGTCGAACGAGGAGGCGCTCGGCTTTTCCGGAATCGTGGTCCCGAGGGGACGACGCCGCTGGTCCAGCGCGTAAATTTCTCTCTCCCCGAGTCGACGGGGACTCGGGCTTGAACGCCTAATTAGCCCGGGACGCGTAGTAGGAGTCGCGTGTTACCGAACCCACGCATCGGCGAACAAGAGTACGTTGTCGCTCGATAAGTTCGATCCAGGTCGACCGTTGATTATCGTCGGGAGGATCGATTGGGATTGCAAGGACGGTGATCGTCGCAAGGATATGTCACGATTTTTACGGATTTATTTCGTCGGTCGACCGTTAGAAGCCGCGAGCGCTGGTTATCCAAATGAATTATTCTCATTTGACTCTCGCGTCTCTTGATAATGGAACGTATAATTTCAAGGTAACCGGCGAACTCGAATTTTGCGGTAAGTGGTTGTCGTTGCTACTGTAATTGGAAACTGGGCAACGAACGTTACGGGAAAAACGCCACCGTCAACGGCTACTCGTAAGCTGTTGAATAGCCAACAACGGCTCTTTGTAATTACATAGTATTAGACTATTCTGAAGCCGGTGAAGCACGCACGAGCTATAATACGAGATCAATATTTTTAATAATAACCGACGTTACGTAAGTAAGTAAAAAAATCTTCAGGTTTTCACTACTCTTTAATAAGGTGCTAAGAAAGACGCGTAGCTTCCTCGCTATCCCGTGGCTTGGAAAGCTTCCTAAGCTCTTTGTAAGCTCTCTCTCGAGTATTTACGGAGGATGCAATAAAAATTTATAATCCAGGCGGAAACTGAGTTTGGCTGAGTTTGGCTGAGTTTGGCTGAGTTTTTGAAGGGCGTGAAAAAAGGGAAAGGAAGGAGCGTCGGAATGGGTGAGCGTCGAAGTGACGCGTCCCACCGTCGGATAAGGGGACTAAATTTTAACGTCGTTGAATGTTGGTTAAGCTAGTCATAATCGTAAAGACAGGAGGGTGGGGAGTGGGGCTTGAAGGTGTGCGGGTGTGCGCGCGTGCGCTCTTCTCGCTCACTTACGTAATGCGCACGCGATCGCTTATGTCGAGAGACGCTTCGTACGACGAAGGCGTTGCGGGGATCCGCGTACGTGTATCGCTGTAACTGATTTACAAAACTAGATGGGCACGAGGTTCGCTGAAATTTATGCTTGTATGCAGATGTGCCGGTTCGGCATACAGTACCACTCGTTACTTTCAAAATCTGCCGTCGTTCTTCCTTCTGGTATAAGAAAAGGCGCATGTGCCCAACAAATGCACGTTACATATGCGATACATAACGACGACGACGACGACGACGACTACAGTTTTCGCTCGTACATTCGCTCATTTCTTTTCTTTCTTTATAGCTTTCGTTATAAATAAGCCGAAAGAAGCGGTCGACCTTCCCTGTGAAATCTTACGTGCCTGTACTTGGAAATTCGGGGCGGGGCGGTGGAGAAGAAAAGAAAAGGCAAGGAAAGAAAAAGTAAATGTACTTTCGTTACGTAATCCGGGGCATTTTCCGCGGTGCTCGTGAGCAAATCGGCAACATTGTCGCACACATCCCCCCGTCGTGTCAGTCATAAAAAGGCGACAGCACGCGCACGACTCCGTTGCAATAAAGCAGAGGGGGACCGATGCTTGTGCTCTAGGAAACGTGCGAGCGATAAACCCCCCAACTATATAACTATACATTTGCATGCCTAATTCCCAGAGCCGCAAAAAGAATCGGCAATTGGATTTTATGCGCGCGACCTACATTTCTCTGCCGATAAATCGCGAAAATCGCGCGAGAGCCAGACGATTACGCACGCCAAGCGAGACGTCGGTCCCGTCGCCATCTGGCTCTAACCTCTCGCCAGTCTCGCCAGTCTCGCCAATCTCGCCATTGACGCAACGAGTCGCTCCTCCAACCGATGAATACACGTACGCTGGATTCGACGATGTGCGTCGACTCTTTTTAGTTCGTGGCGGAGGGACGCGGGGGACAAAGAGGCAATTTCAACTTGAATTACCAAAGTCGCGGATTGGTGTGCGGGGACTACGAGGATAAAGGAACATTTTAATCGCGACTGCGCTGTAACGACGCTCGACTTTTCTCGAACTGCTTGAAATATTGCAATGTTGAGCTTACCGGTGTTGTGTGCGTTACTTTCAGAGAGCTGATATATTTTGAGGATTACGAAACGTTGTTTCGCTCCTATATTTGGCTTCGAAAATGGAGAGCGAGAGCGAGAGCGAGAGCGAGAGCGAGAGAGAGAAGCGAAATTCAGCAGCCACAACATGATATGCGTAGGCAATTCTTCGTATGTCGTCTTAAGTGTTTATGTAATTGCGTAGAAAACTTAAAATTTTAGTCTAGCTTCTACTTAATATTCACGAGGGGATTTTAAGATTACGCGTATTACGTTTCAGGTCTATCAGATCTCATCTTATTTGTAATAACGCTCCGTCATACGTACATGTGTATGTAGCATTTTGCAATGAACGGGTGTCGTTTTTACTCGAATGATCGTACTCTTGTAACAGGGAATATAACGCGTGTTTTCTTATTACTCATATCGCGAAACTGCAGCTTTTTTCGAAGGTGCATCGGGTCTTTAAAGATCGTCGAATGCCAAGCCCGTGGACTATTCGATTATTTATCCGAAAAAGGAAAAAGGAAAAAGGAAAAAGGCTTTTTTCCATGCTACGTTGTCAAATAATCGTTTGATTCATGATCGATATGGATTTCGTATTTGTAATTCGTTATAAAAATACTCAATTTATTCAACGAGCGATAAAAATTGTAAAGGCATTGTATTTGCGTAGTATTTCGCGTGATTTACATAAGAAATTAAAATTAAAATTACACCGAGATTTAAGACGTTAAGGATTAAATAGTTTCTTATCGTTTCTTATGCATTAACTGTTTCGCGTATACATACGGCTTTTATTACGAATAATATTCGTACAAAAGAATTTTCATTTTCTTTACATTTTCATTTCTTTACATAAAATGTAAAGAAATTTTAAAAGGAAATCAATTATAAAATGCACGTTCAAGTTTCTTAGGTAAACAATTTGGAATCTCAAAAAGCAAAAAGTCTCCTATTAAAATCTACGTTTAAAATAATGGTTACCTCGCAGTTTCGCAATACGAATCCTTCCTACTTTCATTCGAATATTAGCGAAAAGCACCAAGTGCTTCCCTCTCCATGCAATTGTAGAAACGCATACTCGAGAAAAAAAGGTTTAATTGAAAAAGTACGCAAATGTGTATACGAATCACCGAGGACGTGCAAATTGTACCGCAAGCAAATGCAATTTGTCAATATTAGCTCGAGGAAACTTTGGTATTTAAAGAAAAGCATCGATTACGAAATCGTTGACGATGGTTATAACGTCGAGAGAAAACGTTTGCAAAGTCACTCGGAAGCACCGATTTTTAATTACACGAAAAAACTCAGAAAACATCGTATCCCCTTATAACGTTGCGCATAAAAATTTGGTACAGGATCCGTGGCCCCGACAATTTACGCGAATTAAAAGCTCCGCTCGAATTAAAATTTACCGCCGAGTAAATTTTAATTCGTAAGTAAACTTAAACCCTACGATGCTTATCGCCAAGAGTGTACGGCGTCCCATCGAAACCACCCTATTTTCCATAATTCTTATCCAAAGGAGTACTTTTGGATAAGTACCCATAATTTAATGCACAACGTGTACTTTTCGTCCGCTTGACACCGCAACTTTAATGCTCGGTTCGGCTAGAGGCTGGCAACCAAGTTCGTAAAAAACGTTTCTCCCATTCGACAAAAGCTCGTAAAGTTCAGAGTCCATCCCGCGCTAAGATCGCCCAAGGAAATTAATCGGCGATGCGATAGAGAGGCCCTTGGCCCTTGGGCAAATAAAACATAATTCCGATCGGCTATCAACGACGTCCGTGGCTCTTTAACTCTTCTCGCGCAATAAACAATGGCCGATAAGATGTTTCTCGTCGACGCCCGCGAGCAGCCGATTCCCACCGCAACGCGTCTATCCATCTCCCAAGAATTATTTCTTAATTAACGAATCTCCTCGGCTGCGATATACGAATGGTCAGGCGCATCTCGCGGCGTATTTATGCGTCTGCGGCGCAATTTCCTTCCTCCGTTCGATGTTTCGCGTGCAGAACGCCAGGGATCGTGTCTCGATAAATATGGACGCGGGTTGCGCGTGTAATGCATCCGCGCGTATATGTGCATTCGCGGTCGGATGTTTTAAAGGGGGTGCGAGTAAGGATGCTCGCTTTCCTCGATTCGGGGAAAAATCCTGAGTAACTGCCCTTGGGATTGTAGGCGCTTAATTAGAAGTGGGAGGAGTGCTGGAGTGGTTTAAGCTCTCGAGCGAATCAGAGGTAAGTTGGTAAGGGGAGAAATGTTTTGTTTTTTAATTAGCTTGCGTCCTTCGAGCATCGCAATATTTACTCATCGTTGCGTAAAGCCAAGGTTTACGCGAAACCTTGGCTTATCGAATGTCCCAAGAAAACTAAAAGCCCACCGACGACGTGCAATTCTATCCAATACCCCGGATATCTAATGTCCATTTTCAAGTTCTTTCGACGAATCGTATGAGAAAGTTCCCGTTTAATTACGCAGGCACTTCCGGTAAAAACTCAAAGCGTTTCTAATCGCTTTAATAACTTTACGGGAATTATTAGTTGAGCGCTATACTTGAATCAATTAACTCGAATCGGCACAATGAGCTGTAAAGACGATTACCACTAAAATGATTCTTGTCATTTAAATAATGCATTTGAAATTCAAATCAAATGAGAACGAACGGTATAAACTACAAACTCGATAAGTTGCGTCAGCCAATTGATTCGCGCGAATGAAAGTTTCGTGGTTAAAGCAACTCGGTTACTATAATTTAAGCTCTAAATACGAGCTACAGGGGTGTGCGTGTGTGCGTGCGTGCGTGCGTGCGTGCGTGTGTGTGTGTGTGTGGGGGGGGGGAGAGGAGGAGGAGGCGAAATATCAAGAATATTAAATGCGTTCAGCTGCCAATGTCGCGATTAAGTAATTACATCGAGTCGTTGGAACTTTCAACGGCTATAGGCGCTTTCCTATGGCTGCAAGCTCGCAAGCACAGCGTTTTATCAGCGGAGAACAGCAGGCGTTTACACACGCATGCACGAGAGAGAGAGAGAGAGAGAGGAGAGAGAGAGAGAGAGAGAGAGAGAGAGAGGAGAGAGAGAGAGAGAGAGCGATCTAGGGTCAGGAAGGTCAGGATCTAGCACGCATCGCGCGCTTCCTCGTCCTCCTACTCTTTACATCTAGGAAGCTTCTTCTCGCGCGTGCGCGTGCGCATGCGCTCGGAACCGTGGGAGCCATTCGTGGATTTTTACGGGGTTCTATTTCTACACGCCAAGAGCCGGTTCCTCGTGTACTTGGGGATTTACTTGCGAACCCCTACCAACGACGTTCGGTGCCCCGGATGAACGCGAAGACGTCTCTTCGGGTGTGTTCACCTGTCACGCATACGAATACACGGAAGGATTATATTATATTATACCGGGTGATTTTTCAAGATTTTAAGATGAGCTTGTGTCGCTCGTACGCGTATCGCCATGAAAATGTACACTACGGGGCTTAACGACGTCAACGTAATTCGATGATTCCACCCGGTTTTCTCGTAGAAAAGCGCCTTTGAAAAATCAATTGATTTCGGCGATGAAAGTGCAGATTCGATTAGTTATCGATAATAATAAGTAGAGGTTATAAATGTAACATAATTGCGATGTTATACTTAGATCACGAGTAATGTTTCCGAAAGCATTCTCTAATTCTTCAATATCCGTACGTTTTAAGCGTTTTAAGCGTTTTAAGCGTTTTAAGCGTTTTAAGCTTACACGCTCGTACATATCGTACATCAAGCGAAGGTTTGCATCATTAATAAAACTGAAGTGAAATTGATGGCACGTCAGAAAATTTGAGATACGACTTAAAAATTCTTATAGTTTCTCTCGTTTCGTCTATTAAAGAAAACTGTTAGATTTGACTATCGGATTTCTTAAAGCAGGAAAAAGTTAATTTATGCGATGGAAAATGGAAATTAAAAATATTTAACCAGCTTCTGCGAAGATAAACTCACGTGGTAAGTCCACGTGTACTTTTAATGTATCTATGACCGGTTTTCATTATTTCCCACCGACGCGTAAACGAATACATTATAAATTTCTTTGGATAATTTGTAAAGTTTGACAATATCTTAGCTTTACACTGTAAAAGAGTCCTGTCTAAAAGAGTATTGTTAGTAATGCGTTTGTCGTTGCGAATACTGGTTATTGCGGCTCCCGTTGTACATCGACGAGAAACCTCTCGTCAGTCTCGTCAGTCTCGTCAGTGGACTAGGCGACGTAAGCGTTACGAGAGATCGCAGGCTCCGAATTCAAAAGTTCAAAGGCCAGCAGGGAGCATGAATAGCCGTAGCCGATGATTCAAGTGCCCCGATTCAAACTACAAAGTATAACTTGCGCGCTAAAATTGCAGGTTGGCGAACGCGCACTTTGGCGAATAAACGCAATTCTCCGACGGGGTTCGCTTATAAGCGGCCAATTAGAAAATTGAAAATTGGGTAACGCGATACGCGTGGTTGTTGCTGCCGAGACTTACACGTGCGCGATCGCTCATTCGTCGCGTCCGTATCAAATTTTTCCCTGTCCGATTCGCATCTGCCCGAGCAAGGGCTTGTGCATCACGGCTCACCAACCCCCCGCCCTCCCCCGCAACTGCTGCATTCCCGCGCATGTACCACACGACGGCTCTAAGTCTCGCTCGCATCTTATTGCGCGATACCCCAACTCCCCGGCTTTTAAAGTACGTCTTGCGCACGTACACGCATCATGCGGCTCGCGATTTAGCGTTTTGCAGCAGTTCGAAGCCCATTAGGATCTACATAAACACGCGTGCTCCGAGTGTTTATAGCAACGAGCCGAACCGCACCATCTAATAACACCAAAGAGCCGCAGCACGATCTTGTAAAAGAGCCAAATGGAGAAAGCGAGAGAGAAACTTTTCACGGCACGGCACATCTTAAACGGTCTACGATTGATACTTTGACGCACTTTTCTGCTCACATATTTTCGTAAACCGAGGTACATACTAATACTCGCGTTCGAGTAGTTCTGAGTTGCGCACGCGCGCACGCACTGGAAATGGTCCCAGTTACTTCATCTTGTGTTCAAGTAAATTCTGATACAATTGTGCGCAAATATTCGTGTGAAAAAACGCGCGTTAAAATCTTCTGTCATTTCTAGAAAGTTTGTCGTAAATGAAGAAAAAATTCCTACTCGTTGAGTCTTGTCATTAATTAAGCTCATCCGACATCGTTACATTAGTTCACGCTCAATATACATATAAAGGAAATGCAGCTTTTGAGCATGAAAAAGGCTCTAAACGTTTTAAGACGTTAATTTTGCAGAAGCACTATTGCTGGGCTATGAAAACTTTTTCCTATCATACCCGTTATGAGCCTTAAAAATGGTAAATGAATCCTAAAGAGGTGAACTTAGGTTTCGCGACTTTTTTTATCATTTTATGCTTATTTCTTTGAGCAATCTATGCTTAAATATGCTTAAATAAAGAATTTATTTATTTACTGAAGATATTCTTCGTATCTTTTTTCTAAGAGTTTGCCAACGTCTTATTAGCTTGTGAGTGTTTTCATTCGCAAGCTTTTATTATTATGGCTTATTTTGTTACTCCAAAATATCATCGTAGCAACACCGGAAAAGATACAATTACGTCACGTGTGCCAAATTGGCTGGACAAAGCGTAACAATTCACGAGCGTGCAAACGTTATTTAAATCTCTGAAAGCAAGTCATCAACTTGGGAAGTGGGTGATACCGCAAATAAATCGAGTAGGGCCGTCGTTGACCAGGGATGGGCTCAGGGTAGCAAAGGTTGGAAGAGAGTAACCGATCAAGACGTTGGACGATTAATTTTCCTCGGCCGGAGGGAAATGCATTCTCTGTACGCAGAATTTTCGCGCGTTTAAAACCGTCTAAAACCGCGCGTAATTATTAAACCCGATCCCCGTACACGATCCGAGGCAACACTCTCCCTTTAATGTGTACAATGGATGAACACGGCCATAGTCAGAAGTAACAATCGGTGTACCTTAAATTTAAGTATTTGCGTCGTTAAAAATGAGTTCTTTTCGGGTTTCTCTATTCGGATTAAATTCCTCTTTTCGGAAGAATAACCCTCGTGCAAAATTAAAAATTTTAAAATAATTGCAGATCTCTTTTAGTTTGTCAAATTTTTCTATGTTTCTTTGTTGTAAACCTATTCTCCATTAAGGAACTGTTTGGACGTTATGAATTACAGTATGCCGGAGAAATGTTATCCAAGAATTCTGATTGGTGCAAAAGGTCAAGTTATCTTCGATGTTTTGATCCGGTTGATCGCATTAAAAGATTTTACATTAACGCGCAGTTGGAGCACAACGTATTCCTTCGAAACATATCTCTACGGTATTACGTTATTATTTTGAAGACCTTTCGAGGATTATCGATCACTCTGACATAGTAAACGTTTTTATTTATTTTTGCCTTCTCCACGTGGCCACGTGCAGCGTAATACGTATGTACATACGTGCACGCTATGGAGGTGTCGTGTAGGGATCTCTGCTGATGTGTGCAGGTTATGTTTAGTTTGCCTAAGCAAGGAATTGTAGCGGTTGGCGCACGCAACCGAGAAGGTCAACTTGTGTGCTGATGTGCAGGTACAATCGTCTGTCGGCATTATTATTTGTACAAATGTTGCTTGGATCCTCGCGTGTGCGCGCGCGCTTTGAACAAAAGCAGGAAGTCTGGCTCGATATATTATTATTATTATTATTATTATTATTATTATTATTATTATTATTATTATTATTATTATTGTTATTGTTATTGTTATTGTTATTATTATTATTATACGCGTAACTTTTAATCCATTCGGCTTGGATTTCAGAATAAAACGTATATAAAATATTAGCTTTCTAGTATAATAATTCCTTTTCTTTGCGCTTATTAGCTTTAGATTCTTGTAGACGAAAGCTAGAATTAGACATCTCGGCACTTTACGGGAGTGAGTGAAATACTGGCTGATTAGAGGATGTTCGAGTTGTCGATCAAAAGATTAAAGTGCCGGATAGTTAATTATAGACGGAGAAGAGACGACTAGACCTTAGAGATGATTGGGCATATCGGGAAAAAGAATTTTAAACGATAATAATTATCGCTGAACGAAAGTCAGAAACGATAGGCAACTGCGTTGTCGTTCGTTGATCTATAACTTTCGTTCAGCCTTGTTTCCGTCATGGAAGTAAATGTGATTTACTGGAATTGGACGACGGTCGTAGATAAATCATAACGGTCAATTTTTCAATAGGTTTTCAATCGGATATCCAGACATAATAGGCAATCGCTTTTGCAACGCGACGTCGTCAAAGTCTCTACTTATGGTTACGGTTATGATTGACGGATGCTCGCGCGACTCTGGAGTAACTCATGTCATTTGACAACGACTAGTTCATACCGACTAGGATATTTGCGCCGAGCTTAACCGAACTTAAAGCGCGGCCTGCGCTAACTGCAAAGCATACAAAGTCGAGATGCGAATAATGAGATTCTTAATCAGCTCGACTACAAGAGCCGATAGGTTCCATGAAGAATCCATGAACCGCAGCATCGCAATTCGTTTGTCGGACATCTCAGTCTTGTAGAGCTCGTTCATTCCCCAGGTTCATTTCACCGTCAAAACATTTAAGATAGAGCGAGCGAGCTCGAGAAGCACAGAGAGAAGACCGACAGCTCGCATCCCGTTGATAAAGTGCGTGGAGTCGCTAACTGTGATTATTCGCAAAATACAAAGCTGTAGACTCGGAGATCTCGTAATGATGCAAGTTAAGCGATAAGAATTGCGATGGTTCACCTAAGCAGTTATATTCGACGGATGAAGCACTTGCTAGATTAGTAACCGCCTTGCTGTATTAGTGCGCGATATGAATTTCCCGGCTTATGCATTAAGTTTGGCCCGATGCTTTAACACCGGGGAATTGAGTGCGCACCGACTGGGACAAAAATTGATAGAAGATCGCGTAGTTGTCGAGTTTGTGCGGGTACGTCTCTGAGCTTGGGTACATAACGCGGCATAACTGCTACAAGTCTTTCTCGAAGTTGTCGGGTTGAAACGTTGACTTGTTCGAGATCTGATACATTGTACGCGGTATTAACGCTGCTCGGTCATGTAAGAATACGTTCTCGGGGAGGCGTTTGTTAAGGCTAAGATTATCCAGGGTGTAGGTAGTTCGTAGATAATGAATGACGGTGTCGTTAACCTTGAGCTTGAATATACGCTTTCAACACCTACGAGCGACCTTCCTCGACGTCATAAATGTTAATCCACATAATTAATATTGGCTACAGTGCAATATTAAACGAGATTCTTTGATACTGGAAAATTGATGATCCGTGGTGGTCGTGGATAGTGTGGAAAAATTTAAGTAATTTAGTAACGTAATGATTTCGAAACAACTGTGGCAATTCAACGAACAATGGAGAACAGTAAAGTAGTTAATCGTATTATTCTCATTTTCGATACAATTATCCAGCAACGTGGATGTCGTTGTTGTATTAAGTCTCTATATGCGCACGTGTACATGTATTTACATGTAGTGCGCTCTTGAACGAGTATTTTTCAAAAAATGCTATCGCATCGACTTAATATTTTCAAAGTACACGATTATTTTATCTCGCAGTCTCTAATCTAAGTTTGCGTAAATGCTCTCCCAACGGAGATAGCAATAGTGATGGAAATTTACTAGTCGAGGTATTAGATAATTAATTTAGGAAAGAATCCAGACGATAATGGTGCTACTGAAGATGACGGTTTAGGACTGCAGTCACGGTGAAATTGAATCAAAGCTTTTTACGTAAAATTTTACGTAAGATTGCGTCCGAGTCCTAAGAACCAAATTCTAAATAATTTAACCATCAGCTTTTCGAGTTGAGTATCGACGTTTCCTTTATTCGACGATGTCATTTCATTAATGCTCGTGGTGCTTCTTTATTCTCATTTATGGCAGTTCGTTAAAATTCATTGAAATCAAGTTGAAATCAAGTTTTTAACCCTTAGCAAATGAACTTGAATGTAATTATGGAATTGGAAAGCCGAATCGCGATTTTGTGAAGGATCGTGCTCCGGAGGTAAGTGCATCTAATTGTATTCGCGCGACCATTATTAATACGTTATTTCTTTTTAAAAGTTATTTCTTTTCGAATAGGTAGCTAATTTATTGGACTTTATGCCAATTTATAGTCAACATTTTGAAAGGTACGATCACCAAGGGTGAGTTCGCATTGAAAATGAATTTCTAATACCGATTGTAAGTATTTATTAGATTTAAGTAGCGCGATTGACGTAGGTTGTTATTTGTATATTATATTTGTACAATTGCAATAGAGATACATTACTACTTAAATATGTCGTTATCATTTTCATATTATTGGAAAATTCTCGAGTGAATTTTGATTGATGAATTTTGCGACCTTATTCAACGATAAAGTTGTTGAAATTACAATCATTTCGTAGCGCATCCTTCAGCGCGAGAAACCGATTTAGGAATAATATTAAGGACTCGAGGAAAACGAAAAGTAATTGAAGTAGCTCGTTTTAAAATAAGTTCTTCCCTATGCAGCGCCACACGTGCACGAAATTTCAACGACAAAGGTAATAAAACGTTGTTAACACGCGTACCAACATTCAATACTCTCGTAAAACTCTCGGTTGCGATCAACCTCACCTCGGGACAAAAACCGTCCCCCGCGATGTCCAAGTGCCGCTTTCGACTCTTTATCACTCGTCCTGAGACACGAGAACGAGGGCAACAACGATGTAGTATCACGCAAAAGTCTCGGAAGTGGTACTCGAGCGGCATAAGTCTCGTAGGAATCATCGGTCATGGAGCTAATACGTATCATTACGAGCTCTGTTCGTTGTCTCACCGGTGGAGGTTACACGCTGGACCGCTTTGTATTTTAGCAATTTCAGCAATTTCGGCAATCTCGGCAATCTCGGCAATCTCGGCAATCTCGGCAATTTTGGCAAGTGACAGCTAACAGGCGGTAATGAGGCTTCGAGTACTGGATCGCAGGTTGAGTACCGCCGATTTAGTAGCGCTTTCGATCTCAATTGGAGGGTAATTACAAAACGAAAGTGTACGTTGGACACGCTGAATTACTGCAAGACTCTGGAGTTTGGTGGTCCGCTTGAAAAAAGCAGAATCTTTTTGAAGAAAGTACCTCGTAAGCTGGCAATAATCATTGTATCGTCACACAAGTGTCGAATGCAGACGTCTCCGTGCGAAAAAGAAGATTCAATTAGTGCGGCGCCATCCGTCTAACCCCTGACACGCGTGTGGTGTCATCGGGCGCCGCGACGCCTCGGCACTAGGGGAAACAAGATCATCGGGAACCTGATCCGCCTCGGGTAAAGCAAGACCGGTCGCGTGCGCGCCATTCGTGAAACCTTGCCGCCTGCGTGATCCGGCCAAGGGCAAGTCGCTATCGCAGACAAATTGTTTTCGAGAAATTTTGCCGAGCATTATACTCGCTCGCTCACTCGCTCTCTCTCTCTCTCTCGCAACCGACTTTCAGGAGAATCGGAGTAACGAGGATACCAAGGAGACGACAATGTGGGCTGCGTGGAATACGTCAATTTATTTTCAGGTACGCTACCTTTGAATATTCGGGTTCGGCGCTGCGCATGGATGAGACATTAAGTATTTTCAGTTCCCTTGTGACAAATTAATTAATACGTAGTTATCTCGTTATTTTATTCTGGTGCCTTCGGTCCACCAGAATAAAATTTATCCACCTGGTACTTTTATTTTTAAATAAGATAAGATCTTAACAAGTTATTTAGATTGCACTTTGCCACGTGATAATTCATTTACGTACATTATACGTTACATCCATTCTCAAAACTTTAAATCGTATTTACGAATTTACACTTAAGAGTTTGGTATGTACTTTTATTTGGCATTCGCGTATTTTCAAATGAAACTGAAATATCTTTCATTTTATTTTTCTACCGTTAGGCGCTCTTCAAATGTAAAATCGCATTTTCTCCCAACGTACCGCTGCTTTCGCTAATTATTTCCATTTGATAAAGAAAACAACTAATGCAGCGATCGTTGAATACGATCTTGTGCGAATCAAAATATTCAAAATAGCGATGTCTCTCGTGTTAGCGATGGCTTACGTTTCCAAAAAATTATTTGCAGAAAAACATGTTTATTCGATCGATACAAACCTACTGTACAACGATTTTAACGCTGTCAAATGTAACGACAAAACCAGTACCATTAATCTTAATATTGTTAAATTGCCTATTGATCATAAATAATTGAAAGTGACGATAAACGATAAACGAGCCAACGAATTCAAAAACCTAATTCCACAAACGGAAAAATAGGTAAATCCTCGTGGTTGGGTACATTTGTCGACTCCTACAGGTAGATAATGGCTAATACGAGATAATGAGTTGGAGAGGCGAAAAAAAGATCCGTCGAGTTATAAAATTGCATCAATTTAAGTCACCGTGATATCATTAACCTACACAGTCGCATGGATATACTTGCCGACTTGTAAGTCCATACTCGGCCGGGCGTATCGTATAGTCCACGAGCGACACCAACTCGGTACATTCGCCTGTTGTGTACTCACAATTAGTCAGAGTATATAAGCCCTTGGCTTACGCTCGTCCCATTTCTCTCTGTCTACGTCGCTTTTTCGTTCGGCGCCTCCGTCTTGTTTCATTCTCGCACTTAACTCTTTCTTTACTGTTTCTATATTTACTGTTTCTCTTCGTTCTTTATTATTCTCTCCTTCCTCTTACGTATTCTTACGGACACGATGGCCTACCTGCTTATTCTTATCTGCTATTTATAATGATAATACTTCCGGAACTAAACTGTTCCCACGCCGTCACGGTACAGCGATTTCTTAGCGATTTCTTAGCGATTTCTTAGCGATTTCTTAGGTCTAAAACGCACTCTCATTCGGAATTATTCGGAATAAAGCGATCATTCATTTTTTACGTATCAAATCCATTTCGGTGGACTATTCGTTCAATCCATTTGAACTCAAACTCATTCGCCTTCGGTTAGGTTACTTTAATAAGGTTGAAAATGAATTTTCGAGTAATTATTTAGTAATTAATTATCAATTCTTGATACAATGTACGTATATAAATGTGATTTACGTCGTCGTGTAAGCGTTTGTATCTTTCAACACTCTCTCCCTCGTTGTATCCTTTTCCCCAAATTCCTTATTCAAAAACAAAAAACAGACTTTAGCAGAAAAACAAATCTAGGATCGAACAAAAGGGTAAAGCATTCTTAGATGCAAATGCATTTTAATAATTGAAAAAGGGCAATGAGTAATTTAATAAAAAGAAAAGAATTTTAATTTACCATAGGTGAGTTCAATTTCCACGAGCCGCGATTATAAAGCAAATGATTAAATATTAGATGAAATCACTTTATTATGGGGCGCCTTTCAATTTGTTCAATATAATTTCGTAAAAATACATAAACTGCAGGGAAATGCGAAGAAAAATTCCATTTCACTTTGTTAACGCTGCGACTAATATTTTTAATGGTATGCATAATTTTTATTAGACATTTTGTTAGAATTTGATCCGACATATATATGCAAAACCTTAAAATTTTCAATATTTACATTTAACCAAGAGCAATTTCAAAACTTTGTAGTGCAATAAATGCCGAAACTTTTATTCTCCATACAAAGGCGTTTCCTCATTTTTTGCATTCAGCAATTTATGCTTTAATCGAGTTTTCACGAGTTTATGCGAAAAGATACGAATGTTCGAAAATTTATGAGATATTTTATTTATCTACGAATCCACGAGACAAGATACACAATGCTTTCAAGCATTAACGCGATTGTATACGCGCATCAAAGGCATCATTTTTAAAGAAAATTAGGAATACATTAAATTACTTAAAGCAAGAATTAAATTACTTTTAATTTGTTACAACAAGACTTTATTTCAATTGGAGGATTTCATTGAGGGAGAATTATTGCCATTTTACTAATTGAACGAGACGACCAGCTTTCAAACATAATATCCTTACGTTTATCTTTCATCTACTTGATTATTTTACATACGTAGTTACAATTTTCTCCAACGTGCCGTAATTAACAAAACGAGTCTTACCACTCGTCGGTTCACTCGACCGCATCGATAAAAGAAAAATGAAAAACCCTCTTTCTTTAAAAAACAAACGACTTCTTCAAACGGTCGAACTGCCGAAGACGAGAGATGCATAAATTTCAGCGTACCTGATTCAATGCGTAACGAGTATTTATTCATTTGTACGCGCGTGCATTTTGAAGCTTCTATTTTTACAAAAATCAGTTGAGAACATTTAATACATACCGAATTATAAGTAGAATTACGAGAATCTTATTTATTGAAATGTAATTCGCGCACTCGCACGCGAGTCCAAGAAGTCGAAGAAAGAACGACGAATGTTTCCTCGTCATCGTTCCCTTTCGTGAATTTAATAGAAATAAACGTGATTGTAAAACTGCCGACTATAAATCGCCAACAGAATTCGTCCGATCCTGCAACGTTTTTTCAACCTCGAACGAAGCCAAGTCGAGGATCCATGATACTGAAAGATCGTCCGAGATCCTCCCACAATCAAACCACGCGATACAGTTCCATTGGGGAGAAATTAGCTTATTCAATTCAGATTTCGCATCGAATCCAAAGTTCGCATCGCCAATGGTAATACAAAATATACGGAACCAGCTCTAATGAGCCAGGGTACTATCTACATACTCGAAGGCAATCAATCCGCGGTTGCGCAATGGTCGACTTTCGAAATCCGGGAAAACTTCCCCGCGGGTCCGATCGCGCAGACCCATTACGCCAATCGAGAAATCAATTAACGTCTGGTGCTTGTAACGATCGGCGTGCGTTCGCCCGAAGAGCGTCGGCGGCGCGAGGCCCGGATCCATCGATCGATCGATCGAGGTGTTAATTGAGATCCCGCGGCTTTGGGAGGAGCGAAGCCGCCCGTTGGATTCGAGGATTTGTCGGGCGTTGTCGCGAATACACGAATGCACGTCGTTCCCTAACAAAATCAACGGGTAACGAATAGGCCGATGTCCTTGTCGTTTGCCTCCGCTGAGAAAAAGGGACTCGATCGTTGATGCGGGTTCGCGGGAGGAGAGGAACTCGCGTTTAACGACAGGAGATGCTCAAATAACGAATGGCTGTTCCGATGTAAGTACTTGCAATTTATAGGCTTCTCGTCGATATTGCAGAGGCTTTTATGTTATTGCACCGATGTTATTGCAACAGATCTTCGAAAAACTGCTCAAGTCTTGCAATTTGAAAAGGACGAGAGTAACGGAAATTTGTTGCTAAATCACTACCGATTCCGTGATGTCATTCGGTGTTTCAAAAAGAAACATGTTAATTTTATTAAAGATAATTCAATATTTACATCGCACGCGCGACGTAGATTCATCTACGCTGATTACATTTATTAAGTAGCTGCTTCGACTTACGGATAAGAACGTAACGTAGTAATGTAGTAACACGAGAATGGGCATACCTGCAACACGGAAGATAAATGTGCCATTAGAAGTTTTCCAGTGGACACTATTATTTCTAAAACATAAGATGTTAAGTATGCTGCGCTTGGGTGCGAGGAGACGGTGTAAGTATTTATCGAAAGCTGGAAATATTTTTCATTGGTATACCTACGCGTACCACCGACGACCAAAAGATTTTACATCACTCACCGATATCGATTTACCTAGGAATCAGCGCTCGATACCAAAGCCATAAGTTTAAAATCAAATTGTAACTTTTAACAATATTATAAACGCATTAGCCGCGGTCGAGCCGTGAGTAACACGGAACAAGCGCACAAGTCTATTTGTAATTTCAGGTAATAAAATCCGCGAACAATATTTCATTTTAGCGGAGCACATTTCCAGGGTATTTCATAAAACTCGATTTCAATAAATATACGAATAACCGAACAACTGAACGTACTAGTAAACCGCTAAAAATGCAACGGAGTTGCAGGAACAAGATCCTTGGATTGAAAAATTCTTCAAAGTATAAAACTTAACTCTAGGTAAGTATGCTTTAAATGTCGCGCGTGCGAACATCCGAGAAATCCGGCGAAATAATATGAAAAAGTCTAAACTTTTTGTACAACCTCCAGCCTAATGTTAAATTTCTTATAATCTTGCGTAATCTCTTAAAGTTAATCTCAAAGCAAATGATTCGTGACTCGAAACAAATCGCCTACGAGAACTCGTATTTTGCATTTTTATTCCGCCGCATTCTCGATTCGAAAGAATTATCCAAATAATTATCGGATTTCGCAAGATACCCCGTAAGTACTGCTTAGAGGGAAAGCAGTCGAAAGTTTGATGGAAATCATTGACAAATGACGAGGACTCGGGGACGGTCGTCTTAAGCGTAGTATGACTTATTCGTGAGTCTCGAGTCTCGTCTAGCAGCGACGCGTTGACAGCTATTACACGCATCGTTTGCGGCGCAGGCGTTTCAGCAACGGAACCTCTCCTCGTCTGCCCTCGTCTGCCCTCGTCTGCCCTCGTCTGCCCTCGTCTGCCCTCGTCTGCCCTCGTCTGCCCTTGTCTGCCCTCGTCTGCCCTCGTCTGCTCTCGTCTTGCTCGGTTGAGAGAATGAGAGCGAGAGCGAGAGCGAGCGAGAGAGAGAGAGAGAGAGAGAGAGAGAGAGAGAGAGAGCAAGAGTGGCGGGAGGTGGCCGGCCTATGGAACGGATTACCGACATTATCGATTATCTCAGTGGCAGCGGCTCCTGCGTCCGCGCGATAGATCAACTAGATTAGCCGACTGCTACTTGGACCTGTTATTTGATTTATCAAGGGACCGCATCTCTCTCTCTCTCTCTCTCTCTCGGTCGCGACTAAACGCCCGACTACCGCGCGCGCTCTATGAATTGCGCGGACGCGCTCTTACAATTACGCCGACCGGGGTAATATGCGTGTGGTTAATAGCCGTAGAGGAGGCCTTGTTAATTACCGGAGCCAAGGTTGCGAAAAGGTGAGCGCCTATAAATCACTGTGAGAGCGAGCACGAATATTCTCCGCGGTCGTAATACGCGAGATCCCGGTAATTAGAAACAATGTTCGCACGCGCTTCTGGGACACATTATGGAGCCATAATCGGCCGGCCGCGCTTATATTTTCCTTTCCTTTTCGTTATCCTTTTCGTTTTCTCCCTTTCGCGGCTCGCTTTTTCGTCGCTCGCTTTTTCGACGCCAAGTTTCGCAAGGCGTTTGCATTAGGAGGGATACATCGTAATTAGCTGGAAATGAGCGAGAGCGGCTCTCTATGAGTATACGTGTACATATTTCGCGCGTGGGTCGCTCGCGCGGTTAATGAAATAATAGTGGCGCTCCGGTACGAGCGAGCGCTTTAACTTAAGCCGCGCGACGTCCGTTACGCGGTTCGAGATCGAGTTTTCTTCGAGTTGAGAGGGAATCGGCTTCTGCCGTTGTTGCTACCGCGACCTTATTCACGCCGCCGGAGAGTTCGACCGGATCTCGAGGGAACTTTGTTCCTAAGATGGGCGAGCGTTTCCACTACTGAACTGCCCCGCTGCTGTTTTTCAATCGCGAACGATGATCCGCCGCGTCAGCAAGGACTTGGAAAAGTCTGCTGCGAAAAATCGCGCCAGGCGTCTACGGGATTACAATCGAGCGATAATTCGACCGAAGCGCAGTGGAGTAACGGCGCTTTTTGCGGCGGCCGATGCGACGCAACTAATTTTGCGCAACGATGCTGGTTATTAGCGGAGCGATCTACATCGTGGCTGCTGTTGCCGTTGCTCCTCGCTGTTCGTCGGCGCTGTACGCGATGGAGGAGAGGCTGGAAGCCACTTGGCATTTTTTGCCCTTTACGCCCGCGAGTGCACTCCCCGCGCACGTTTCGCAAAGTGCACAACAAGTAGCGACGCGGCGCCCCACGTATTTCCATTTACTTTTAAGCGCGTATCGACCAGTCGATCTAACCGAGATTTAACCGAGATCTAACCGAGATTTAACCGAGATTTAACCGAGATTTAACCGAGATTTAACCGAGATTTAACCGAGATTTAACCGAGATTATCTATCGCGAGGTATTGCGGACGCATGGCAGAACGAGTGTCGCCAAGGATTAATTTCGTCGAAAATAATTCAATCCCATGTAAAGTTTCGCGTTAATTGTGGCCGCTGCTGCTGCTGCTGCTGCTGCTGCTGCTGCTGCGTTTGTTCGAGCGGTCCTTGGAAAATGCGCTTCTAGAATGTAACGCAACGGCGGCTGTTACGTTTTTCTCAACTATTAAGTAACGGGCATTACGCGCGACGAGATATTCAATAGAATTTTTCAAGTGGGGGCAAAAGTATAGTAAACCACCGCGTTGACTGCGTCGCTATTTTCCTTTATCGTTAAGTGGTAATAAATCATTGGGGAATTCTACTATCCTAACGGTCACGTTCCCATTTGAATAATCACGGCGATGATTACGAGTACTAATGAACACTGTGTTGGATTTACTACGTTTACTAAAAATACGTTTGAGAAGCGATTGATTTATCGACCGTTCTCAAGGGCCCGTCAATTTGTCCGAATATCCGTTTGATAAGTACAAGAAAATTCTAATTTACGACGCGTAAATCCGTTGGACTTTGAAGAGGCAATCGTCGAGTGATGCACATGCGTATTTGTTCATAATACGTTACTTCAAAGCTCTTTCGAGTGCTCGCGCTCGGTCTAATTAGGAAAGAAGGAAGAAAAAAAAAAAAAAAAAAAAAAGTGAATAAACGCGGATGAAGGTATAAAATCTCGGTAAAAAGAAGAAAGATTCGACTGTCGTTATTTCGCCGATAAAAATATGTGCAGGTATTTTATCAAGATTTAGGAGCTGCATTCCGTGCACTCGTTACAAAATTCTTTAATTTCTGTTTGCACGATTGAAATACTAGATTGAAATGCCGGCGAAAAAACGAGGCTACTTGGGTCGTATTTTTTTCGCGACAGTTTGGAATCTCGTTAAGTAGCGATGCTAATGAAGTCTTAAAGTCTCTACTCTTAAAATACCTTCGAAAAGTACCAGAAAATCTTTTTTAATTAAAAGTCATTTCACGGTTCCAGTTCTTGCAAGTTTCGCACTCTTATAATTACTGCGAGTCTTAAATGTAAACGGACGGAGTGCGTCGGCTAACGAACTGCTAAAAGAACTGCTAAAAGAACTGCCAAAAGAACTGGTAGAAGAACTGCTAAAAGAACTGCTAAAAGAACTGCCAAGAATATGGAAATGTGCGCGGATGAGCGCAAGCATGCGTGTACTCTGTCCGTACTCGCGACCAATACATATGCAAGATTCCAAGAGCAGCGCATGCATTTATTTCACTCCGATTATTTTTATAAGCTTTTGTAATGTCTTATGTTCCATGTAACGCGTTTAATTTTTAAGAGAGAAGCTCGAGCGCGGTTTCGCATTTCATACCGGCCGAGCCGTTGCAGATGCAATATTTATTTTCTCCAAAAAAGATGAAGAAAGTTGAAGTGGAGAAAGTTGAATACGTTGGTTTGGCGAGCGCGAGCGATCGGTTGTCCAGGACCTTAACTATACGTCTACGACTAAAAGTGCGATTCAACGCACTGAAATCGCGCGGAAGATCGGAGGGGGAAAAAAAGGCGCGAAAACGTGTCCCGAATACAATCGCTCGACGCTTTTCGCGCTTTACACGCTGTACGTGGGCTGTTGTACGTACGCACTTACGTGCATCAGAGTCCGCATAAATTAATTACGGCGCGGAACGTTTAAGGACCTGTTTTACGAGCCGTCGGACGTAACCGCGGGGGACGTGTCCGCGAGTGCACGCGCATTCGCCCTTGAAAGTTCTTCGCAAATCCAATGGACGTGCGCGTGCGGTACCGGTACTTGCTTTTTGCCAATTCATTTCCTTCTACAGCCGCACCGCCGATAATTCAACTAGTGATCGGCAAGAGAATTTCGCTTCTTGGCGTTTCTTGGCGTTTTCCATTATTATCAATACATAGCAACGTTTCAAAACATCCCCAGACAGCGCAACTTCTTTCCGGTAACCGATGAACATTTAAATACAAGCGCCAAGAAAATAATACTTTGGTTGTGCGACGCAGTGACTTGCAGCGTCCGAAACGACGATAATCGTAGAATAAAGTAACTTAGTTATGGGTCTGCCCGCGAATAAATAAAACAATCAAGTTTTTCAAGCTCGGACGATTGAAGCTCCATTTGCGATAAATGGAGTAAGTAAACGATATACATGTATTGGTAGATGGATATTACTTTTACGAATCACGAACCGATCAACTCAAGAGTCACCGGCTCGTTACATTCGTTCAGTTTACAACGACAATTTATTCGAAGGCTGATTTCCAAGTGGCATTCGAGCCAATTATTAACGAGTCTCAATGAAAGTACTTTTAATTCGCGCGCAAACAAGTCGCGCCAAGTCGCGCCAAGTCGCGCCAAGTCGCGCCAAGTCGCGCCGAGTCGCGGGGATTGCGTTCGATCGAAGAAGCGCGGGAAAGCTCGGGAGCGCCGAAAATTAACCATTAACCATTAACCGAGTACTTGCTGAATCGGGGGGGGCCTCGAAGCGATCGCCGACTAATCGAAGATCGCGAAACGAAGTATCGGTCGAAGCCCCGGCGATCCGCGACAGGATCGCCGCGCGCATGAAAAGCCTCGGGTTTGAATGCCGACTCGGGAGCAAAATGAGAGGAGGGACGCGGGTCCAGGATGAAAGGACGCGCGTCGTTTCGCGAGCGGAATGGGCAAGTCCTCCAATTACAAGCCGCGCATTTGCCTGCCACGGCAGGTGCGTTTGGCCATTGTACCGTCAAGCGCGGCAAAGAGGAGCCGCCGACCGCGAAAATCTCTCCCCCGCCGCGCACGTATCTGTCATCTCGCCGCCGATGATTTTCGCTCGGTTTCCTCCGCTTTCTTTGTCGCGAGATGAGAAAATACGAGTCGCGGGCCGAGCGTTGCGCGACTTGAAAGGATGCGCTCGGTCGTATCGGAAAACAGTTTGTCTCCTCTGGCGGAGTTGCAAAGTTACAAAGTTACAAAGTTACAAAGTTACGGCGCATTGTGTTGGGCGCGCAAGATCGTACGCGCTCGTACACCGTAGCCAGTGCTCCGGAATATATTTGGTCGGGGAAGCTTTATCAAATTCCTTTCTTACTTTACGGTCGCCCAAGGGCGTCTTTCGGCGTCCCCGTTTTCTATCGTTGGGTTTCGTGGAGAATCCGCAGAAAATCACCATAGGGTTGTTCGGAGGCTGGTGGACGAAATCGTAAGCTCTCTTTAGAGTCTCGAAGCGTCGCGGCGGCTTATTAAGTTCGGACTCCCTCGGAGCTCTTCCTCCGGAGGCACGCGCTCGGACACGCGCTGGACCTCCCGGACAACGGCGGCGCGCACGAGGAGATGCCGCGTTGATACTCGGGTTCGCTCGCCGGTTTCCCACGCACGCGAGGTGCAGCTCGACTCGCGTCCGCTCGACGTCGCATAGAAACGTCGCTCGCGAGGAAGGAGATACGGACCCGCTGATAACGAGCCACGCGTCCCGGCCTTTTTCCCCAAGGGCGTCGGTACCCGCTTTCGGACAAGTGCGTGCGCAACGAGTTGCCGCCGCATCTTCCTCGGGTGGAGAAGAAAGCGCTCGGATCCGCGTACCCGACAATTATCGGTCACGGCGTTCCCTCGGGGCGGCACGCGGGGCGGGGCGGGGCGGGGGGGGGGAATGATAAGGGGGCTAAGGGGGAATTTTACGCTTGCACGAGCCACGTATCTCGAGCTCGAGAGCGAGCTCGAAATTTTGCGAAAAGACTCGTGATAAATGACCGGCGCATCACCTACTTCTCGTTATTTGCACCATAAACGTAGCGTTTATTATGGAAGTTTCGCAAAAATAACGCCGAGGAGTACGTGCCCGAGCGAGAAAGAAACTCGAGAGGAGAGCACCGAGAGCCACGTACGTGCGCGGCAAAAAGTCTTCCCCTCCGCCCAATCGACTACTCGTGCAAAAAGTCACTCCCGTCCAGATAATGCACACATACGTACTCAAATCGCTGCAAGCCGGCCCGTGGGAATAAGCAGCCACGTAATAAGTGCATTTGCGCGCTTACCTAGAACGGGATTTCGCGCGCTCTCTCTCGCTCTTGCTCTCGCCGCTCTCTCTCTCTCTCTCTCTCTCTCTCTCTCGCTCGCTCGCTCTCGCTCTGGCTCTGGCTCTGGCTCTGGAGGAGCCCGCGAACGATAGCTTATAACGGAAAGTCCCTCTCGCGCGCGTCCATTCCGTTGGGGCCGTGAGTCAGATCGATGTCGCACGCTTCTTCCATTACCGCGGACCCATAAATAAAGACGCCCGGGCGAATAAGAGCGCGGCCCCTAAATTGCGTCGTGGTCGCGAGGGGTTGGACCAGGGCACCTTTTTGCGGACCTGGGAATCGTTGCTCGGTTCGAGGCGGGCTCATCCTCGCTGTCCTTGTGCTCGTTATCCCGTGATTTTAAAAACTCGTTATTAAATGGAGCGGCGAGAGCTCGAGTTTTTGCCTGCGCCGACAAGGAAGGAGCTTAAATTTTATCGATTCTCGTGAAAGTATGTCACGCTTTATAATACAATTAGGATTGCACTTAATTTTCTTGCTACTGACGAAATTTGTTGTTTACTATCCTTTAAGTGAAACTTAAGGCCCGGAATCGAGAAGCAAATTAAGATTGAAAGGAGGAGAGAATTATCACAATTTATTGCCTTCGATCGGTCAGAGTCCAACCGATTTTTCAAATAGCTCTTATAAAAATATTTTCAATTATTCAACTGCGGAAGAAGAAAGCAGGATACCTTTTGATTCTGAGAAAAATTCCAGAGTTTAATCGAAGACATTTATATGGTTCCACGGGAAGGGAAAATTAAATAGGAACCAACCGAGCCAAGCAACCCAATGTTTCGCTTGACTCGTATGAAAGATTTCGTCGACCTTTCGTAAACTTTCATTCGACGAGATTAATTCGCTCGCTTGGAAAGCCGCTGTAAATTTCGCAACTTTGTTCGCGAAGCGAATTCCAAAAATGTACAAATTTTCAATTTCAGATAAATATTACAACGACGACTCTTCGAGTCCAAAGTACGAAGAGCAAGTGTAAAATGCTCGGGGTGAAGCCTCGTTGTACGATATTCGGGACGAATCGTAAAAATATATCTATGCGAAAGTCCTAGCGCATCGTGGAAGGATAACGCAAGTACGCCGCGAAAGTACCGACAAGGAGAAACTCGAATAAACGTAGAAGGGGCGCGCGAGGAGGCGCCAAAGAATAAAAGGAATCTTAATTCAAGCGCGTGTAATAACCGGCGGGTAATAAATGGGGCGCGCAATTGGTTGCACACGAAGGGGACCCCGCGTGCATATTTTTGCGCGTCGACTTCCGTACCCCGTCCACCGGTACTTGGCGATCACTTGGACGGGCGCTGGAGTTGGGCGGTGCGGAGCTGGAGAAACGCACCGCGAGGAGTTGGACTCGTTTTATCGAAAAGACGCTAATTTTTAGCCGTCATTTATATCTGGTAGAGTTGGCGAATCATTCGGTAAGTCGACTGTAATTGCGTATGATGGGCTGCTTGACACTCGAGGAGCTTTAGCTTGTCCTGCGCTTGCTATTTATAATCCTCCGTATAATCGAGGACGTTTTTTGCGATTTTTCAAAAGCAAGACCGATCGTTGAAACACATTTGCATACATCCTGGAAAGTACGTCAAGTGTCGCAATCGAGATTGTATTTATTCCAAAGGTTTTAATTTTAAGTGGCTACACGACGACGAACGCGTACAAAGTCGTCGAACGCTCGATACAAGTATACTACACGTTAAAGGAAATTAGATTCGATGGCGTTCGGTAAATATTTCACGGGACAATAGGACACAGAGCGCGTAAACGATCAATTTGGAGGATGACAGCGAATTGGATGTTTGGAGCTAAAACATATTGGTGATATATATAGATATATATGGAGCTAAAAGAATGATTTTTACGCGTGAGAAACTGATATTGAAATTTTAATTCGTATTTTCTAAATCGATTACGTCGTAATCGCAAGCTCGTAATAGAAGCGCGTTTATTAACGACGCGATAAAGATTTTATCGAATTTGTTGTACGTTAAGATTTTATTTACGTGCTCGCTGATACTTGATCTAGACTAGACGCGTGTGTACAAATTCGCATAAGTATTTCGCGTAAAACGTTGCGCAAAATACATCGCGAGGCGAGCTGCACTTGAGCGCAGAAATTACGTAAGAATGCGTGTACATGGAAAGATCAGCAATAAAAGATTTTGCGGAAAAATAAATCGGCCGCGCACCTCCTTCGCCGATTTTCGAAAGAAAGAATCTTTCGAAATCGGAAATTCTTTGGGCTCGCCTCGATCGTAGAGATTTCGTTGGTCGGCGACGAAGCGAATCGCGGAGGGCAAGCAACGAGTCCTCGGTGATAAGTTCCTCTAAGAAGTAAAGAACGAAAGCTCGAGCGCGCGTAAGCGTCCTGGTACGCGAGTCTCGACGCCGTCTTCTTTCGCGCGGCCCCGGAACGTCCGGGCACAAGTTCCGCCCGTAAATCAACGAGAGCTCAAACGAACGGCCCCGTTGTTCGCTGCGCGTTTAAGGATGCCGTAATTACCCGAGGTCGAATATTATACGTAACGTTCCTTGTGCACTCCCTCGCTTTTTGCCTCTCCGCGCTATTTCGTTGCTCGCACTTTTTGCGCACCAGCGATTAATTTTTGCAAATTGACAATCATCCGCGAATCGCTATCGAACAATTGTCCGTTGCCGTTGTTCCCGTTAGTGAAATTCGTGGACTTTGGCGCACGGAACGCTGCTGTTGTACACGGTTAGTCCGAGTGGAAGAGCGTTTGCAGGGAGGGAACCGATAGCCGTGGCTTTTCCAAACTCGGATGGACGTCGCACTCGATGGTCCTCCATATCCTCCTTATCGCGTGGATTTTAAGCTCCCACGGATTAGGAAGAGAGAAATCTCGAGAGAAATCCTTAGTGAAAAGGGGTCGGAAGCTGCGATTTTCAAATTATTCTTTCGCGTAAATCGAATTCGCTGGAACTCCAATGAATTACCTTCGTGCGTTTTGAATGTTGAGTAGTTTCGTCGTTCGAAAGCTCGATAATTCAAGTGGCAAGTTTTTCTGATCCAATAGTCTGGCTTAGAGGCCTCCAACCTCCAAGGGCGAGGTTCGGGCGTGGGTGCGGAAAACTGTCCCCCTTTTGTCTAAGCGTTTGGGTCTTGGCTCTTAAACCGAGCGAAGGACTCGGCTGCCGAAACGAGGAAATTTGGATTTGTTCGTAACCATCGCGGAGGATTGGCGCGGAGGTAAGGAAGGAAAGTCGGCAAAAAGAGGCCCCAAGTGCAGTTCAATTGTCGGCGCTCGCGGAACGTGGAAGCCTTAATTACGGCCGCGGCGAGCTATGCAAATAATTAATTTGAATTACGCGCTCGGCTATCGGTGCATGCCTCCTCTCTCTCTCTCTCTCTCTCTCTCACTCTCTCTCTCTCTCTCTCTCTCTCTCTCTCTCTCTCTCTCTCTTTCAGAAACTCTAGGCGCTCGCACTGTCGGGACGTCTGAATGGGTCCGCGGGGCCTTAACTCGCGCTCCCCGGGAATATCAAAGCGCGCAAGAACGGGCGGAGGGGGGGTTGGAGCAAAAAAACCTTTGGAAACGCCACTGTTCCAGACGCAGCCTGCGTGAGATCCTTCTCCCTCCTCCTCCTCCTCCTCCTCGCGGTTTTTCTTCGCTTCCATGCCCCGATTCGTTGCTCGAGTGCGCTTGATTACGCGGATATTTCTTATTTGCAGCAAACGCCGAGCCGCCGCTTTTTCAGAACGGCGTCTTTAGTGTTTAATTATAGGCATCGACGTTTTTCGAGAGCTTTAGTTTCGATAATTACGCTGGATGTACGTGCCCCTGTGAAATTGCGATAGCGATGCGTTTCCGCTCAACTTGTAAGCAGAGTGATTTATTGCAATTACGTCTCGAAAGCACCATTCGTAAGACTAAACCACTGTAAAACTGAACCGGGGAAGGAGGCTTTTCAACATTGTGTTTTATGGAAAGCTTGGGTGAAGCCTCCGCTTTCAAAGGCACGAAGATCGTTATTGTTTTACGATGGCGAACTTTAATGTACAAATTGCCGTTGGATTACGCGCAGGTTTGTCTTCGTCGGTGCAAGGCAACGGCAACGCGAGACAACGCGGAACTATGCCCCGGTACTCGACCGGTACCCGCGACAGTTTTACCCTTGGAAACTCGATTCGGACCCTTCGTTTAAGCTCGACCGACGTCGTGAAAATTGACATTTCATCTTTCGGAGCGTTCGCTCGCTTTTGGAAAACGAATGCTCGTGTAAAGGAAATGCACGCGTACAATTATGAAAATATCCGGATTATTAGCTTCGCCATTCGTTGCCATTACTCGCGGAGAAACAAATAGGTTTAGCGGTTAAATCAGTGGTGGAACGTTAAGGAGTTTTACGCGCGGAGCACTCGACTCGCTTCCGCAACGCGTTCGAGTTATAAACGGCGAAGATTCCTCGAGTCGATCGTCTTTATTCGCGTCTTTTTCACGTCCGCAATTAAACGCACGCCCCGTGCAATTAATTCTTGGATTTGGAGTACGCTGAAAGAGTCACGGGGCAGAAGAGGCGTTGGCGCCTCGCTGACTGTTCCGCCAAAAGAAAAGCTGCTAATTAAGGAGAGGACGACCCTTGCCCGGAGTCTCAATCTCATCTCAATCGAGGAGTCCCAGTGAGCCAATTATCCATCCAGAGGTCGCGATGGCGCTCGCGGACACCGGGAGCTCGATCCTCATTTCCGGAGTCGTGAAACATAAGTAATTGCGTCATGCCGGCGAGACGCGAGCGAGCAAGAAACGGATGAATCCAGAAGCCGATCGTCGCGAATCCTATTAATTAATCCGACGATGCATCTCCACGAATGCGCGCACACCGATGCGAAAACGCGGAACGAGGCTAATGGCCGTACCAGACGTGGGATGCATTTGGAAAAACTTATATTTCAATTGCACTCGAGGCAACCGTGTTTCATTATGCTACGTCTGACTAATGACGAAGGGAAGCGTTTCTCGCTGCTATTTCTAATGCAATAACGCATTGCGCTCGAGTCGGGTAAATTATGCGCTCTACCGGTTACGCAACTATAACTTTATATTCGTTTCGAAGCATCTCCAAGCATCTCCAAGCATCTCCAAGCATCTCCAAGCACCTCCAAGCATCTCCAAGCATCTCCAAGCATCTCCAAGCATCTCCAAGCATCTCCAAGCATCTCCAAGCATCTCCAAGCATTACATTGAGATTTGAGATTTGAGATTTCTTCGAGTATTTATTCGTACGTGTTTTAGAAGGGCCTCGTTTTACATTCGTTTTCCAACAAAGATCCAAAGCGCTCGTACCGATCGATTGCCTCGATCCCTCCTCCTCCACTCAATTCGCTGCTCTCGAATCTATCGACTCTCGCGTTATTGACAACTCCGAGTCTCGTGGGCCGAGCGAAGCGCAAACGAAAGCTCGAAAGTCTTCGCCAACCTCGTCGATCCGTATTTCAGGCAACGCGCGACTCCTCGTGGGTGGCCTCGACGCGCTAACGGGACGGGCGCGAAGCCGATGATAAATAGAGCGATTAGCTCTGAGAAATAGCAAACTACAGCCCACGCTTTTCCCGGATGGAGGCGCAATCTCCTCGTCACCGCACGTGCGCTACTGCCGCCTACGCGTCGATTTATCGATGAGCATTGCGTAATCGCGCCCAGTCCCAAGTGGACCCGATCTTTCGACTCGCTCTGCGCGAGTTGCGAGTTCTTGGGCTTTTGACCGTCGTTGAGGACGTTCGCCTCCTCGAGAGTAGATTACTCTCGATGATTAATGTGCCGAGATTTGAAAATACGTTCTGGTGCCGGGAATTCGCTGCCGTACAAACGCGCGCAAGCCTGAGTAAAGTACAAACACCGTCTTCTTAGTCGTTGAGATTAGAAACTGAGAGAGATCGCGATGGCTTTATTTATTTATTACTTTCGACATTCTCCTTTAAACCTCTCATTCGCTTATGAATTATTTGGGTAAGCGCTACGTAAGGTTATTACGCCAAGCTTGACGAGTTCATCCATTTCGCCCTTGAAACTTGTTATTTTTGCGATTGCCCTTGGCTTTATCTAATTTTAATAGGCGGGAAGCCGAGGTTTGAGACTATCGGAGACTCGTTAATTCCCAGACTGCTATTGCGAATCGATTAAATCTTTATTCTAGGCAATTGTAACATCGCTCGACGTTCTCCCTCTCTCCGTTAACTTTCCGATCGAATCCCCGCAAATAACGCCATCCAAACTTCGCATTTGCGATTAACGTATAACGATGAAACTCGTTACCAAAACCAACGGGAAGAGAGGTGGGAAAAGAGAGAAGAACAACTGCCCAACGGAAATGACTTCGAATGCACTTACGCGCAGAGCATAAAAAAGTGATCGTTATGCGACATCTTTCGCCACGTTCTTGCGCTCGGAATACAAAAATAAACAATAATGCGATCAATCGCGAGGACGTTTGTTAATAATCTTGCTACGTACGGATGTAAAAACCGGCGAGAATAAATCGCTGGTTTTTAACAAAACCGGTCGTAACTGTCGCGTCGTACCAGCTTCCGAAGACTCGTAATTGAATTAACCGCGAGAGCCCAGTCACTTGCCAACGATTATTCATGCCCGGATTTCTCTCGGCGTCGGGATTTTTTCCCAAGAGCGGTTCCCGTCCTTCTCGAGCAATACGCATCAGCGTGCAAAAGTGAGAAAGGATGGGATTGAGAGGACACGGACGACGCGACACTCGAGGTGCGCGCAGGACATCGAAGAAGCTCGATTGTTTTCTTTCGCGACTTATGACGAACGTCCGAGTGTCGTGGAACAAATTTTTTATCAAAGCTCGTTTAAATTGTAGGACGCTGCTTACAATAAACAAATAAATTGGAATTACATCCAAGCAGTTAAGTCGATTTTGTGAAATAAATGACGCGGATGCGTTTGGGCAATCGATGTGTACATCGAGATATCAAAAGATCAATGAAACAACACGAGTCTTTAATAACATCGACGATTCGTGTTCGTTAACATTTGTCAACGTTGACAATCGGCAAATAATCGTTACTGCAAAAACGACGTTTGATATTTTTTTTTTTTTTTTTTTTTTTGAATGGCAATTTAGCCAAGTTGAATAATCTCTCGAAACTTCAACCGATACAAAGTAAAAAACGTATCTCACAGACCGATTGTGAGATTCACATCTCAAAAGCTGAAGCACTCGGTAATCTTCTTCTTCTTCTTCTCCTTCGTCTTCTTCTTCTTCTTCTTCTTCTCCTTCTTCTTTATATTTTTTTTCGAAGGTCGACCGAGCTTATAATCTCTTATCTGCTTCTCGTTTTTGGGTCTTATCTCCCGGACCACCTCCTTCACTTTTCTCTCTCAGCCTTACTCCCTTTGCTTCGCGTTCTTATTCGATTATTTCTTTTTTACGGGAGAGGCCTGCATGCTTTATCTTTTTTGTGCCAGTGATCACAAATTTTGAGATTTAATGAACCAACGGAAACAATGGTCAATTTTAAAGCTGATTATTTTTCGTTGCACTTAAACGAATGCCCACGACACACGCGAATTGTGTCAAGTGAAAAGTTTGACAAATTGGTAGACTTTTTAACGTTCGAATATTGAAATTGTTACGTGAAATTATTTTTCGGTCCGGATACGAAATTACACAGAGAGATATCTTATTAGAATCAGGCGCGCAAAAATTAAGTCGCTGGTTAAAAATTTGTCTTCAACCAAAGCAAGCAAAATGTACTTGATAAATTCGATGTAAGACCTGCGTCAAGAAGTGGTTCAAGCATTCGATGTACGCGAATGAATACGCGTAGCTCGTGTATATATACGAAGGTGCTCCTTTCGAATGGACTTTAGTGAAAATCAATAATTAGGCCCAACATCGTAAAATCAACAACTTCTTTTCTGGAGCAACGACTGAAATATCTCAACCTCTGATCGCCGTTTCATACAAATCTGTTTACACTGTAATCTGCGGCTTTTGCAAAAACTTAATTCCTTTCGCGAGTCTCAATAAACGCAGGAAGTCGGCACTGCTTCTCTTTACGATGATTTTGTGAAAAGTTAACGGCACGTTTTTACCAGAAGAGAGGAACACGGAAGTGTGCGTACGCCGCAAAAGGAAGGTAAGAAAGGTTCGATGAACGCGTACGATGACGCAATGAATTTGATCTTCAGCTACTTAACAATTATGAAAATTACCGCGGGTTAATCGCCGTCGAACTTGCTCGAACTTGCTCGAACTTGCTCGAACTTACCGCGAGCAATGGCAGACGTTCAACGATCATTATTGCGAGAAATAAAAGATCGGTAGCGCCTGTCAGTGTAAGATCGTCAGTTTTCGCTGCCACGAGAACACTTCAACTGGACCGAGTTCGTTTTTATAACGAGTAACGAGTAACGAGTAACGAGTAACGACCTCGGACTCACCGACATATCGTCGGTTTGCCAAAATTGACACGTGCGTGGAAGATGCATCGGTTCTTGGATAGAACGATCGAAAACTTTGGTCGACTTTAATGTTACCATTAGTGCGCGCTTAAGCTCGTGGGAACACTCGTTTACGGACATCGGATATGAATTGGTAACGAGTCACTGCTACGGAAACGCGTTGAAGGCAGTAATCGGCGCAAAACCGAAAAGCTTAAATTTCAAATTGTTTTCAAATGAGATTCTCCGTAATTTGGTGAAAAGCAAGGATGCGCGAGGAGCCTATCGTCGGATAAACATCCCGTCCCGCCGAAAATTCAGGACAATGGAAACGCTCGTCATCGGGACAACGAAAGCCAAGCGCCGATAGCAAATTCAAAACCGTACGCAATAATCCAATTACACGCAACGGCCAATCCTCTCGTGCAAACTCGCGATTATGCGCTCAGCGGAGCTGAAGCGTAATGTGTACCCGCTAAGAGAACGGCTCGCGATAAAGCGCGCATCTGCACACACGAGATGTGCTTAATAAATGCGATTGCATGACGCTTCCTTCATTACGGCAGCGCGTTACAGCGAGGGGGTGGCACTCGCTTAGGCTTGAAACTAATTTACCGATGAGCGTGCGCCATCCCATTTGCGCCCCGACGCTTCAAATCTATAAACTAGCCACGATCCACGGCCGATTTGTCTTTCGAGTCCGAGTTATATAATCGCGCAGGCGCGAGAGGATCGAGCGAGTGCTAATGTAATAACATCGTAATGTACGAGGCGTCGCGGGAATCCCGCCGAAAGGGCTTTTCACAAAGGGCGACCGCATCGCGCGAGTCCATCCAAGTCGATTATAAGGCCGCTTATCTCGAGACTTCTTTCGAGTTTCGCGAGCCTCGTGTGCGCGGGACTCGGTTTTTCATATTTAATTGATTGGCAGATGAACGCGATCTCGTGGCTATTTCGATATTTCCGCTTTTCCTCTTGGATGCGAAACGTAGTGCCAGCGGATTACGAGCGGGATTATCGATTTCGCATTATCAACCTGTGCTCTCGAATATCTCTCCACCGAGGAGTTAAGTAAATGGCCGTTCGCTTTGAGGAGCGAGATTTCAATCATGATCGCTCGCGATATTTTTAAGACCTTCCCAAGGTTGATAAAAAATGATGAATTATGGATTTTTACCGAGACTTTCTAGTATTAATTCGTCGCGTCGTTGCAACGAGTGGGGGATCGTATTAGTATCGCGGAGTACAATTTTTTGGGGCTATTCGTTGGGATTGGAAGGGAAAACTTTGCTAGTGATTAATATGATTTATAATTGAACTTTCCAACTTTCTATCGTACGAGACACAGGCGTGAGATATTAATTTATCACGCTTGCTCGTCGACGTGTATTAAGAGCCTCGCTTGATTAACTCGCTTGAAATTATTATGCACGCCAAGAGCTTTAAACGATCGCCAAAAATTAAATCAATTAAAATTGATTGACGCTAACTTTCACACTTGCACGAGAAACCTCAACTTCCATTTAAAGATACTTCCGTTATTCGGAATAATACGTACAACGTGCGATGTACGACGCAACGAAACGGGGACCTCATGAAGCGGCGAGTGATCGCCATCGCGAAACATTCTTCTGCCATTTGCCAAAAAACAGCAACAGCAACGACGACGACAACAACAACAACAACGACGACGACAACGACAACGACGACGACGACAACAACAACGACGACGACGACGACAACAACGACGACGACGACGACGACGACGACAACAACGACGACGACGACGACGACAACAACAACGACGACGACGACGACGACAACGACGACAACGACAACGTAATTGTTAACCCGATAATTGTCATGCAATTACAAAGCTCGCTTCTCGGGGGAAGGATCCTTCGAATATTCTCGTAAAATCGTCGGATTCGGTCACCGCGATATTTGCGAACGGAGAACATCTGCGGGTACGACGATCCAAGTGCCCATAAACGGCCGCAGCGGCGCTTGCGTACAAATTTCAATTAAGTGGCCTCGTACAAAGGATACGAGATTCCGTCTGGCATAATTTCATTACAATGGCTGCGCAGCAGCTGCTTTTATACGTTCTCGTTAATTTCTCTGCGGGCGGGAGGGAGTTGTTAAACGGAGGAGTTACGGCACGATGTTGTTTATAGCAGGAAATGCCATGCGCGTCATTTACGTAACAGGGTTGCTTGTTTATCAATTTGCAGAAGGTGTACCGAAAGAAGCTGTTCCTCGAGTCGAATGCTCTCTACTTTCTTGGCGAAAGAATCACTCGTAGCCGTGGCGATTGAATTTTTAGATTTTTTAGCAACGGTTTCGCTGCCGAAACCGCGCAAACTTCAACGGCGCAAAACTTCCGGTACGTACGAGGTGAATGGCGTTTTAAGTTCTCGTTGCATTATGGATTTTTGTCAAAGTGCAAAATGTCACTCCAATGCTGGGAATTAAAAAGTGCTTGCTCAAAAGCCGTGCAATTAATCGATGGTTCCACTTCTAATGCAGTAATCGTAGTTTGATTCTCGGTCACGCGGTAACGCGTCTAATTGCGTTTCGAAATCCCACCTAACCCGCGAGATATTTATAATATAATTTATAATAAAATGGTTCGAAGTTTCGAAATGACGGTACGTGGCCGACGATGATAATTCGTTAAGAGTATTAAACAGCAACAGGTCCCGGCACTTTTTCTTCGCCGTGATCAAATACCACTGTCGGACACATTTATAGAAGAGTGCGCGCATTTTGCCAATTAACCGGTGAAAGTGGAAAAAAATGGAAATGCTTTTGCTTCCTCCTAGTTCCGCTTTATTAAGCTCGTTAAAAATAAATATCACGTGCGCGCGAGGAAAAGCATCGATAGGTCCAAGGGGTTCTCTAAAGGATAAACTAAAGAATTTCAAATTTATTATCGCTTCAAGTTTATTATAATTGAACTAATAAAAACGAAGAGTCGATCGCGCTAATTTATCCAAGTGCGTGCAGTGCTTTATCTTAACGGGCTTTCTTAGTAAATGAAGTGCATAAGTTAGAACGAGACGCCAACGCGCAACGCTGTTTTCTCATTGCAGTACAATTCTATTGATACTTTGAGAAACAGAGTCGGGAATCAATGTTAGTACATGGTAGCTCGGTACAATAATTTATTACAGACTCAGCTTGAATAAGATAACGTCGATTCAAAGACATTAATTATTTCTCATTTTTTCCCGCAATCTATTCGTTATTAACTGCGTTATTATATGTCACAGTTGTCGTTTTTACGGTGTAGAGGACGTGTGAAAGGTCACTTTTCAATTCGTAGCCTTCGTGTTTCGCGAAGAGGGAAAAAGTACGAGGCTTGGATTAGCAGAAAGGCTTCTTTTTTCATCCGATCCAACGAGATTCGTTGGATCGAGAGCCAAAGCGATAATAATCCATCATATCGCCTACGAAATTCAGCGTTCCCTGAGAAATCAATTAGATGGCGCTGCTATAAGCAATTATACCTTTTTAAAAACGCATGTAAGAAAGTACGCGTGATCGACGATAACTCGAGAACGCCACGTACATGCATTATAATACACGGATAAGCCTTCCTTCCACATTGGAATATCACGGGCCACGCTACGCTAACTTAAGAGTTCGTTCGTCCTGATTTATGCTCGCACTTTAAAAAGGCGGGTTGTAGCGTGCGCTGTTTTAACTGGCCGAGCGAGAGCGAGAGCGAGAGCGCGAGCGCGAGAGGGGGAGAGGGAGAGAAGGAAAGAAATTCGAGTACTTGGAATAAAATTCAAGGGGTGACAAGTGAACAATGCATCGATGCAGTTCGATTATTTTGCTGTGGAAGAGGCTTTACTCGGGCACCAGTTAAACCTATTTCCTGTCATTTATGATTATTAATCGCGATCGAACATGCGTAAGCACGTTAATCCATATCTAAATAGCACAGTCTCTAACTTATCGAATTTACGATGAAAATTAATTTACCGGTTTTATTGGTAAGTTTCTTTGAAATTTATTAAGATTTGCAACTTCTGAAGGTCGAAAAATCAATTTAAATAATATTTCATTTACCGTTGCTGTCAATATTATCGGTTACAGTTGAGCTCGAACGCTTCTTAAGCTCCTGCAAGTTAGTTTTCTAAAGAGTAAACGCGTATATTCGAGAATAATAAGTGGCAAACGGATGAAGAGTCAGGAGCAACAAATTTGAGTATTCTGCCGTTGATTCCGTGAATTTAAGGCGAATTGTGCCACCTCCGAGAGATTAAATTTAAAAAAGCAACAATCCCGTAAAATATCAACTTTTTTACTTAAAGCGTTCGCTATAAGCAATCCAGTTGTGAAACCGAGCAGTACTGGCAATATCGGTAAGACATTTTCAGTAATTTTTACACACAATCCGTCATCTAAACTCTTTCGTACGCGTTCACGCATCGAGATCCACGGAAAAACATCACTCGAGGCTCTGAAAATAACCAAAAATAACATTCGTTGCATCGAATATAGATCGCCCAGCCCTGGAATCGCAACATTTCGCTTTAATCCTGAGAAGAAAGGGATGAGCAGCGAAATTCCAGAGGCACATAAATTTCTATTGTCGATGATGATTAACGGCAGGCGCGCCCAGCGGTCACTGGTAAACGGAATAAATTCTATAATTTATGGGCCTATTAATTCAAGCCTACGGCGTAATTACCGTGTTATTCACCTCGGATTACTTTTAATGTAGCCGAGCTTCCCTCGGCTGTCTTCGGCTCGGCATCGGTACGTGCACCCGTCGCTTTCGTTGTATCGCGATTTTGTCGTGGCCTCGGCTCGACTCGTTCACTCGCGGGGATGAATTTGAAAAGTACGCGTGCTTGCATTCTTCGAAAACCGAAGTTTCGTCGCTTTCTTTGGGGGCTAATGGCGCTATTAGCGATAATGCCGATCTAAGAATCGGAGTCAAAGGATCGAGTCAAAGGATTACTCTCGCCGACGAGGCGCGTGTTCTCCCGTGGTTAATGTAAATATTAGATTGGAATCGGTAACATTTGCACTGCAGAGATAAATAACTTTTTCATTGCGTAATCGTGGACTTGCAAAAGCCTATTTACTCGAGATAATTTCTCAAGAGAGGCTCTTACGTGCAAGTACAAATGGTCGTGCGGTAAATGGAACAAAGTTTGTCGAAAACGCGCGCTTTTAATGGCCAATAATTTTCGAGGTTCTGTTGATTTTATCGAGCGACCAAATACACATTACGCAGCTCTTAACCTAATACAGGAGAAACCTGTTCCGAGACGCTTCTTCCGCAGCCGACTTTGCGTTAAACCAACGTAACCGACGTAAGCGACGTAAGCGACGTACCACGGGACGAATCGGCCGAGCATCCGCACCCCGTGAACCGAAAGCATTTCGCCTAATTATCAATTGGACGATGCAAACTTCGAGCGCCTTTGAAGCCTCGTTTCGCCAATCGTAAAATCGCGAATGCAGCTGTTGCATCGTCCCGCAATCCCCTCGGATGAACACACCGAGACTATCCAATCGCGTTAAACAATACCGGCGATAAATTGAGTCCTCCTCCTCCTCCTCCTCCTCCTCCTCGGCACCGAGAGCGAAACAATTTGACATAGAAGTAGGTCTATGAAAATTCGCAACTCTCCTAGACTCGGAGCAATTAAGCCGCACGTGTGCATAATGTGCGCGATCGAGCCTAGGCGCGAGGGTGTGCGCAGGTCGGGCGATATCGCAACAGGTTAGTCATTCGCGATCGAGGCGCGCGCATATGGGATCGGCTCGATTATTATACGCGAGATAATGCCGTAGCGACTGGTTGTCGCGTCGCACCGCACAATCGCGTTGTAAATTACCACCGCCGGCTTCTCTGGCACCTGTTTTTCGTAATTATCGGCTCTCCCGCTCTCCCTCCGAGACAGAGAGAGTGAGGGCGAGCGAGCGCGAGTGAGCGCGAGTGAGCGAGTGGGGCGGGGGTGAGGGCGGCGGCGGCGGCGGCGGCGGGGGGGTGTGAGGGGGAAAGGGACGTCTCGCGATGAGTCGCAAAGCGCGTTCGCAGACGGGAGGTAGCTATTACGCGTTTAATAGAAAAACTTGTAATTGATATTTATGACGCGGGATGACGAATTTCGCACTTTTTACAGAAGCGATTTTATTTATGCGCGCTTGTGAAATTAACTTTCGCATTTTTATTATAAATTATACGCGCGTTAATGAAATGTCGAAAGTTGGCTTGGATGCGTCGATTTCTTTAAAATTGCGATTTTAAATAAGTCGAGGCTTTGAAGTACGCTCGCAAAAAAGGAAAGCAAGTTAGTAATTCGTGGTTCGACACGACGAGTCGATCGCGAACCTCCGAATGATTATTTTCGGTAAGAGCAACGCTTTACGTACTCGCGGCATCGAAGCGACAATCGACTCGTACGAGAGGATCGACCAAATCGACCAAATCGACCAAATCGACCAAATCGACCGGGCTATCGCGCTTTTCCAACGACTTTCTCAACCTTTTCGTTTAACGAGCGAGAGGGACGTTGAGTTCGTGGCCGAATCTCCCGACGATTAACCAATCGACGTCAAACGCGGCGATAGAGTTCCAAGACACGAAGCGCACGGATTAGATTAACTCAACCTGCGGACTCGAGGCGTACGGTACAATACGGCAAGACAGTACAATGGAGTACGGGAGTAACCGTGAAAAAGCGGTGTTGCGTCGGTCGCAAGATACGCGCACCCACGTACGTCCAACTCGGCGTCCTAGAGGAAAACGAGTGGGCGATCGTCCGTATTATTCCGGAAGTCGTGAGCGCCGGCTAAATGGAATAACGCTGTATGCGTGCGAGCGCACCCATGCAGGCTGATCCGGGGAGGTCCGACGAGGTCCGACGAGGTCCGACGTTATCTCGGCGATGCCGCGCGCGTTCACGCCCAAACGCGTTTCTCCGCTCTCGGGTACGTGTTAGCCTCGCAATAAGGACTGACAATAAGGAAGCCAACGCGTTATGTTGGTTGAGCGCGAGCAAGCGCAAAAGGTACTTTGGAGAAGTACGCGCGCTACCGAGCTGAAGCTTCTAGGTTGTCGGAAGACGCAGGGTTACCCTGGATTCGTAAGAGAGTGTACATCCCCGAGTAATTTCCGTGGGAGAATGTATTTTGCGTTTGAGGAGCTGGAACTCGAGAAGCCGAACGCGACGCATTAGTTTGCTTATTGCGCGACATGGAGGCTGCGATGTCGCTCCAAGGACTTTGTTTCGAGGAAGAAAGTGGCGCCATTGATCGCGTATTACACAAAGGGAAGTCGCTTGAATTGCGCTGGGATAGGAAACGCAATGTCAATTCCCCATAAAGTTTGCGCGTCTTTAGAGAGGAGGGTGGTTTGCATTTTTCTTCTTATACGTGGTGGGAAATTTTGTAATGAAAGGTATACGTCACATTTTCCTGAATAATTCTACATTTATTTGAGATTGCATAGATATAAGTTAGCTTAATATTAACGTGAATTACAGGCTGCGCGTTGTTCGCGGGGTAGAGGAGCGCTCGTTAGGTAAGGATTTCGGTGGAAATGTCCGTTTAGTGGAAATCGGGATACGACTCTTGAATTCTGCGTTTCGTAAACCGAGATTAAATCGCTCATCTTAAGTTCTTGCGCAAAGCAACGTCGGAATTTATTGGCAAAATAACGGTCATGCGCACGATTGAAGATTGAAAGAAAAATGACAATTTTAAAAACGGAATTTCAACTTAAAAAATGAAACGCTATCTATATGAATAATGAATGCATTCACCGTATTCAAATTTACTGCTTTGTAAATAGAACTTGTACGCGATGACCGAACCGAGGTATATTTTATTATTCTTATAATCACTTTTTCACTCGGTGTTATTATAGTCTAACAATGCCGTTGAATCGAGCAGCGGACTATCATCCCAACGCATTGTACTTCCTTCGGAAGAAGCACCAGGGACGTATCGTTCAGAGTCGGTAATTTCTTCCTCCTTGTTTTCTTCGCGAGAGTTATTTGCATCGCGTTCACGTACCATAATCTTTTTACGGTAAACTTCTTTAGTCCTACTAACGAGCCTAAGATACAGCTTTTTAAGCTTGAGGTATTTTATTTCGAAGCGACGTCTTAGACGGTCGTTAATTTCCCTCTTCATTTTCATCTTCATCCAACAAACCTCGCTTCTAAACTTTTCCAAATCGTCGCTCCACCACGGCTGGTCTTTTCTTCGGGCGAATGGCGCCTGCGTCCGCTGCACCGCTTCCACGGAATCTTCCTTCTCGCTCGTGGAGCTCGCATTATCCAATTTCGGAAGGTGTCGTTGGTCGTCGAGTTCGCAACTCGACTGGCGAGTTGCGTTCTCGTCCTCGTTCGTATAGTCCGCGAGATTCAACTCAATTCCGATAATTCTATCGCGTGCGTCACGTCCGCCAACCGCTTCCCATTCCATGACCCTGTCGACGATATTGTACGTAACGAGGCTCAGATCGGTATAACTTTGTCCATCCCAGTGCAATCCGAGCGGATCCTTGCGATTGAGGACGCACAAGCTGTTGGCTATTATCAGATCTTCCAATTTATCGCCACGTTCGTCCGTACCCGCGGAACTGCTCCACCAAATCGACCTGGCATTAGCGTCCACGCAGATCAATATCGGCTCATCCTCGAGCGCTTGCAAGAGCCTTTGAAACGTGTCTAAACAGGAATCTATGTCATCGATAGGAGGGCAGTAGAGGCTTACGAGGAATATACAACCAAAGTCTCCGCGCACTCGTACGCACGCGCACCGATCGCTGCACAAATTTGACACTTTCGAAACTTCTAGTTGCTCGTTAAATATAGCTATAGCGGCTAAAGCTGCGTTTCCACTGCTCGCACCGACCACTACTTTTCCCGGCGAATAAAAGTCTTCGATATTTCCACGGGGATTATTAAACGGCTCGTGCAACAAAGCCACGTCTAACTCTTCCCTTATCGCGAGACTTCTTATCTCTTCCATCGCCTCCTCGGATCCGCCCACGTTTCGTTGTATCAAGCGTAACGAATAAGCCATCCTAATGATGCCTGCGTACGCTCACGGTTGCCAGACGTTTTACAAAATGTAAAATGCCCTTATTTTGCATACGCTTCGAGGAGGCCCTTAATGCACTACACATGAGAAAGTTGACCGGAATGCCGCGTAGAGTGGATAAGCCGATTGGAAAATTTGGACTCCTCGATCGAACCTTCCTTCCTAGAATTTTCCCTAGAAACTTGCGCGTTTTTGCTTAAAAGCCCGGGAATAATCTTTATTAAAAGTTCAATATTTTAAATAATAAATTTAAATTCTTACAGATGCGAGACCGAATGCACATTCATTTGTACGAGTCGATGGAATCGTTAATGTAAAATCATTGAAATAATGCATCCGTGATGGATCGTTACTTTTTACTCTTTACTTTTTATTTCCTCTATGCGTCGCTTATGAAATACAATATCGTACGAGCATAAAAATGTCGTAATCAAGATACGCACGCTACTGTGTTACTAATACGTTCCATTTTGTATACGAAATTTCTCGAATATTTAATAATAATAAAAGCGATAAATAATTATACGATCCGATTGAATCCAAGTTTTTTTTTTATGTTTTTTATTATTTTATTTATTTATTTATTTATTTATTTATTATTTTTTTTTTTTCTTTTGACGATTAGTCCAGACACCGCGTCTCGCTAAATTATACATTCACGTTTAATTTCTTAACTTGCTCATTAGCATAATTATTCTCTTCGGGAGGTGCTGCTAATCTTTGATCTCTAATAATTTTCATTGGAGCGGCTACTGAGTCATAGGGAGATCGAAGAATGAGTAAGGCATTATTAGCTAACAATAGTTCTCTCGAACAATGACGAGAAGAAGGAACGATTAACAAAAAGTACAGCCTCGTTTTATCGCGCGTAATCGTTATTGCTAAAATCGTCGAACGTGCGATTCAGTCCTCGCCCGCGCACTCGCGGAAGCAGCAGCAGCAGCAGCAGCAGCAGCAGCAGCAGCAGCAGCAGCTTTTCCAGTAGCCGCTCGAGCTTCGCCTCTCGTTGCTTATTCCATTGGTCGTCTCGCCTTATGCAAAGTCGGCTATTAAAAGAAAGCCGCAGCGACGCACGTGACGCGCATAATGGCCGAGTCCTGCGACCTCGGGGAGGGCGAACCACGAGGTGGCCGACGGTTTGTTTCCGATTAAGCGCAATCGGCCTCGGAATTCAATGCACCGATACAAGTGCGCCGTTGCCAGCGCCTTCCTTTTTCCCGAGTGCTGCATTAGTCGTTTCTTAAGTCCTTTTCCCTCGTTGACTGCAGTCCGATGTGAAACGCGAGATAACATCGGGCTTTACGCGCCGGTGGTGGTTTTTGCATTTAGCGCAGGTCTTACGTTGTCCTGGTGTTTCTTTTTTCTTTTATCGGGCTTTCGATAAATTTTCCTATTTCCTCTACTCTTTCTCCGAACCGTGAATTTGTGCGTTAAAAAGGAGACGCCGACGGTGTTCGAAGTGGCATTTGAAAGGCCAGCTCGGGTGGCGTTCTTTCGCCTTATTAAACTGTCGCTCTTAACGAACCTGCCTTCATTCGGTAATCCGTGTGTTCGTAAAAATTCGTATTTTCACGAAGCACTGCGTACAGTAGGGTATTCGGGCTCGTAATGCAGTTCATAAGGTACTTTATCGGCTGGTTTACGAAAAAAACTCGGTAATATCACGCGTTAACATTGGTGATACTCGCTACCTCCGTGCGTACGATTACGTTTATTAAAAATCAGTTTGTTCCCTCGATCGGAGGGAAATTCCAACGACGAGGAAAATTTAGTTCACTCGTGAATATTCTCAAAGTTGTAATCCAGTCGCATCGGTAAATGTTGGATTTGTCGTGCAGCATATTTGCATGAAAGCATCGCCGGTTCGACCACTTCGAGACTCTCGAGAATTTTTCACGATAGCAACGACTGAGCCAACTAAAACCGAAACAAATAAGAAAAAGCTTCACTGCTACGGAAATGGTGAGAGTTTGCATTTTTCGTAAAAGAGGCGTTTGCAATCTTGAACTACTCTTGTACGAAAGTGGTGTGCGTCGGGGAGGGTGCAATTACGCATTGGAACGTAGGAGGAGTCTCGCACGGTTGGTCTGCGAATTTCTCTCCTCCGCCGCTACGAGCGATTAGCGCCAAGCATTTCCTCGCGAATTACTAATTCGCGAATTAATTCCTTTGAGCGCGCGACGCCACTGGCCTCGTAATTGCACGTCGTGGTGCATTTTTCGTAGCGCTACGGCCTCGAACCGTATTTTCGCGCATCGCGGATGAGGTATCGCTTCGATTCCCCAGGCTCTTGGCGCGTTAATCGATACGGACCCTCGATCCAAGGCTGTCGGGAGTCCGAATTGAAACGTTCGAGTTCTTAATAAAGGCTTTTGGAAACGCTTATACTTACCTCGAGGATTAATGTCGACGCGGCGTGGTTGAAGCGAACAAGCGGGTGCAAGCTGAGTGTTCGAGGGCTTACCTGCAACGGAACATTTTTAACTTCCTTAATTACCGCCTCGAAGGAGGTAAGTTTTCGTTTTTCCCTTTTGTTCCTTTTAAGAGGGAATACGTCTTCTGGACGGTGCAGGTGAAAAGTATCCATTCGTTACGAGGCTCCTGATGCGTCTCGCGCAGAGCCCGTTGTTTTATCCGGCTTTTCTTTTGCGAAGAAATGGAGAACAAGTGGAGAAGTCACACAAGTTGTATATCGTTTATTTGCTGAAAAGCGTATCCGAAGAAAATTTCTGTCTGGAAAATTGGAATTATCGCGAGCACGGGTGACTCTCTTGTACAACGTTTTTAGGACAAGTCTTAAATAAATTTATCAAAGTGTTTATCGTCGATTGGTCAACGATTGGTCAACGATTGGTCATCGATTGGTCATCGCTTCGTCATCGCTTCGCCATCGCTTCGCATTAGTGCCCTTCGCGGTACGCAATTGTGGCCTCGTAATGCGTATCGCAGACTCATTTAAACGTTCGCACAGGTAGCGAGCGAATAAACGGGTGGGAATTTTTCATCGCGTTTCATCGTAGGTCGGCGTTCATCTTTCGTGAATTTTTCATTTTTCGTTTCGCACGCGCTTGCACTTGTCGCAATAAACGAGTTTCTCATTCGCGTAAATCTGACATTCTGACGCATCGCGTGCGGTGCTTTCCACGTAAACGTCGCTTGTACAAATTTTCAAATTTGTAGAAAGAGCTTGTTAGGAAGCAAGTGCGCTGCTAAACGTTTACGACGCAATTTACGGTGGAGATGGTACTTTTATCGAGAAACAGCTGCTCGAGCGATATACCATCCGGTTTTAAAAGACGGTAGTACTTTTTCGCTCGAATTCGTTCGCAAATGTGTCGCGCTAAAGGGAGAAAGCACATTGTCGCGCTTAATTTCTCAAAGGCTTAAAGTTCAGCGCGAGCAGCCAACAAACGCTCGAACTACGCTCTCGGTGACATCGGAAATCCAGCGATGACTCGGCTCCGGTAAGGGCTACCTGTCCGGTATTTCCAAGCGCTTCCTCGGTGCCTGGGACGATCGGCCTTGTCGATCCCTCTATCTTCTTCTCGTCGTTGTCCTTCTCCCGGATTTTCTCACGGCGAGACGGTATCCGTCGTGGCACTGAAAGTGGCGTATCGGGCGTTCGCACTGACTCGAGATGGATTGGCCGTTACCGTTGCCGCTCGGCTTCTTCTCTTGCCCGTCGCTGGGAGACGCCGAGGAGGAAGTAATTTACGGCCCGAACGGGGTATATCGCATTAGATTGGATTGGTATTGCTCGAGCTTTGTGTGCTTGCGTCCTGGAGAAGGGACGAACGTGACTTTGGCGCAACTCTACTTTCACGCGGACTCATCGGCCCGGTAATAATGGGTCGCCGAGGAAGAGTATCTTGGCTTTGCCTCGCAAACGCTCGATCGAATCTTTTGCCGTGACATTCGCGGGTCTCTCGCGCTCTTTCGGTCTAATGGTCTATTCTCCGCGGAGATAACGTACGACCGTTCCCCTCGCATCGAATTACAACAGATTTGGCGGAATACGACGAGCTTTCGTCGAGAGTCATTGCTGATAATGCTGCTGGCGTGAAAGGCGATAAATGAGTAATAATAGGTTTTTGGAACGGGTTCGTGAGCGGGCTCTCTTTTACATGAAATACGAGCAACGTTTAACGGATACGTTGGAATAAGGATTTACCAGTTAATTTCGATGTTCGCCAAGAAGATGGAGGAGAGTCTTTGGTGGAGTCGGCGGGAATAATTGGGTCGGCGCTGACAGTACGATGATGCCTACGTAACAAAGTACAAAGTACGTAACAAATACAGGCCTAATTAAAACCTACCGGGAGTAATACCTTGAAAAGAGGTCCGATTCGACCGTCCTAGTTCCTGGATTGCGAATGTAAGCGAGATAGGCGTCCCCGCAACGGCATGCGCATACTTCCGAGAAAAGGCAAACGAGGCGGTGCGGCACTTGGTAGTGCGTTTGCCGTTAAACCCATTATAATTAACTTGGAAGTGTTGGCCCGTGCAAGGCTCGGTAGAAGGTGGAGTTCTTTCGGCATTTCGGAGATTCGTCCAAACGCAAATGAATTCAAAGCGGACGGATTGACGGACTTTCTAGAAATGTGAGCTACGACATTCATTAGAGAGCTGAATAATTTCAAGCCAAGTTGTCTCGCTGCAAAATATTATTCGATCTTGTTCACGCAGTTTGATTAACACGGGGCCATGGCAATTAGCCCAAGAGGTAGGTATTTTTTATTCCAGCGCAGATGTGCGTTAACTGTATTACTTTCTTGGAATAGTGTCCAGCTTGGCATACAACGACGTTGGTTTCCTACATTTGAGAGTTCGTTCGCATTGCGCGTTTTCCTATGCTTGTGTACGAATGTACATAAATTACATCCGTTACGCTATAAATCTATTTAATACGAATGGGAAAAATAATAATGTTATTATTAATAATAACGGACAGGGTTGCAAAGATTTTCCTCGAAGCACGTTCTCGAACGCGCTAATTATTTTTACGCCAAATTTTTACGAAATGAGCCGGAATACGAAGCGGCAATCGGTAGTACTGCGAGTTCTATGCGTACTTCTAAGGAACAACCTTTTCTGAGAAAGTCGGTGCTGTCGCATTAATACTATTTTTCCTTTTTACTCGGAGTTTGCGAGTGATCGCGAGGTGCGTCCTGCGAGTACTAAAATTTCACGTACTCGTGGTTGTGTCGGGCTTTGATGAATTCACCGTCTTGAAATGCGTTAGGTGTACATTAGCGGTGAACTTGCGTGAAAAACAAAAATAAAAATCACGAAAGATTTCGATCACTTTTTTGCTTCTCGGATTTGAAGTTATAATTGAAGTTATAATCTGTCAGGGGCATGAAATGTATGCGCGCGCGCGCGTATTTATGCATTTGACGTCTATGTACACGAATGTTAATAAAACGAATTGAAGAAATAAGTCGAATGAAGAAGTAAGTCATCGATAATGAAAGGAAACCGCTTGAAAATAATCTAACGCTTATGGCGTACGGTAGACGATTTAGGTATCGCGTGTAATTGAATTGCAAAAACAGTATCGCAGGATGAGCATAATGTTGATATACGCAACTGTTCACGAGTAGAAATAATAATTTTAATCAAGAGTGTTATCGAATAATTGATCGAAAGTATTCTCTAGCATACAGCGTGTAACGTGTAATATTTCACGTACGCATAATTTATATTATTCGAATAATAAACGATACAATAAGCTTGAGCATATTGGTAATTAAATGTAGTTTACGTTGCTTTTAATAATGCAATGTTAACACTGTATTCCTTTCGCTAAGAGAAACTGTTGGGATAAAGTTTTCGCGCCCTAAATTTACGCGAAACTTGAAATTTATAATTTGAAATTTGAAATTTATAAAAAAATGTTCAAGATTGTTTTTTCTTTGAAAAGTTTGGAAACTTTGGAAAATCAAGAAACAAAGTAAGTTCGATTCCCCCGCGTGACGATCACGGAGCGGAGTCTCGAGTTATTTTCCTCGAGGGTACTTAATGTTTTACACGCGTGCATCCTCGTTGAAATCAGTTTTTTGTCAGATCCCCAGAGTTGATTCGAAGCTAAAACGCGTTGATGAAAATTGAAAATTCAATTTACTTTGCGAATGTTACTCCAAGTTCCTTCTTTAACCCTATTCTTCCTCAGCATCAATCGAATAAAGAAAGTAGCTTTTACAATTACACGGCTTATAACGCGCTATTGTTTGCCTTTGTATCATACTTGAGCGGCTCCATTAAAATATGCTTTAAAATTAAAGTACGACGTTGGAATGTTAGGTTTAGCGAAGCCTTTTATACTTTAATCTTGCCAACGTAATGAGATATAAATATAGTAGAATTCCCAAGCGTCTTATTGCATTTCAAAATGCAATCTTTCTCCGATTTCACGTATATATATATATATATATATATATATATATATTTCTTGTACTTCGCATTACACACGCATAATGTTAATGTAATTTAATTGTATTTGATTATAGCACTTTCGCATAGTACAGGATTTCTGCAGTAGTCGTGCTTACTTTGTTTCGCGCAAAAATAAAGCTCGAGTAGTCGGACGTACTGTCCAAGTGCACCGAAACGCATCGCTTCTCTATGAACTTCTCTACGAACGAAGCTGGACTTCCACCGAGAAGGTGGAAGTTAAATCGAAGGCATCGGAGGTTAAATTAACAGCGATAGCGTCCCTCGGGATAAAAGAATGCGCCGCAGCGGCTAACAGTTTCCGCCTTCTGCGTCGCTCGACCAACTTTCAGAAAACGCGACCTTGGAATAAACTTCTGGAATAAACGTAAACGCCACGAGTGCTTTCGAGCTCGGGTTTATCGGCTTGGCGCCAGTTTCGTTTCGGGAAAACCGCTACGCGTCGGCGCATTAACCGCGACAACCGCGACAACCGCGACCAGCGATTAGAGCGCATCGGAATTTCCAATCACGATGTCGGCGATCGATCGCAGTACCAGGAGGTCGCAGTCGTTCGAAGCTCGCACCGCGGCTGCATTTTTCTCATGCAGCCTCGCTCAATTTCGTTAAACAACGGGCGGGACCCTTTACGGGGCATCGCTCATTACGCTATGACCTTCAACGTGCGCGGGCGCTTTGGACTTGGACAACACAACGATAGCCTTCTTGTTTCGTATTTCACGCGTGCGACTCAAAGTCTTGCACCCCGCGCACTTTCCAGTCTCGAGAAAAACTCGCCAAACGTCCCAACGAAAAGTTATAGGGGAATTAGGGGAACGTTAAGGGAAAGGCATCCACGCGAGTCCGATGCGCATCGAGAGCGTTCGATGCCGTTGAATCCGAGACAAGGATTTTCACTCGCAGGACTAACGAGCGCGGAATCCATTCCACCGGACGAGTATTTACAGTAATAATCCGTACCAACACCACGTCATTCAAATTACCGACGACTCCGAGGTAAAGGAAGCTGCGCTCCAACGGCGGCAATTCAATTGGAGCTTCGGTGCTCCGCGCATCCGAACCCGGAAACAAACCACCACTCTTAAATATGATCCAACCAGCCTTGAAAGAAAAGCTCAAAGGAATCGAGCGACGTTCCCGCGCAGAACAATGCACGAGCCTCCGCTGATTCAATTAATGGCCTCGAGCGCACGGCGAACCGCGTGTGTAACCGCGTGTGTAACCGCGTGTGTAACCGCGTGTACTCGCGGGGCGTAAGTCGTGCGTGCACGCACACCTCGAGCATCCGCGCTCGGTGCTCTGTATCTTCAGGAGTAGCAGGGTACACGGGTATCCCATTTCCAAGCTGTTAGGCGACCGTCGTCTTGTAACGCGGTCGTCCAACGCCCGATAACGCAATCTCCGCTTCCTACGTTTGTTCGCGCCTATTTCGTGCCTCGCTTTATCTCCTCGTTCCTTGCTCAGAGTTTGCCGGCACCCGTCGAGTCCGACCTTCGAAGCCTTATCGGCATCGAACGAAAAATCAGCCGCAATCGCTGTAAAATATGATTGCGCCGAATACTCTACGTCGGAAAATCTCTACGTCGTCGGCGCAGAGATCGTATCATCCGGTCCCTCTCGCTCTTTTCACGCGAAATCGCTCACCCGCGAATCCCGCGAGGCGACGAGTAAATAAAGTATTCAAAGGTGCGCGTGTTAACGACACAGTGGTGCAAGATTTCTCGCTCGTTATTCAAGAGTACGCTGAAGATGTGCTCATTCGTGTCGAACAAGTGCGCGCGAGATACGCAGAGTTAAACAGCGCAACGGTTTTGCAAAAAGGTTCGACACGCCACACTCTTTCCACTCAAATTTTGATTAATTTCCGTTGCGCGATCGCGTCGTTTGTGCAATCAGGCGATGCTCCTCTGGAAAGAGACGATTTTTACCTACGGCAACGTCCGAGGGCAAGCGCTGCTGGATACCCGGGGATAACACCGGTCGACGAGAGGCGTCCAGTCATAAGCGCGATAAAATTACCATCGCATCGATTCCAAGGAGTGCGCTTGCATAAATGCCGACGACGCCCGTCCTCCGAGCCGCCGTCGGTGACGAGGCGCCAAACACCCGTGACTTGTCTTTGATTACGCGCCGCGTGCAGGTGTGTCAAGGAGATGTTCGTATGTTCGTGAATCACTCGCTGCAAGAGTGACGACTCCTCATCTCTCCTTCATTCCGCAATTAGGACGTTTTACGTTCCGGATTTTATATAACCTCGTAAGAAGGTACCTGGTGATTTCGCGCGGTTGAATCGCTCGGTTCGCCGCCATTGTAGAATTGGCCTTATTCATTTTTCATTTACGATGTGCGTTGTCTTTTTAGAAAGACCACATTTCGAATATTAATCGAGCGCCGTGTAACGTAATTTTGCGTTGTTCGAAAAATGTTCAGCGTATTTCAACGCGTAAATTATTACGATATCTTGTATCGCGGCTCGATGTGTCCGAGTGTACTGGATACGAAAGTAGCGATTAAAGGGTAATTATTTATGGGAGATTTGCCTCGTCGTTCCCTTCCGAGCAGTGCAAAATGAGCAGTACAAATGCAAAGTGTACCTTCGTGTACCTTCGTTGGATTTCGTTCGATTTCGTTGGACGTATCGTTGGATATCGTTGGACGTATCGTTGGATTTCGTTGGATATCGTTGGATATCGTTGGACGTATCGTTGGATTTCGTTGGATTTCGTTGGATTTCGTTGGATTTCGTTGGATTTCGTTGGATTTCGTTGGATTTCGTTGGATTGCGTTGGATTGCGTTGGATTGCGTTGGACGTATCGTTTGGCAAAAGTGAACGCTAAGAAATACTTATCCAACGGCCCACAACTCGGAACAACAGCAACGATCTTTTGCAAAATCTGTAGCGCTACGAGCGGAAGAGCAACTTTACCGTAACTCCGATCGATCGTCATCCCACGCAAAAAGCAACGAGCAATTCCTTTAACGATACAATAAGAGTCAAGAAAGCAGACGCGAAGCTTTTGTAACTTTCGCGCACATGTGCTCCTTTGCTCCTTTGCTCCTTTGCTCCTTTGCTGCTTTGCTCCTTTGCTCCAGAAAATATGTATTTTACGCGGATGAGCGAAATGCGTTAAATCGGTTCATTCGAACAACGCAACTTCATTGTCGGAGAGAACATCGCACGAAGTCGAAGGTGTTTGCATTTGTACAGGAAGTATTTGAAAGGGAACGAAATCTACGGCTAAGCATTGCGTACCTGAAAAAGACAGGTAAGTCTCGCAAATGTAATATTAAAACCGACGGACATTTTGTTAAAGACGGCTTAATTAGACACTTTCTGGACCGTAAAGAGCCTTTTCCATCAGGATGCGACCAAGCGAAATGTGCACGTTACACGTAGGCGACGAATCCGAGTCGACAAATGGGCGTCGATCGCGTCGATGGCGTCGTCCGCTTCATAAGCGCGGCGGTCGATCGGAGAAAGCCATCGAAATGCTTGGATACTCGCGGTTAATACACGGAAATTACTCGAGGAGGTCCAGAACCCCGTGTATACGCGCATTAACTGCGCCGCACTCGGAAGGAGTAGCGGAGGTTGCGGAGGGCAGAAGCCTCGCGCCACTCGAGCGATTTACGGCTAATCGGAAGTTTATCGAAAATGTGCTCGTCGCCGGTGGGAAAGACGTGCCGCAACTCGTACTCCCGCAGCCAGACGCGCTTTGAAACTCCTCGTGTACCGACAACCCGCGGCGAATCCCGGACGCTCGTGGCTCGGCTTTTATCCCTTCTCGCGAGTCCGATACCTTTGATGCCGACGCGCTGACGGACGTACCGGGCACTTGGATAGCGTCATCGTCGAGGTGTGGAGTAGCGGAAGCAACTTGGAAGACGATCCTTTTACCTTTCTTCGATTTCGACAAATGTTTCATTGGATAGTCCGGGTTACTCGCTGCAGCTATCGAGGCCTAAGGAAACATCCTGGGGGCCGGACGTAATTTACGGGCGGCGATGGGAATAAACGTTAAGCAACGCTGCCGTAGATCGTAAATACGCGGAATCCAGAGGATGCTCTTTAAATTTTGATGCTCGACCGTTTAATCCACCGAACGACCAATCACGCTCGCTATTACATTTAACGGAGTTTATCTCACGAACGATTCTTTATATCGGCCACACTCTTGCGTGAAATGATTTTTCGCGGTACCTTTTGGAGGAGAACTTGCAATCGCAGCCGCGCACTCTAAACTAGGAGCTGAAAAGCCGTTGGTACTTTTCCTCCAATGATTTCCCCTGTTAATTTAATCGACACGAGCTCCTCGGCGTCTTTCGTTAAATATATAGTTACCCTCCGAGTAATTTCCCAATCGACTTCCACTCCTGTATTATACGCGGCACGACTGATATAAAATGAGATTTTAATCGGGCGCAGAACGCATTAGCGATGATTTTCAAATCGAGCGACACTCGCTTCATTGAGATAATGCGAAAAGACATTGTTTGCACGCGCGAAATAATTACCGCGAGTCATTATTCAGCCTGAAATTACGCATCGCCGTGACGGAGGTCGCGCAATTTATTCCGCGCAACATCCTCAAAGCGCTTTTATCACCGACGCGCGATAAAAGCGCGAGAGCTCCAAAGTTTCAATCGGAGCGTAATGATAATCTTCAGCATCGGCAGCAGCTCGTTATTACAATCTTGCAAGTGGTAGGCGATTAACGAGTCGCTCGGAATGGAAGAGAACGCGACGGTCGGGCAAAAGATTCCGGGCGCGTTTTGCGAGGCAGTCGCGAGACTGATAATCGTCGAGTGGAGAACGGACGAGTCAAGCACGGAATCCGCCGAGAGCGCGAGCACTTGGAGGTTGCAAGCGCTGCACTGGTTGATCGCGTCGCTCGGAGATTTGCGAATCGCCGATGGAAAGACAACGGGTACTTTCGCAAGCGACGGTCGTAGGTGCCCGGTGACGTCACAGTTATCGGTCGCGTGCTCGAAGGCGATCCTTTGAAACTTGGAAAATGGCAAAAGCGTGGACTCCTAGCAAAGAAAGCGAACGTTCGCGATCGGAAAATACAGACCGAACAAACGCGCGTCACTCGCAAGTTTGTAATTCCCCGGAGCCCCGGAGTAATTGGGACGAAACAATGGCGGCGAACGCCCGGGAGAATAGTAAGCAGCAGACCCGGAGCAAAAACTTACCGCCGGAACCTCGTCCGAAACCTCGTTCCGGGAGTTGCAGCAGCAGCCGCTTCCCCGCGTATGGAAGCGGCTGCCGCTTGATTTCGCGCACCGAAAAATCGGCTTCCACGGAACGCGTAACGGTTCGCGCGTGGTTTTCACCGCGAAAAAAGGCACGTCATCGCGATGCGACCCATCGTATATGGCACGAACGGCGGGCGTTGTAAAATGTAAATGAGCGCGGGTCGCCCCCTGTATATGGACGACGCGCGTCATCCGACTCACGGATATCGCCGACCTATAAGGTCGCGTGGGAAATCTACCTCGCGGGCTTTTACGAAATGAGCGGAAAAGTACAAAGGGCTTCCTCCTTTCGCCTGCGTGCGCGACCGCGAGCGACCGCGAGCGACCGCGAGCGACCGCGAGCCTCTTCATCGACTCCTAGTAATTCTGGCATCCGCTCGATTCGTTGTTAACTTCCAGGAGACGGTCGACGGCGAACGCTCGCGTTCCAAAGTACGTTACACGCGGGAGAATCCTTGCTTTATTTGTCATTTGGTTTTTCCTTTTTTTTAAATATGAACCTTTTAAGTTAATGAGCTTTCGTTTGCAAACACTCAATATTTGTATTCGTTTGTACCTTGGCCGAAGCGGGATTTAGTCGTTTGTTTTTAAATGGTTTCCCGTCGACTCCCAAAACTCTTATTCCTAATCGTGGTTTTGTTCCCAGCGAGGCTGAGACGCGTAATGATGTTTTACGATCTGCAATTTGAGGGGCACATTCGTTTAAATTCGTCGCATTTCCGATTCGAGGAAAAAGTTGGCCTTCGTTGCGAAATGTTGCATTACACGGAAATAATGCGATCGAGTTAATTTTAGGGGCTAACATAACCACCGGGTTTTCCTCCGTTCTTAACGACTGCTTATTAACACGAATTTCCGAATGACAAAATAAACGCTTATAGAATCTGGGGGTAAACGTTAATGCCACTCGGTGGATCACCGTCTCGGCACTCGTTACTCCAATCTTGATTTGTCGCGCTCCGCCGTACGTCTATTTTATACGACACGTCATTTTTTAATTAATGCTCGCGCCCGTGCGTTAAACTCTCGATGCGTTAAACGTATCGGCTGGATAGGACCGCAAATATCGAGCGCATTGTCAGCCCGACTACTTTCACATTTAATTCCGGTAATTTGCATAGGCCATTAGGCGCACGTGCAAAACTCGCTAAAGGCGCATCTTCGCAGCTTCGAGACAAGCGTTTGCAATTCGTTTAGCGATTCGCAGACGAATCTCCGTTGGAGGCTTATATTCTCAAAGATAATAAACCGATAATAAACCGTCCGCCGTTTAGAACGGGTCACGCGCTCTCTAGGAGGTGGAGATAAAAATTTGTCGGGCCCATTTGTCCTGGGTTTTAGCGTTGGTAGCGCGAATACAAGTCGACGATGGGAGCGCCTCCCAACAAAGCGACAGCTGTTGTCGCGGGACGCGCTTATGCACGTCCGAGTCCATAAACGGGGGACTATGTAAATAGCCCGAGCACTTGCAACTCATTTACGGGGCAACGCTCGTCGTCCCTCCGGTCGCGAGCGCCTCGCAAAAAGTCCGCAAAAAGACGGTCGATCTTACGCGGAAGGTCCACTTTTCATCGGCGGCTGCGCCGAGAAAAATTGTCCTCTTCTCCTGTTTTTCTAGCGGGCCGCCGAGTCGCGGCGACTTTACGATTATAGTTTCGAAGTAAGGCCGGGAAAGGACACGCGCGCACAATGGCGCGCTTCCGCGAAGGATAAAAATTGCCGTGGGTAGGGGTAAAAATGGGAATTACGCCTGCATCTGCCGGCGTGCCAGGATGACAGCTTGCGGTAGCTTGTCTCGAGCTGCTTGTACGCTTGTGTTGCGGCTTTCTTTCAGAGGTAAGCTAACGGCGTTGAAAGGTACTGTGAAACTATGTGTTTTCATTTTGTTTCGAAGGCAAATAAGTCATGTTTAAGTGGTTTTGATAAATCTGCGGACGTTGAAGAGAGTTGTAAATGTCAAGGTGATTTATTTTCATGCAATTTTAAAGCAGTTTTTAACCGAAGATGCGCTCTGCCGCTCTTATCGTGGCTCTACCACTCGAAAGTTAATTATGTAGAAATTCGAGAAGAATCTTCGACGCGCGTTATTTAATATCATTCAAATGGACGTATATTGACATGAAAGTTTTAAATACGAGTCGCAATTCTCCTCGGCGCTGTTCATTACTCCTCTCCGCTGGAGTACGCGTGCAGGTGTTTGGCCTTCTCCGTACAACGTTTATTCGAGATGCGGTCTACAACTGAAGTAACAACGACTCTTGAGCGTCGCGCTCGCTTCCTTTTCTCTATCGTAGATTGCGATGTTGTGTCTCAAGTATTCGCTTTTGAATTTTGTGAAAGCATTCAAGGTTCGAGCGCGCAGCAACGAATTATCACGGCCAACTGGCGTGTACGTCGGATGGACGTTTGCTACGAGATGTCGATTTACGGTAATTTAATTTAATTCCAACATTTACAATGACCAGAGGTAGCCGTGGGAAGTAAAAGCGTAAGGAGTTTGTCCTTTAATGGGAAAATTTGAGCGTGGCGTTAACCAAAGCTGTAATATTTACATCGCTTGTTTGGACACGGTTTGAACTCCCCAAGTATTCGACTAATATGAAATATTGCCTCGTGCATGTGCGCTATCGTGTGTCGCGAGAGTAATATTCGGAAGCCTCGCATTAAGCGAATGAATAATAACGGAACATCCTGAAATTTAAATTATATTCGGTTCGGCACGAGAGATTATCGAGTGCGCAACCAAGAACCTTCCATCTGTAAACTTAAATCGTCCATTTCATTTGGATAGATTAGATCGACGTCCAAACGTAATCTTCAAAGCGATCGTACATTTACTTTTTGCGTTCGTACATCGATACCCAAGTTTCACTGTGCCCGTTACGCGCATTTTCTTTTCCTCCTCGACCCGTTTGTGCACATTTGCGTCACGAGTAATTCGAAGGCAAGTGACGCCCTGCGATGAAATCGAATGGGTTCGATCATTTTTCGCCCGGTCACATATCCGTAATCCGACTCGACCGTAATAACCGTTATTATTCGCCAAAGTGCGAGTCGCCGAGGGATTCGCCTGAATCCGTCATTTTCGCACGAGTCGTCGGTTGGCATCTTTCGCTTTAATTCGGGTCGAGCCCGAATTAAAACCGACTTACGAGCTTATTACGAAAAAATGTGAGGAATGCAACATTGCTGATCGCCCAGAAATCGCGATCGTGCTAGATCGGTTCAGTTAATGCGTTATTGCGAATGCGTTACTTGTAATTACAGCTACGCGTTGTTATATTTATTTTAAATAAAGCATTCTTTGATTTAGGAGGTCTCGCTTATTACGGATAAAATGTTCATTGGCATTATTCAAGAATAAACAATTGCAGTTTTCGTGTGCTGGTAATTGTAGTAATTGCTACTAGTAATTGCAACGATTAACTTAATTTCATTTCTAAAGTTTTTAATTTTCCTGTTCGGTCTAATAAAATTTCGAATACGCATGGGCAGATGGTAGATACCCGAATAATACCTCACGATCGTTATCATTCTACATGCTGATGATTTGCGACTTCTAGGTAATTCCGATCAGGCTGTTCGATAAATTGTCAACGACTAAAATGTAACTTTGTTGTCTGTACATTATTAATAAACTTTATTAATAAGACCGTGTTTGTTTTCATTCGATTGGATTTTTACTTTTTGTACCTATTAAATGAATAATTATTTGTATCGCGTCTTTAACATTTCACTTCAAAGCAAATGTGAACGATACGTAAATTATGGCGCAAAACATTTAAACCACTTAAATACAAAATGTATTTATTATAGATCGTATCCTTACAAAATATAAGTGGATTTAATTCACTTTTATGAAGTAGAAGAATCGCTGCTTGCGTTTCATGCCAACTGACGCAACACAAAGCCAAAAGATTATCGGTCATTAAAAGCATAATGTGACCCGAGATGGATATAGAGAGACAAAGTACGGTTTCCGTTGCGTGCACAATTTGTCCACGTGACTTTCTTAATGACCGCAACCCTGATTATTTTCTTGAGATTCTTATTTCGGATACGCGTCTTTTTTCTTCGACTTTGCTTAATTGTGGTGGTACATGGATGCAGTTTAATTTCTTTTTTCTTCGGATTTTCTATCTCATAGCCGTCGATTGGACGTGTTGTCGATGTGTTTGGCCAGGGATGGCCAGGGATGGCCAGGGATTTAAAATTCAAACTAATCTCATGCGCAGATTATGTCGTATTTTTCCCAATTAACACTAGCCTCGTGGTTCGCAGTAGTTCAATGATAATCTGCGTTTTAATTGTCCATGCCAATTTATACTCTTAAAACGCGGTCAATCATTTGATCAATAAACATTAAGCGATCGAGTGTAGTTCGTGCGAGAAACAGGAGTGTGGGAAATATTATTACGTAATCTATAAAAAGCTATTATTACGACAAAAAATAAAATTAATTCTATTCGAAGCAGATCTATACCAACGTACTTATTAATCATACGAGACTTATTTCTGTGATTATTATTATTTATGATTCTTAGAGTGTTATCGATTAAAAATTATATTACAGACGTGGAACAAAAATGACCGAGTTGAAAAAAGTAATGTTAATTGCGTCCTAATACGTAATTTTTACCAAAAACTATTACGTAATAATAATCGAATTGACTATTTAATTGTTTCTTGCTCTGCACGAAACTTGAGTACTTCTTTATTAAATAATGGAATACAGCGGAAAAAAACCTCGAATGCTATCCGAATGCTAGCCATTATTCAAAATTCACTGACTTTTTGTACGCCTTATAATTGATGAATTAGAGAGAGAGAGAGAGAGAGAGAGAGAGAGAGAGAGAGAGTGAGAGAGAGAGAGAGGGAGAGAGGGAGAGAGAGGGAGTGTGAGGGAGTGATAGAGCGAGGGGAGGAGGAGGAGGAGGAGGAGGAGGAGAGATTCGGAGAAGTTTTATATGTCTTTGACTTTTTTCTGCAAGTTGCTCGTTGAAAAATTCTGATTAATTAATATTTTTTACAGTCTGCGTTTTTTATTACACCTCGTCATTTTTCGCAGAATGTAAATTACAATATTGCGACGTCTAATAGTAGCTATTGTAAGTTATTTTATTCATAGTCAGATAAGATTACTTGGAAAAAAAATGGAATTTCTAAAAATTTGATTATGTCAGCCGCTAACTAATTTTGATGATAATTGTCGTAGATGCGAAAATTGTCTCGATAATGTCATGTAATTATCGATTTTGTTAAGCAACGTAAGACGGCCCGTAAAACTGTTTTATGGCTCTTACTACATTATTACTACATTAATACGCAAGTGGCTGCGAGTGTGATCGAGGAAGTGTGTAAAAAAATTGCGTTGCCTTGGCGGTGTTCTTTGAGTGTGCGAATAGACTGGAAATTGCTAAAAGCAAGCTGCCAATTCGGAAGATTAATTTACGGTACAATTTGACGTAATTGTAAGCACATTTTGAAGCTGCATAAATCACACTTATGATGGATTGCGTAACGCGTTGGTAATATAATATGTACTCAAGCTACTGGTTGTACCGAATGAGTTTCGCTGAAAACGGCGCCTTTCAAAGAAACGAGACTCGATAAATCGAAATAAAGGTTGTGACAAGCAGGCGGTAATAGTAAAACAATTTCGCTAACGAGCTTCGAGTAATCGGCTAAGTTTCAAATCGTTAGAGAGAACGAGTCGTCGATGCCGTAGCTATTACAGAACAGCATCGCGGTGACAATATCATTGTTGCGCGCGTTCCTGAAAAATGTCGGAACAAATTTTCAACTTCTGCCCAATTGCCAAACAATTTCATATCCCGGGAGAATCAATTCGACCATCGAATCGTACGCCCAGCCCGTGGATTTCCAGCCCGTGGATTTCCAGGGTTGTTCGCTTATTATTTCATAAACTTCGATGTCCGTAGGAATAAAATCGTCGAGCGCAGATTCGAGCGTAAAGTAAGTACCGAGCGCCCGGGCGCTGTAAAAACACATATTTATCGGCGTGTAAACAAAAATCTTGATTAGGTACGCACCGGCCAATCCGGCAGTTCGCACTAGTTTACGCTGGGAAAGTACGGCTCGCGCTTCTTACATCACATGCAACGGAAGGATTTTTTCCTTTCCTCGCCTTTCGCACACTTTGAGATCGTTTTTCCCAGAGAGCTTTCAGTCCGCGACCGCAAAGAAGGAAGTCGCGCGCACGCGCGCCTTCGTGCGACTCTCTACCTTCCATCTTGTAAGTTCCACGAGAAACCGGAATTCGCTTCACCGCCATTTGCGACGTATTTTTTTTTCCACGAGTCGCGCGCCTCGAAGAAATAGTTTAATTTTAATTTATCGCCGATTTTGAGGCTCAGCACGTACGCGCGTTACTGACCTAATTCAACATTTCAAAATCTTGAATTTCAACTTTTATAAATTTTCCTTTAAGATGCTTATTGAATTTATCACTCGATCGACATTAATTCTCTATCTTTCATTTTATTAAGCAATTAAAAGTTAAGAGTGAAAAGAAATTTAACGGCGGAGAAATAATTTATTAGTTTGGTGGTCTTTAGTACGCGAATTGCTTGGCTTCGACTCTTGCGCGAGTGCGAACGTAAATATTTATATCGACGAATCATTCGATCGTACGATTCGAGTCAACTCTTTCAACGGAAGGGAAATAGGTTGCGAACTGCGAAAGTAATCAAAAGACGCGATATACTTGAATCAAGCAGCAAACTGGTTAATCGCTCGATATTCGGTGCGTTTTAAAATATTCAACAATTTTCCACGTCCTGCATAAGGATACGGATGCACCTACGCACACGTGGGCGCGCGCGTGACGCATCGATGACGTAACGATGACGTACAAAATGCCCGAATTGATCGTATCCGCGCGAGAAAAGCGTAAACGTTTGAAATTTCTCCGCGAATCCTTTTCTAACATCATCTTAAATAAAATCATATTTTTAAACGCGCGCATAATCTTCTTATCGCATCCGCTCGACGAAATTTTTAAATTTTCAATCAAGCTTTATTGCATCTCTTACGACGTGCGCTCGAGGCTCCGTGTCGCCGTTATACTTCAAAATTTGCTTTGCCTCGGAAACCAAGATCCATTTCGTCGTTTCGCGCCTTTCGCGCCTTTAGCGCCTTTCGAGCCTTTCGCGCGTATTTATATCTCACGTATTTCACGGGCTGTGAGCGCGTATCGAGCTTTCGATATTCGGCGGACGCGTGATAAACGCGAGGTAAATAACGCGTTGATTAACGATTTCGCATCCTTTCTCCGTATTTCTTTTATTCGTTCGAAGACTGTTATTCGCTTTCCACGTGTCTCTTTTATAATACTTGCTCGCGTATCAAGCGCACGACTAATCATTAATATTTAAGAACCTTTCCGGAAGTTTTTCTTTCTCGGAAAGAAGTTCCGAATGTACTAGGAATGCGCGCGTGTTCGTCATCGTGCTTGAAATGTTATCGAGCGAATTCGGCTACGCGATCGCGCACTACGAGCACAAAAAAAAATATCGAAAGCTACGACTCGTACGTTTGGACACACTTTAACGCATAACGATATCCTGGAGCACCTTAAAGAGTCGCACGCGTATCGGTATCTCGCAACGAGATTCTAGTCCTCCTCGGTTCATCGTCCAGTCTGCGCACTTTGCAAAAAACTCAAAGAATTTTCGAAACCTAAAGATCGCTTCGACTTTTCCACGTACCGCGAGACAGAAAAACGTGTCTCGAATAATTCAGCGCGTCCGTGGCACATCTTGGCGCTTCCTACACGTGCGCGCTCGTGCATTTTCACGAAGCAACGCGCGGAGAGATCGTTTATCGCGATCGGCACACGTCCTTTAATGTTCGCCGGATTTTCGGCGCGCATCGACCCGCAGCATCTTTTCGGCGGCGAGATCGCAATCGGCGGGCTGCAATCGACGAGATGCAGGCGCTCGAGGCCGCGTGGAAAATTGATTCAACGAGGAAGCGTAGGAGACGTTTTCTCGTCTTGGCGCTTTTAAATGCACTTACAATACCAACGGGTTGGAATTCGATAACGGATTATGGAAATTCGATAACGGATATACTTTCTAAGATTCGAGAGAACTTTGAGATAAAACACGAGTGCGCTGACGAAAACACGAAAGTACTTCTACTATCGCGCGTGCCTCTTCGTTGCAAATTGAGCTTATGCGCGCAATTGCACGTTCAAGCGAGACTCCGTTAAATTCTTACGTAATGGGTTTTTAAGTGATACGAAACGCTTTATAAATATGAATATCGCACGCGGAATTAATGCGATTCCGTTGACGAACCGCCTTCTTTTTTACGTTCGAAGGCGACGTAGGAAGCTCTTCCTCCTCCTCCTCCTCCTCCTCCTCCTTCTTCTTCTCCTCCTCCTCCTCCTCCTCCTCCTTCTTCTTCTTCCTCCTCCTCCTCCTCCTCCTCCTCCTCCTTCTTCTTCCTCCTCCTCCTCCTCCTTCTTCTTCTTCCTCCTCCTCCTCCTCCTCCTTCTTCCTCCTCCTCCTCCTCCTCCTCCTCCTCCTTCTTCTTCTTCTTCCTCCTCCTCCTCCTCCTCCTCCTCCTCCTCCTTCTTCTTCCTCCTCCTCCTCCTCCTCCTCCTCCTCCTCCTCCTTCTTCTTCTTCTTCTTCTTTTTATAGAAAGTAATGACGGTAATTACAAAAGTCGTCCGAGCCGAAAAAGCCCTTTTTACCCAACGAAAGCGTAGAATTCTTCGCAAAAATAATGGAAAAACTCAGTCGCACAGCGCGGTAAGATTTACCGCAGCATCGACGATATCACTTGCGGGTAATTTTCGTCGCGCCTGTCCGAGCGATACGCCTAAGAAGTATTTCTCGTTGTGCAATTATTTGGCCTATCCAGCTTCTCGGAATGCCTATTGTCAAATAAAGGGGCCACTTTGCACCTTATCCACGTATGCGTAGAATCGGCCGACGGAGAGACGGACGAGCACAGGAGAAACAAAGTCCGAACTCACCGTGTCCGAGAGAAAAAGGACGGAAGAAGGAACGGGAGAAGGACGGGGCGAGGGAAGGGGCGAAGGACGGGGAGAAGGAAGGGTAGAAGGAAGGGGAGAATAGTCGCTGATACTCTTGCGCGCTAATTGCCGGTCACGCGAATCGGCATCGGCAATAAACTCACTCCGAATCTCGTTATGCCGAGACACGAAGGACTGCCCCGTTGAAACGGATTTTCGGTTCCAAAGTTCACTTTAGAACCGAACTTTGCTTTTTTATTCATTTCGATACTTTAGTATCGCGACGATAACTCCTGCGAGTGCTCCCGAGAGTCGCTTGTAATGGTAAATTTGTTGCTTCGAGGATGACAACATTTGCAGTTGCTTTCTGCAGAATAATCAAATTTAATCGCGTAACGTTTTGAATTTTTTCAAGTTTCCCCGATGACGCTTTTAGCATCAACAGTCTTTTTTAATATTGAACAGTTTCGGATGCGCGAAAGATTCAAGCGAGATCATGGCGATGAAATTGAATTGGTAATGGTTTTTTATTTTGAAATTTATACAAATATCTCGGCGTTACGCTTCGTAGCTTATGAGTTCGAGCAAATCGCTATCACGTTTGGTAAATCTTGTGCTTTAAAAAACCTAAACAATCGTTGGGTGTATCGGTGCGGATTCGTCGAGGTAAATTGTTTGGTTATTCCTGCTCATTTTCTCTCTTTTCCAAAATTTGATCGTCGATTGAATCCATCGATGCCAGAAATTGTACACCTGACGTCACTCTTGTATTTTAATAACCAGTATATAATGCAAATGTAACAGATCAACAATAACCAGGTATTGTTGGATTTATCAGATTTCGACTCGTTTACTGTATTACAATCAAGAGTTTTAACGAAAATTTTATTGCAATAGCCTTCTTAACCATACGGTTCTTCGATTTGGAAAAAACAACAAGCTATGATTTTTCTTCTACTTAATAAAAAGCTTATACGTGTCTTGTAGTTGCATTGATTTTGATCCGCGAAGCATCGACGCGGGACAAAGGGTATTACATTTTTTGTTTATATTTAAATAATGCACCTTTTCTCTTAATTATACGCCTGTCGGTTTAGCGTACGACTATGGAGCACATTTTGCTTCGTTACATTTTATTTTCATTTTGCGTACAGCGGTGTGTAACAGTTCTGCTTTACAAAGTAATACTAAAGATTTAATAAACGAGATTATTGGCCAGATACGGTATAAAGATTTTTATTTTTTTGGTGGTACGAGTTTATGAGCAATTTAAAAACGAAATTCGCCGATGTTACATAGCACTTACTGCACATATCGTCGAAAATAAAATTTTTTCACGATAACGAAAACAGACATATTACGTACGCATCTTTATGTACACATCTTTTACATTCGTGCTAAAAATATAATTATTTTGCCACTTTGCACACGCTGGATATGATCGTTAAATATCTCAATTTAATAAATGAAAATTATTAATAAAGTACGTACATTGCATTTTATATCTGTGATTTAAAGATATTGCTTTTTACGAGCATGTACAAACGTAATTAGAACGGGGAATCTTTTCGTATAATTCGAATATAAAATTTGCCATTTAATACTACTCCACACGAGCAAAGCCTTTACTCCACACCGACTTCTTCTCTTGACTCCAATGTATACTTTAACCGAAATATCGCAGCTCAATCCTTCTCTAAATACACGAGAACTTTTCAACTTTTCCTACAAATCCTGCCGCCGGCCATTAAATCATAAGAACGAGCCAGTCGAATCTTTTAACCGATAAGCAATTACATTAAATAAATTAAATAATTAAACGATAAACCGGATGATACGTAATGCGTCCACGCGTTAAGCAGGTCACAAAAAAGTGGCACGCGACCACTTCTGCCACCTTTTCACCGATAAGTGCCTCGCTAGAAGCGAAAGTACGCGCTCATAATTATGCAAGTACGATCCATTTGGATGACGATTGTTCCATGGAGATTTTGCTTTCGTGCCATAAATACAAACAAACGATCCGTGGGCTGATAACGCGGCTTAGGCGCTACGTACGCTTTATCGTCGTGTGTATTACTGCAGTGCAACAGGTGCGATGAACAAATCGATCGATCGATCAACTTCCCTTTCATTTTATTTTACTTCTTCAGAACATCTTACCAACCCTGGATGCTCTACTGTACTATTGCTCCACTATTGATCATCGTGCATCAGGTTGCAAACCGTTGCCTCGATGGCATCTTATTAACATTTCTCTTGAAACTTAACTCAAATAGGCGCGCCATCGTTTACGACCAATTTTCTATCTTTGGCCAATTTTCTATCTACTCCACTGGCTTTCGTACACTCGCAGATCGAGCTGCATTAACGATGAATACCGAGCGATAATTATTCTAAATTTTATTACATTGTACGTTTCGTGGATTGCGAATCGACCTCATTTCGATATCCCCGAAGCCTGCAAAGTGCATTATTTATAATTTCATTACTCACGTGCACTAATCTGGGCCTAAAACTGGATCACTATAAGATAATCCGAATTTTTTATAGACATAAGGTTCTACGTTCGGAAAAGGAATGTACATTTTACGCGAAGCTCCGTTAAAACAGGCGAGAAAAAGTTTCCAGCTACGAAATTTAATTGGTTTAAACTATTGCAATACGTGTAATTAATAAAACTGCTAATTCAAGCGTTTCGGACAGGTGTAGCTTACGATCATGGATCACGCAATGCATCTAATGAGAAATCTGCATTTTCTCGTCTTACAAGCGTGCACTTATCGAGAACGCGTCACTCGTCGCTCTCGATCGGTTTTTCAAAATTTCCCTCGAGGGTTGCAAGATCTTCCTTCGAGGCTTCCTCAACGCGCGCTGACTGTAAACAGTTGCAATTCTAATTTAATCGCGCGTAGCTCTCGCGGGAACCACCGGAATCAACCGAACATCGGGAAAATTCGCATTGCAGCATACCGGGGAAATAATTAGACGCTTTCACCGGGGAGTTAAATAACGAGGAGCGCACGCTTGTAACAAGCTTATCCGAATTAATGGGCGCGCGCTCTCTTCCGGTTCCGTTCCATTGGGCCCCGAGGCCAAATCCAGCGATGTAACGCCGAGAGGGAGGAAAGGGAAGGAGAAGGAGATTAGACGTGGGTGCTTTCACTCGATGCAGCTTTTGTTTACCGGAGCTCCGATTATTCTGCCTTTGAATCGCAGCGAACGCATGCGTCGAAAAACTAGGAGCGAGAGCGAGAGCGAGAGCGAGAGCGAGAGAGAGAGTGAGTGAGAGAGGGCGCGCGATATAAAGGCAGCCGGGGGTAGGTGATCGATGATGATTAGCGGGCGATGGGTTACGATAAGGTACGTATGCGAACGCAGAGCAGCGGCCGCTTAATAAGAAAGTGTTGGTGAAAAAAAAAGAGCTACGGAACAAGGAGCAGGAAGCGGAGTACATCGAAAGTAGTCTCGTAATTTCGCCAAAGCACTTTTGACGATCCAACGGTGTTTTTGTCCAAAAGTCTTTTCCTCGCGCTTATTCGTCAATGAAAATTACCTTGGATTCGTCTCGTTTGCCCTCGAAAATCCCCTCCTCTTCCCTCATTTTACCGAACGTTGAGACAGACCCTCGACGAGGATCGCTCTACCGAAAAATCGGAATTAAACACGTCCTGCCTACGCATAACGAGGAACTCGAATGCAAAGAATAATAAACGCATAAAGGCGCGTACTTCTCCAAAGTACCTTGCAACAAGTTTATCCTCGTCGAAGCGTCCGAGTACGTAAAAAGCATATTAAACGAACGCAATCTCAAAAGGAAGGAGGCGATACGATATAATAGAAAAGGAAGCCGATGGAAAAGGAAGCAAAGAAAGATAGGGGAACCCGAGCGCGAGCAAAGTGCACCGCGCAGGAGAAGCGAACTAGAGATAAAAAGAGGAGCGCGCGAGATAAAACGAGATAGAGTAGCGAATTGCTACCTGTGTTGAGCCGAGCTCTTGGCATCTACACAGACTCGCGCAGCTACGGACGCAAGATGATGCAGCGCCCCGATATTCGGTCTATAACTATTCGCGCGAATGGCAGCGCACGATCGGCTTCACGGACTCTTTCCGCGTGCTCGACACGATGCCAGGACGATTTTCGCGCCCGGCAACGAGGACATCGTGAGCTTTATCCCAGTGCTGCGCGACTTACAACTACTACGGCAGCAGTACGAACAATTGGAATTTATGAATTTACGATGCTTTTTTTCTGAATTTATGATTTTCTTGGGCTCGTGTGTTGCGCGGGTAGCAGCGTCCTTTGCGCATGCATTATTTATGGATAGCGTATTTAAGGATAACCGACGTTTCGTACTTGCTTATTGAAAGCATAGACGCGGGGCTGTGCACAGTTTTTAAGGGATTGCAGCTTTGCCAATGTCATTTCAAGCTCTACGTGCTGTTTTAATGAGATAATTAACGACCTGCGGCATCGAGCAACGGAATTTTCCTTCTCCCGATGGACGATCGACGACCTCCTTGACATCGAGTTGTTCCCTAGCCTATTTCGACGTTTCGAGTGGCGGCGACGGCGTTGACTTTAAATTTTAACGAAACGATGAAATTCGCGCCTCCTTTAGCTTGGACAATTGTTCTTGAAGCGACGATAAATCGCTTCTCGTCGTTTCGCGTTGGATAATCTCTTCTCCAGTCGCGGAGAGGACGACGCAAGGGACGACGCAAGGGACGACGCAAGGGACGACGCAAGGGACGACGCAAGGGACGACGCAAGGGACGACGCAAGGGACGACGCAAGGGACGACGCAAGGGACGACGCAAGGGACGACGCAAGGGACGACGTTGAAAAGGGGAGAATGAGTAATTTTTTCGATCGCGTTCCTTTCTTCTCCCTCGCGAGTTCGTCGAGTGCGATCTCGTAGGAGCAAATGGCCTCGTTGTTTCGAGCACCAGCCGAAGGTCCCGCGAGTGCCGACGGTAATCACAGGGTGCGACACGCATCGACGAGGAAACCGAGCGAGGAGTCGAGCAACTCGCGCCCCCCGATCAACGCTCCTATCGGGGGGATGCCGTTGTCGATGAAAATTTACGATTTTCAAGCGAGCTTCCGGATCTTATAATTAGCTGCGCGTTTCTGCGACTGACGCAACCGGCTTTCTTCGTTGGTTTTTCGCTGAATTTTTCAACAATAATTATGCACTCCCTAAAATTACAGCTTGCATTTTCAAAGCGCTGCATCGCTGGCTCCTTCTTCTACCTGTCAGTACGCGCATATTAAACGATGAAGGTTTTAAGTGCAGGGAGATTACACGATATTCCATAATACCTACAGTTTATTTATAATTTGCATGTCACAAATTGATTAGTGCAGCGTTCAATTTTTAACAAAGTGTATGCTTTTATTTTCAAGAACGGGAAAACGTTTCTTTACCCCGTTTCTGAATCTAAGTTACCGAGTTACGTGAAATGAAATACATTATACGGTTAACTGAATTATGATTATTATTTTTTTATGCGTACTTCATCGATATAGGTATTCCATTTCATTTTTCAGGGTCAGAGTATAAGGCATGATTATACGGCGTGGATGCCGTACCGAGAAGTGATAATTTTCATTATTTCCAAAGAATTTCGTTTAAGGTGCGCGCGCGCGCGCGCGTTTTTTTTTCTTCTTCCCCGAGGAGGATTTAAAAATGGAGTTTAAAGTAGTCGAGCCGTGTAAATCGGCGGTTTTTCAATCTATTATCGATCACTCTTGTAAATATAAGCGCAGCCTTCTTTTTCTCTAAGTTCCCAATTTTAAGCTCGGAGACATACATCACGTTGTCTTGAAATATATAACACGGTAAGCAGCATTATCTAACGAAAAGAAATTATAAACTGAAAGTTTCTTCTTACCGAGACCTAGATTTTCTGGATATTTTTTGGATATTTCTCATTTCTCAGCTGCGGTGGCCGTTTGATTTCAAAAGTTTTCAATCGCGTCTTATACTCGTGCTTACCAGTACGGAATGACACTTTGAGTACATCTACCTAGGCATCCGCTTATTGCAATTAACTCAAATTCGCTGAGTTGAAGCACGTCTGCTTGCGCTTTGATCTTTCAACTGGAATTCGAATGAATTTTCACGCTCGATCATCGAGCACATTCTTTCTATACGGTCTTTTAATCGACTCCTTCGCGCACTCTGTAAGATTGAATTACGACGTATTTCAATAAGGATGGCAGCAGAGTTTAATCGCATTTACTTGGTCGACACTTTTATCAGCTCGTACTTTTAGTGGCAGTTTTGAAAAGCAAGTTATTAAAACACGATCACGATGAATTACGAGTAATTGCTTTATAATATAGAACGGGCGCTTTTCTCTTGTCCGCGGACGAGTTGCTGCCGACTAAAGTTTTCACATTCTTGCAAAACCGTCGATTACAGCTGGTGGTCGATAATAGCAAATGAACATTCATAATAACCCGGGCAACTCTACGTCTTCGTTTTATTAAGATTCCTTTAATTTAAATTGTATCTTTCAGGGGTTTATCATTACGAGGTAATAATAAAAGCCGAGATGTGCACGGATTTTGGTGGATGTGTGCGCGTAATTTGAGGTCTATCTCTTTCCACGAGGTATTATTACAAATTTGAGAGAGAATGGAATGTGATGGCGAATTTTGCAAAACTTATAAATTAATTACCGATGCTTCCTCTCTGTAATTACCTGATTATTACATCATAGGTAATCGCCCTTTATCTTACAATTATCTCATAATCAAGGCTTTACAATTTTCCCCGGACTCGTAAGAAGTTCGATAATAATGTTACAAAATACCTTTGGGCTTCGTATAAAATGGCATTCAAGCGACTGCAAATGACGTATAAGGCTAATTCTTTAAAACAAGACATCGAACAACTCATTTCGAAATATTAGCAATAAAACTGTGCCCAAATGAATTTCAAGTTTAACCGTAATTATTGGTTTCGCGCATGCTCGAGTACCCGCGACCTCGACTGTTTTTCAACATTGAAAAATTTATCATACGACTGCGTTGGTGATTGTGTATCTCAAGGTGATTTTTTTATTACAGTAATTTACAATAGCTGTTTGAGGCCTATTTACTAAGTTTTTTTAGCCTATGAAGCCACAAATCGACGTGTAATTTAAATAAGGAACTCGCAAAATAATTACGTGAAACGCGCCGCCACCGCAAAATCATTATTGCGTGTACCGTTAGAAGCCGAACGAGATTCAATGTTTCATGCGAGTGTCCATAAGTACATTAACCTCGAAAAACAGAAAAAATGCCGCGTTCGTAGATCGTAAAAATCGTCTTGTCGATTAAAAACACTTTCTACGATATGTAAAATTAAAAGTATGCGTAGATAATTATCCGTACGTAGTATGAAATATCTAAGTAGGCAATTAACACGACGAGCACATTGGCTGCAGCTAAACAAAGCGTACACAATTGGGTTGATTAGAAAAGCCTTCGATCGTTACGTGTAATATTATTAACCCGTGTCCCGGTAATTAAACGCATGGCAACGTACGCAACGTACACAATCACCTCATGTCCGACTTGACAGAAAATTATTATTTAATTTTCATTCGTGCTAAAATTCCTGGATCATTCGGCTCGAACCACTGCGAGTACAAGCAAGGCTAAGTAGCCGCATGCAATCATAAGCGTTTGATAGATGATTCACACGGGAAAACGCAATTGTTGCGGCTATCGAACCTTTTTCTCAAAGGAGAAGAAGGAAAGAGGAACGGAGCTACCGGCCATGGCATGATAAAGGCTACGAGTGCAAGAGGAATCGATAGTCAACCTCGACAAAACGAGATAGAGAAACATCTCTGAGCTTCGAGTTACTTTAGCCGTTCTCTTGGGTACTTTTCGTGCGTTTTCTTTTTCGCTCGGTTTCGCGCTCGGTTTCGCGCTCGGTTTCGCGCTCGTCCCTTCCAGGCGATGTTTTTCTCGGACTTTCGACTAGGACCGCCCATTGAAAACGTTTTATCGCGGTAGGAACGTTGGAGGAGCGATTTAACAAAAAAGCTTATATTATCGGAAAGCTCGTCATAGAGAAATAAGAACTCCTGGACGGCCGTTTCTTCTCACGTGCGATACCTCCGAGCTAATCGGCGTTCGGTGCACTCGCGCTGGTCCTCGATCGTCGATCGGGAGGCAGATCGTTCGCTCCGATCGCCGCCAAATATCTCGGCTCCGCGAGTGAGTCCTCCAACTCGCTTCGGGCTACCGGGATTTTCCGTTTTAACGAGCGATGGGAAAGTGCCGAGTGAAGGCTTCGTTCTCGAGTCGTTAATTGATGGCCGCTAGAGATCGCTGCCACACTTTTGGGAAAATTTCGGTGATGCGGGCGAGGTTCTTATCGCGGTGGATCCGTGGTCTCAGCAGCTTGAATAAATAGTGCAAGGATGAGTGTCGAGGGAACGGGAATAATACCATCGAAAGAAATTGCGAGGGACCCGAGCGTTAATTGCAATGTTGGCGCGACTGTCGGTGTGTACGGTGGTATAAGTTTTCATTGAAATCGATAAGCAAGTGATCTGTTGGTGATATCGCGGAGCAATTTATTATCCCTTGGAAAACTTTGGAATATCATCGGCGGAAAGTATTCAATAATCTGCATCAGTCGCGCTCGAGAATACGATGAAAAATGACCGTTTACAAAAGCTCGGGGAACATTAATAATCTAGAAGCGGATATTTTACACGGATCGCGCACCTGTGCAATCAAAGCCGAGCTCGAAGGAAGCAGTTGGTAAGCCAAGTCCGCGGATTATTAAGCTCCCATCAGACGGAGGCAGTAGCGAGCTTTTTAGATGCTTGGCTCGCTATAAATTATCTCGTTCAAATCAAAGGTTTTGCGCGCATCTCTTGCGATATCGACTCGTTCGTTTACAACGATTCGGTACAACGGCGCCTATACAACGGATCTAGCGATCTAGCGACGTAGCGAGCAACGATGCTTTTTGCTTGGTCGCTGTTTACGCTCTTGATAAGTGCGCATTACGCTCGTCATTAATAAATTTGGTCCCTTTGTTGGTCATTGGAGCCCTTGAAATTCGAGACGGCGGCTTAAGAGGATGATAGAGATGGAGAGATCCATTAAGCGCTCGTGACAAATGTAAAAGTGTCTCGCGTTGTGTTCGTTTGAAAGGATGTTTTCTCTCTCGGTGTCTCGCAGTGCCTCGCAATCGTGGCTTTCACTCCGAACTTGACGTTGAACGTAAAAGTGATCTACGAGGCTCTATTGGCAATGATCTAGCAAAGTCTTATGCATCGATTGCCTTGTTTCTTTATGGAAAAACAACCGTGTACTGACTAAGTACACGAATAATTCGGCTGCAATTGTACTGAAATCCCTAGATGTGTAATCGTGAGCGGTAGATGGAAACCAAGTACTTGAAAACATTGATTTTAATTTTATATTATTAATAATTATTCCTTACTTTTTTCTCGTTCGACGATCGAAACGAAGGCGAATAGAGGCTTTATCCGTGAAAACGTTCGTTGAGTGCGAAAGCTACTAATTTTTGCGTATAGAGATGCGTTGCAAGCTATTGACCAGAACTTTCAACAACGGAAGGTCTGTTGTTGAAAAAGCATACTGAAAAATGCAGTCGAGTATTTTGAGCGAAAAAGTTGAAAAAACATCATACCGTTTGTAAAATAACGCAAAAATTATGACTACCACGACGTTCGTCTTTTCGTTTAATATGGATTCGCGATGCTTTTGGACTAATTTTGATACAAAGCAACAATGTCATTTCGATGTTAATTCATATTTTTGTCGCGCGAGGCTCAAGTTTACATCGACGGAGGAGTTCTCCTGGGTAAGATTAACCGGGGCTTACGGATTATTCGAAGCTGCTCGAGAAAGTTAAGCCACTTATTCGTCTTTACAGTGGCGACTGGTGCCCAGGATAATAAAAAGAGAATCAAATGTCAAAAGGCGTAGATGCGCATTTACGAATTCAACAAGTTCGACTGAATCCAAAACTGTGAATCATTGTAAAATACACACGTGTAATTATACACACGATGAAATTAAAAATATTTTATCGTATAGAAATAAAATATAAAATTTATCACGATAATATGCATTTACATTATAAATGCGGTTTATAATCGCACTTATTGCCATAATATCAATAGACAGCTTAATAACAAACGTTATTTTTAAACTTTGGCCTACGTAGCTAATTACAATAATGCTCAAAATGTAAAAAATGATGAGAAAACGTAAAGCTTTGTCAAAGTTCTACACGATTCGTTTTCTTATAGATCAATTGAGTTTGCGGACTCGTCCAAATCTTCGGAAATGTCGATAGCATTCGTAAACCGAAGGTGCAAAGGAGAATTCAAAAATAAATGCAATATACCTAATTAATGAACGCAATAACCAATAAATTTCAGAGTTTTTCTCACTTGGGCTATTAGGTTTCTTTTTAATTTCTGAAAATTTTTAATTTCTGAAACACAGTGATGTAGCGCAAGCTGATGTATTTTACCTCGTGCCCTCTTTTGTTTTAATTTTTCACGAATCGGATATTCACAGGCGTCTTTAATTGAGTACGTGTTATAATGATAAAAAATGAAATATGACGTTCACGATTGTGCATTGGTTGGCGTAAGATTTATGGGGGAACGACGATGGGGAACAGTCTGTAATAACAGAGAGGTGATCTAAGCGTGAGAAATATGCTTAAGTACGTCAAGCTTCGTTAACTACGATAGTATCGTTCCTTCTTTAATATTTTCGAAAAATAGATACTGCAAACTGCAATTAATTAATACTGATAAATAAGAGAGGCGACGCGTTACGAGTCGTAACGGAAAATTCTACAGGATAACGGAAAGACTCGTAACAAAGTGAAACACCAATATTGTAAATAATGTAAAAACGTAGAAAATAGATACAAATGTTTTCTCAGTGGAAACCTAGAATAAAAGTCGTCTAAAAATGAAGTTATTGAAAAATTTCTACCGCACTTTCTGCGCACAATGAATTCCATACGTGTCACGCGATCATTTCGATGTAAACTTATATATAGTAACATCTACGAACACTTTCGTATTAAAAAAGCGCTATTGAACTTTACCGTCATTCATCATTGCGACGCTTTAAAAAAAAAGACGTGTCAATGAAAGAAAATATTGTTCCCCCATTCGTATCACCCGTAAGAGAATTCAGAAAACTTTATCTCCAATCGATCGTGCGGTGGCCAACAACCCGCCGTATAAGGAAGGTTTACGCGAAAGAATGACATTTAACTATGATAAAATACATCAACATAAAAATCCTTGTAGCAGATTGCACAAGAGGCATTAAAATATCGCATAGCAAAGCTATCCGTTACGATACGAAATGCGTATTATTTATACAATTACGCAGTTCTATCGAAACCTTGTTTTCCCGCGAAGCTCATTATTTCCCCGATCACTATGGCTAATGAAGGCGCATCGCCGTCTCCCGAAACAATCATCCTACCCGTTACCACGAAACTTTTCGTTAAAACCGCGCGTTTCAAGCCGGTTGCCAAAGATCCTCGTTGTCTCGGCGGTTGTTACACCGTTGTTCCCAGATGCGAGTGATTCGCGTCGAACGGGGCATCCGATCGCATTACGCATCGAAAGCGTATACAGCACATTTGATCGGAGCCACTTGCCGCGGTCTTATTGTACGTGCGCGCGCGCGCGCGCAACACTCGTTAAAGCTGGGACCTCGCGTCCAGGTTTGCGACGAGACCCCGACATGGGCGGTCGATTAATGCACGCGCGTGCACGCGTACACGCGCGTGGAAACTCAACGCGCCAGACGCATGCGAATGGAATTATCGATTTGTCGGCACGTTAACTCGTCGCGGCTTCGCTTTTTCTTCTCGAGAGCGTGCGTGCGTGCGTGCGTGCTTGCGTGCGTGGCGGTCGTGGGTGGGTGGGTGGGGACGTCGACTTATTCTTCAGGGCGTAAGTGCAGCTTTCCGCGCGTTGCGAGAGGAGCGTCGACGAGACGCCAATTATCTTCGTCGTTTCGAGCGCGACGCAGTTGGAATAGTCCGACCGTGTCAGCTAATGACACTTTGGTAAACGATCGGTGCACCGAAGGAGTGATAGGAAAGGATCGATCGAATGCGTACTTTTCTTTCCTCTTAATTCTTAGCGATTTCCTACATTTTCCGAGCTCACACCTTTTACGAGTCATCGCCGATAGCGGCTGTGAGCGTTACGAATGACACTAGTACTTGCTAGACTACTAACTCGTTGTTCAGCGCGTATAGATATTATCCGAACGCGTATTCGCGTCTATGCTAATTATAATAACGAAATAATAACGGAACCGAGCGTTTGTCGCTCGGTCAAGATGCCGTATTCAACCGACTGCAATTGGTTGAATAGCCCGCGTTACTCGATCTTTCAAACGTACAACGTGGAATAAGAATTCGGGTATGACCGAGTCGATCGTTGTTTTCAACCAAAAGCTGCAAATGTCGCATTCTCAACTCGTTCGAAGGATTCTCTCTTCTCGCAGGCTCGATCCGATGCGCGGTTTAATTGGCGCGTATGGCTCCTCGCGACCTCGTCCAGCGACTTTCGAGTCAACTTTCAACTCTGGAGTACCGCAGCAGTGCACCGTCCGAGTGCACCGACTACAAATCCACGAGTCTCGAACGAAGCGTGTGATTTTGTTCGCGCATGCTCGGACTACCTGCCGGTAAATAAATCAGTGTCGCGCAAGAGTTCGGACTTCTGCCCGTTGATCGAGCGCAGAAATTCGATTTAACGCCCGACTGAGCGAGAGCTCGTCGCGCGGATTAATACGCTGTTTACTTAGCTGGTTCACTTAGGTCTAATAGCCCGAGGCACTCGACACTTTGAGTTACGAGCGCTTCGCGCTAATGCGTAATTGAAGGCTAAGCTTATTGAACGTTCGTCGCTGGCTTTCTTCGCTCGCGTCTGCCGCAGTTGCAGTACCGTGAGCGGCATTTACCAACCGGGCGCTTCGATCGATCTTACCCTGGATTTCATAGCTTTTGAGCGTTATCGTAAAGGGTAAAGCTCGTGAATTAGCGATCGAATTTTGTTGCCTCCCCCTCGCTCTTCTAGATCTAAATAGTACAGATATAAAACTAAGAAGACGCACGTGTCTGCGGATTATATTTCTCAACGCTCTTCTCGAAACGCGACCGATTCGCGTTTGAAATTTCATGGCTTTTGGAAAAGCACGCAAAAACTTGCCGCCGCCGACGACTCGCCTCTTTCGAATCCGCAGGGACGGTGTACATATTGACCGGGAGGAGACCGGTACTAATCCTCCCTCTCCTGGACTCTCATAGAAATGCGAGGCTTTAGAGAAGTCGTAGCGCCGCGTCTGCGGTTCTTTGTCGACTCTACAAACTCGAGTATATGAATTAATAAGATTTTGAGCCGGCGATACGTCAGCTAAACTGGCCAAGGGTCGCAAAAGTCGCGGATGGAACTCGATCGCACTCTTTCTAATATCTGAGTTATACCGGGCGTACAATGCACATCGTAATCCGTGGCTAATCGATTCGCAACGACGAATCGCAAACGAATGTGCGCCTAATTCAATAATCGCGCAGCTCTTTGACCAGAAATAGCGCGACATTTACGACGTTTCTTTACTGGAAACACGTCGAACATTCGCATAATATGCGATAGTTACGACGCGTCGTTTCGTATTCGTGCAGTTAGGGCTGAAGTTATCTCCGGTAGAGAAATTTTATCGCTTTTTAGTGAAAAAGCATCGAGCGCGTTAACGATCGAAGCGCGATAGGTATTCGTGTCGTCGCATTTATAAGCCATCCAAAGCAATCGAGCGATAAGGTGAATTTAATTTTCGAACGTCAAAGGAAGGAACTGCTATCGGAGTAACGCTGTGTCGCTGAATTCGCAAATAAGACGAGAAGATTCGATAATTCCGGCACAATTGAGAGCGGTAAATGTGATAAATAAGAAGGTGAAGGTATCTTTAGCGGTTCCTTTAGCGGCACCAATTCACGATTTCCCGTGATTTTCAAAAGCGTGAAATTAACTCCTTCGTTTTCAAGATCATTCTGTGCCAAACAAAGTCGCGCGCGTTCATAAAAGTTGTCGTTCCTCGAAGTGCTGCAGCTTATGAAAATTGCCGCGGAAGGTAATTTCCGCGTGAGACGCGTTCACGCGGTCCTGACCATTAGCTTTACGAACGAGTCTCACCGAATGCGAAACAACGAAGAAAGACAAGGCACAGTAATAATCCTGCTGCGAAAACAGCCGAGGATGCACTAGACGAAGCCCCCGGTCCTGGTCCTTTGATCGATTCGGGCGGTGCCTAACGATTTCTCAATCGTTAGGCCACTCGATCATCAGCCCCGTTACGTGCGTGGCCATTGTCCTGGCAAGTGACTCGCTTTATTCTTCCTCCCCTATCCCCGAACTCCCTCGCCTTCTTTGTCGCCTACAAGGACGTGCCCGACGGACAAATGGGCAGTGCGAGCTCCGAGAAAAGAAACGCAGAAGCAATAAAGTCCTCCGTGGGACGCTGTGCGAGAGTTATTTGCGGCGATGGTTGTCGCGCGGTGGGACGCACGACCTGAGCCCGTACCTGCGTGTTCATTATTTGGAGTCTTGGACAAATCGTTGCGTCTTGGTAGCTACTGGTTTTTCGCAATTTTTCCCAATTTTTCGCAATTTTTAGCAATTTTGAGTTATTGTCGTGCTGAATCGTAGGGTTTGTAAGCTTGATGTCGCAAAGCAATTGTCATGCTAGGATACGGATAAAGCGTAATATCCTCACTTTTCGGGATGTGACAACGATCAAATTACCGAACTTTCTTACAACGAGATAAGATCTTTGTCACTGTTGCGCGCGTATGCGCACACTTTCCATCGCGGTTTATTCTTATCCTTTTGTTATTCACCACTAGCTGCTTTCCTTTATCCGTGCCTCGCTGGTTTGAATCATACGAGAAATGTAAAAGTTAAGCAAACGAGAATAAGCCCGTAAGCGAACCGTGTAACGACGGTAATACAAAGCGAACGTTCGAGCGTTGGAAATGTACGCTCAAGGAAATCGTAGCTTTCGTACGATGGAGAAGAATTAATTAATGTGCACATCTTATGAAAATGTAAGAAATGTCAAATCGCACGAACAAATTAACGCGTCACCTCCGATACTCCGTGTTTTCGGTAAGTTCGGTCTATTAGAAATGGTAGATTCCGCGAAAGCACCTTTAACCGCGAAAAGAACGCAAGAGAAAATATATAAAATAAAAACACGAGGGCACATCAAAACAATGTTTTCCATCGAATTACTCTACTACGCTTAAGAAAACGGTCGTAAGAAAACGGATTTGCTTATTGTGGAACGCAAGTTACAGACAGTTTATAATTTAAATAATAGTCGGTGATGGTGGGAGATGGTGGGAGATGGTCGGTCACGCCATGAATGACGATCGTTGTCGTACGAAAATGCGCACGACACTTAAAGTGCAGCCAACGCTAAACATTTTGTCCAGTCCTCGGTGATCCGTCCAGATCCAGAGAACAAACTGCAGGCAAATGAAAGTTGAAGCGAAAAAGTCCCGATGAAAGTTGAGCTGATAATAGGCGATAACGAGCGATTCCTCAAAAGCCGTGATCACGCTCGGCAACATTCGCGCATCGCGAGCCAGTCTAGACAAGCGCAAAATTTATTTATGAGCCAACGCACGACGACAATCGAAGGCTTGGCCAGTTGCACCTTAACCGCAATGCACGTTTGGTGTACAAGGTGCGTTGGCGTGCGCATACGCATTGCGAATCTCTCGCTCCTCTTGCGAGGAGCGCGCGAGTCGCGCGAAAACGTTTTTCCGCCGAATCGGGAGTGCCGGCGCCGAGGAAACGTTGGCATTGATGCCAAGCGCACCTGGGGCGCGTTGCTGGATTCCACGAGATGGGCATTACTCGCTAAAGACGATAAAGACGTACCGCGGCGTTCTGCCTTTACATTAGGCGTGTCGCCGTCAGTTTTTGTTAGCCGAGCGAGTTGTCGCGACTCGTTTCCTCGGATTTTGCTGATCGATTTTGCCACCTCCGACGTCTCCGGGGAGTCGAGCATCGACGTCCTTGCAGTTGCTGTTCGCGCGAGCGAGGCCGTTGGGTCTAACGTAAGAACGCAAGAGTCTACAACTGTTATTTTTTTCCATATTAAGGGAGAGAGCGCGTGCAAATCTATCGCGACATTTATTTTTCCGTTTGGCAATACTAGAAAAGGCAAGCGTAAGTACGTAAGCGCTACGATTCATAAACGCATACATTTCGTTGCGTACCTCGAGTGCGCTTGCTCTCGTACTATTTGCATCCTTTTAAAATGCCGAGCATCGCGCGTTTCATCGGTACGTTAATCTTGGAATATCAATGGGCGACTGTTAAAATTATTGAGACCGACTGCGTTGTTTGGAGCTTGAAAATTCAGAAAAAATCCGCACGACTTACAGCTAAATGGCAAAAGTACGCCACAAAAGACGCGAGCACAGTTACAGTAACGAAAGTAAACGAAAGCGAACGAAAGCAAACGAAGGCAAACGAAGGCAAACGAAGGCAAACGAAGGCAAACGAAGGCAAACGAAAGCAAACGACAGTTATAAATTGTGGTAAACGGTAAACATAAGTTGTAATTATGGAAATCGCAAAAGAACGATTTTAATCGCGCGAATGACCCTCCAATAAAACGATAAAATTGCCGAACGATACAACGATTCCTCTCGTACAATTTCGAGATGCGACTCCCTTGTGAAGCAAGACTCATAATTACGGATATGAACGGAAAAGGTAGAGCGCGCTGGTACTACTGGGAATAGAACACAAAAAGAGAGATCGGCAGTGACGAGTCGAAGCTCTAAAAATCCGTGCGTCGATCCCTCGCGACACTTGGCATCCCTGATCATCGAGGATCTGGAGCGCCGTGTTTGCTAGGTGTTTGCGAGGTGTCCATCGCACGAGTGTTTGCTAATTGGGTCCGAGTGCAGCGAGTTACCGATGGGCGTCGCGGCACCTGATACTCCTATCTCGGTATAGTTCGGGGGTGTTGCGCGAGAAAATTCTGATATGAAGAACCGTTTACGTATCGCAGTATCCCAGGAAAGGTTCGTTGCCTTTCCTAAAGCCGGACCCTCTAGGATCCGGTGACAGCTTGACGCGCGGATTACATCCTGCGACCATTGCGCTTCGTTGACGTCTTCTAACTCTTTTGGTTGGGAATTTCGTAAGGTTGCCGAGGCCGTGCGTGAATGCCGATGGAGTTATCGGTTTCAAGGGACATCGAGGACTCCGGATGCACGGGAGACAGTCCTCCCGACGAATAAAAGTCGAGGAAGAAAAGCAATTTTTATCGCGCTCGTAGAATTTCTCTCGTTGAATCCGTTGGTCACTGGGCACGACTTCCGGCATCTCGTTCACAGTTCCATTTTTTGTCGAGATCCTGTATTTATTATCCGCGCTATTATCGAGAACTCAATAAATGGAAAAACGAGTGGTTAATGTTTCGGCTCGCTTTAGTCTGTTTTTCAAAAAACGATTCCGAGTTTTTACTCTATGCAGTAAAATTAGTCGTTGGCTGAATTTAGAAAGAAATAACGAACCGCTCGGTTAATTAAGTTGCGCATTTTATAAGCGGTTTTATCGCTTTCGGCAAGCGGGAGACTTTTAATTATGGAGGCTCTTCATAATTAAAAAGTATTAGATATCGTTGGTTTAAAAATTTTAGTATTACGGGGAGGAAGCGAGTGCACCTCCGCGTACTTTCCGAGTCCTATAAATTACGAAGGAAAGAAATGCAACTCACGTGCAGCTGAAGTATGCTTTTCGATCGATTGAAATATTTTAGCGAATAATAAAAACTTAACCAATAAATGAGAACTCGCATTAAAAAGCTCCTCGAATGCGATCGAAAGTAATTTATTCAACCAGTCGCACGAGTTAACAAAGCGTCCCTACCCCGGTTAACACTGACCGAGTCCTGACCGATCCAACTGTCCTCCGCTTTCCGAATCCTTCAAAGTCAGCCGCCTTATCGGTCCTCGGGCCTCCGTCCAATCTTCCTGGCGAGGTCCCGCACGGGGCGATATCCGCCACCATCGGCCGATCCTCTGCCTCTCCACGCATGCTTTAATTAGACGGAGATAAGCGCGGGTGTCCAGGTGCAGCGTCTCCCACCTTGAGGGTCGGCAGAGAAAATGTGACGGGACCTTGGGGCTGACGGACGTCGCGCCGTCGCGGGATTAACGAGCCGAGACGAAGTCGACGAGCTCGGGTTCTACGACGAATGAGAACGAGCACCGGATCGAGATAACGACGGAGATGGAGACGGAGACGGAGACGGAGACGGAGACGGAGACGGAGACGGAGATGGAGATGGAGATGGAGATGGAGATGGAGATGGAGATGGAGAGACCGAGTTGCCGTGGTGCCGCGCTGCTGCGACCGATATTATAAGCTCCGGTCGATCTCTACACCCTTTCCTTTTCGCAATTAATTTTCAACAAGTTTATAACGAAATTACCGCACGAGTCTTACTTTCACGGGGCTGCTCGAGAGTTTGCGCAACGCCCGATGCATGGACGTGGCAAGTGGGATTTTTACCGTGGATGCTGACGTGGAGCTGACGTAATCAGCTTTGCATCGTTTGTTCGTTCGAGCGTTTTCAGATTATTTATCAAAACAAAAACGAAGAAAGCATGGCAAATGTTGCCATGGGAGGAGCGAGGAATATCGTCGCGCGGATGAATAAAAACAATGGAGCACCTCGTTACTCGGGATATCTCCTGTTTTCGTATATAAAATCCGTACGGATGTTTCGACAAACTCTTTAAAGTGATCGCAAGGGATCGCAAGGGATCGCAAGGGATAGCAAGGGATCGCAAGGGATCGCAAGGGATCGCAAGGGATCGCAAGGGATCGCAAGGCTTCTTTATATTTTTTCTATTTTCCTCGAGTACAACTCGGTCGCTCTAAAATAAAATGTAGCGCAGCTTGCTTCACCTTTCGTCGGTAATTAACAATTCGAACGCTGACTTTTAAATCTCGTAACAAACGACGCGTAAAAAAGGCGAGGCGCGGTACATTTATTACAAATCCTCTATAAAGTGGGACTTAACGATCTTAAAAGTCATTTCTATCTACGAGGCTTCGATATCTCTCGGTATAATCCTCTCATTAGTACAATCGTTTGGAATGAAAAAGCCGCACCGAGTCTTTCATTTTCTGTTCTCTCTATGACGAATCAAGCCTGTAACTTCTCGTATCGATCTCTCGTCACGTTTACAAGATATCGCGCGAGCCGCGAATCACATAATTCATGTTCTAATCTATTCGCGAGTTTACGATCCGTGCTGCGCTCGAACTTCCTGGAAAACCGTTGAAGTCACCCCCGCTGTCCCTGAAAATCGCGAGAAGCGGCACATTACACGGTTGTCTGAATAATAGAAACCCTACGTCCTATCGAAGTTGGTAATAAACGGCCGTCGGTATGAGTTTCTCCACGCCAACCATCATAACTCGCGAGTAGGTGCTTCTGTACGTGCACATTCTTTAATGCACTGATATCGGTGTCTGTATATAATACTACGCATATACTTGATTTTTATTCTCCCTCTCGCTCCCTCTCGCTCGCTCTCTCTCTCTCTCTCTCTCTCTCTCTCTCTCTCTCTCTCTCTCTCTCTCTCTCTGTCTGTCTGTCTACAGCTAGCAGCGATAGACTTAATTTATGGCCCTCGGGGCAGTGCATAATTCATTACGTTATCTCCTCCATTGTCAGCTCGCGCGTATTTTGCAGTTTCCTTCGATACAGACTCGCCGATGGAGAGTCAATACGCATACATACGTACGTGCAGTCCTTGTCGGTGTAGCTGCAAGATCGATCGCGGCGATCGGCGAAAGAAAGAGGGAAACAAAACGGATCGACCGAGCTATCGTTACCGCGGAATCGAACCTTCTTAGGCACTCGTATTAGTTCTGCACGTACACGAACGAGTAAGTGCGTTTATTTACGATGTGTAAGTGATGTTACGCAATTCGGAGCAATATTTAAATTTATACACAAACGTATACGTGTATTCGTATATCGCAGAAAAAATCGTTCTTCTTTAGGGTCGCTCGACAAATCAGATTTACATGGTAAAATAAAATTAATTCTGCTCGATTAAGGTCTCTTGCTGTAAAAAGCACATTACGCGCTGTTATTTTATCTCGACAAAATTATAAACTAATATAGGTTGCCTTTTTCGTTCGTTTAAGAAAGTTTTCACCAATCGACCGATGCACATATCGTATATCATTCGAGAGCTGTTCACGACGCAAGAGAACGTACTTTTTGAAGCTTGGCAGCATATTTTTTAGAAAAAGAAATTTCTCATTTATGCACAGATTCGGCCATTATGAAACAAGAAGAATTTAATCGCGACTATTACAGCGAGGATTGTTCTTACGTAAAGAATATTATAATAGAAGAAAATATGTTACCTACACTCGCTGTTATTTTCGCGCGTATTCGCAAGCTAGTAGATTTCTCTCCGAGGTACTGTTAATTAAAATCGTCGTTTTTGGAGATACCGAGGATTATTGGTGGTTACCAGCATCTCGCACTGCGCTTCCTCCGTTCGGAAAGTAAAAGATCTCAGGCAATCGCAGGTGTAACAACGTACGCGAACGGGTAAAGGAAGCGTCGGAGTAAGACGGAAAGATCAAAGGACTTGGGACAGACCATTCGAGCGTCAGTGGTATCGGTTGTGACAATTAATCAACGATACACACCCAGTATCCGATAGAATGTACTCGCATGCGCCACAACGTTTTTTATTATGGTTACATAGAGCGTTGTACGATTTTGCGATAAGATGTATGTGATAGGTATTTGTTTGAATGTTGGTTTATGTAATGGCTGGACGAGCTGTTAAGTTAGATGTATTGCTATTTTTCTAATGCTGATTAAATGAATGACTATCGCGAGATTAGCTGGTACTTGGAAATATTAGTAGCGCGTATCCATTGCTTCATCCAAGGATTTTTTAAATCCCTGCACGTGTGTGCGTGCGTGCGTGCGTGTGCGTGTGCGTGTGTGTGCGCGTGTGCGCGTGTGCGTGTTCCACGATTACTACCGTTAGTAAGCTTTCGAGATTTAGAAAAAGGAAAAATTGGATGTTCGAATCGTAAAAATGAAAACGTGGTTTGAAATACATTTGCTTAAAAAGTTCATTACCGGCGATTTCTCCATAAATAATGGTTGCGATCACCGTAGGGTTACGTAATTATTAGAAATTTGAAAATATTGGTTGGACTTTAAAAAGACCAATGAGGTATCGGCGAGTACAAAAAAGAACATTAATGTTATTCACGCATTGAAACAGTCCTATTGGATCGTGGCATAAAGCGAATAATAAAATTATTTATTCTCGCGCAACGATTACAAGTGTTTGCGCGAAAACAAAAGCTCCTTAGAAAACGAAGAGCTTACGATACGAAGCGAGATTGTAATAAGATCGTAAAATTCTATTTCACAGTAATCGTCATGTACCAGGCTCTACAACTAGAATAGACGTACGAAAGAAGGCGACGAGGATTCGCGTATAATTGTCACGGCAATCGACGCGAATCAACTGCGTATCATAACAAACGTCCCGCTAATCGTAACAATTAGCGAATCGAACCGCACAACGGGACGTTCAAAGGTCGCGTTGCCAACGAAAAGAAAAGTCCGTTGGCAAAAACACGCGTTTTCGTGGTCCGCGTGAGAATTTTGCACGCACGTAAAATTCTCCCACACGTTTGCGCCTCTATATGGCAGTCGTTCCGAGACCGTGGCGTAACAACGTGGTGGTGAACGTCGGCCGCATGCCCTGCAATGGGCATAATTAGCATTGTGCGTTTTATCGTTGGTTCGCGTCGCGATGTGTTTATTCACCCCCCCCGCCGCCGCCGCCGCCGCCACCACCGCCCCAAATTGATTAGCTAGGACTATTTATGACTGCGTTTCTAAAGATTATTTTTCTTAGTCTCGAGAATGTGCTCGGTATTGCTAAAGCCTGGGATAAGTCCGAGAGACCTAAAAGCGCCCGTCATCCGCCGCTTGAGGTTTCTCGTAGAAGAATAAGAGGAATGGAAACGAGTCCACATCGAATAAGTAACTCGCGCTCACCGGTATCACGGAATAAGCGTCAATATCTCTAGTCTCTCAAGCTTTTATCGGCTTTTACCCCGAGAACCGTCGATAAATTACATTCGATTAATTACCGATTGCCGTTACTCTTCTCAAATAAAATACGAATATTTGTATTATAACGACCGCGCGGCTATTAAGATGTAATAACCCAATCTCGAAATTACGAGCATTACGACCGAGTTCATAGGTATTTCCATAATTCCAAGGAGCTTTCCGATCAAGATGGCCAACCGTAATAATACCGCGAATTCGGTACGCGGTAAGTGGTTTAAGGAAACCACTTGGCATGACACTTAGTACCAATTCGAAAGGCACCAATACCAAGCTGTCCGATCGATCGAAATCGCCAGCTGGTGAAAATCGAAAACCAGCATTGCTTTTGGAGCCTACGCGACTTTGAGCAATTACCGCGTCGCGGTTCTCGCGCACCACCCGGGCACCCCGAGTTAACCTCTAAATTCATAATGCCGATGCCGCCGCGCTAGACGAGCTATCGGCAACCCTTCGCCTCTCTATAAACGACGGCCCTCGACTGCTCGCCGTACGTCGGATGCTATTATCGTGTCTCCGATCTCTGCAGGTCGGCAGCCCATTAGCCCGAAGCGCGAGCTTTTGGCGCGGGGTACGGACAAAACGATCCAGTGCAGATCGGGAGCGTGGACGTGGACGTGGACGTGGGGAGCGATGCCGATTGCGAGACGCGAACGATGGTTTTATTTCCGACTCGTTGTCGGTGGAGCGCTATCGAGGCTCTGCGATTCAAGAGGGGGTTGTTACCGAAGTCGCTGTTTCGATAGGAGGAAGATCGGCTATTTGACTCGAGCTACGAGACGAGCTACGAGACGAGCTACGAGACGAGCTACGAGACGAGCGTGTAACCTTTACGAAGGCTCTATATCTTTGTTTATGCTCTTTCGTCTGTAGAGCGGACTCCTTTTTTCGATGTTGGCGATAGTAACCGGTCCAACTAGCGATAGGCTTTTGCGACAAATGACGCTCTCTCGGATTTCGGTTGTTCTCGAGCATCAACCTAGCCGATTGTCTTTTATTTAACAGAGAGACGAGTGCTCTCGGCTGCTATTCCCAATGGCATTATCGACGTTATCGGGCGAGTAAGCGCTCCTTTACGGTGTAGCGTATCGTTTCGCTCGAGTTCTCGCAAGGAGTAGCTATTGTCGGTTGTAGCGATGACGAAAGCAGGATCGGTATCTGCGCTCTCGTAACGAGAAGCAAACGAAAGTTATTGCAGCGGTGACGCCACCCTGGACTGTACTCGCAACGTCTCGCGCAGAGCCGCCTCGAGCCTCTCCGAACGTTCATCCTAAGGATGCCTGGGGGCGGGCGGCGTCGAGGAAGATCAGCGCCCAATCACCGCTGCGTGGGTCTGCGTGGGTCTGAGTGGGTCTACGTTGGTCTACATCAGTCTCTTGAAGTACCTCGCGACAAAATCATTTTTCCAGCGCCGATCTCCCGGGATGTTTGATCGCGCTCGAGCGCGTCCGGGAAGCCTATTTATGTTAATGGCGCGAAGCTCTTAGGAAATTATTGATTGTCGGGTTGGGGGGGGGGGGTAAAGTATAAGAGAAGACTACTACAACGCGGCACAGCAGCATGGATTACAAATGGCGGAAAAATGAAGGAGACGCGAAGAAGCGGGAGCACGAGTAAATACCGTGGGCGCAGTACGATCACCGTCATTACTCACTCGGTAAATTCACCCCCCGCGCGCTCTCTAAGCGTTTTACGCGTTTTATGGATAATGCTGTTGAGGCGGGAGAGTGCTTTACGATCTTGTGCCATGTGCCACTCGAGAGCTCGTGGTTGCACAAGCGCAGTCGTAGACAGTGTTAAGGAGGTAAAGAATATTTTAACTAGGAATAAAACGTAGTTGAAAGCTTTTAATTAAACCAAATAACTTTAGTTATTGGTGTTAAAACAGCTGGTGCTGTTGGCGAGGTGCCCTTGAAGTTTTAATCGATGTTGCGATAACGTCGGATTTTTCATGTAATGCAGTTTATTGGATTCGCAATTAAGTCGCAACATTTGAACATCTTGGGAATCTTTACAACGGAGCGTAATGTTGAACTTTGGTTGAAAGACAAGCCAAAATTACTCTTCGTCGTTGATCGAAAAAAACTTCGTAGAAATCGGCTCTTCTTAATCGTTTGTTTCATTTCTCGACACTCTACGGGATAATGTACGTACGCGTACGTAAATGATTAATCGAACGATTAACGGCTTATTAAGGCTTACTTACAAAGGTATCTCCAGCATAACCGGTATCAATTTATTGCCGCGATCGTTACATCTAGTTATGACAAGTAAGTTTATTCCGCCGTCGTTGTTTGAAAATTCGCAGAATAAGTGATCTCGTTAGTTATTTATAGTCATTCGTCGTTTAAGCCAAGCTGCTCGCGAATTCGAAGAAATTTCAAACTAATTATAGGCCTAGTTATTTGTTATTTGATTGAATTTTGCATTCAATCTATCCTCAACAGTAGCGATGTTGTATAATTCGATTGGGAGACTATTATTTAAATTAATTAAATAAAGGTTTTTATATCTCCTCTTATTTAATTCGAGTCTCTCCCTTGTCGTTTAAGTAATCGCGGATAACCCATAAATTATAATTTAAGCCTCCGTATTGCCTGGCCAATAGGAAACCTGGTTAGATTTTTCCATTGCATGGGCTATAGCGTGTTGTACCAAAGTGTTGGTAGTTTTTAAACTACAGCGACTATCAAGTTCGGTCTGAAGTGCAGTCGTTTAAAAATCACATTTTGCCTACCTTAATTTAAAGAATGAGAGATGATTTGGTTGTTGAAAAGCTGCGGTGGGTGTGACACGAATGGGACTAGGTACGATTACTTATTTATTGTTCCGCTGTTAAGCGCCAGTACTTCACGGACATGCAATATTTTACACGACATTGTACTTTTCGAACTACCGCTGAGACATCATTGAAATTTCGCACATTTTCTCCCATCGCCTTGGCCGCTGCTTTTCCAACACTCGTAAAATCCATATCATTATCATATTTTCATGCTTTCCTGCACCGAAGCTAGAGGTCAAGGAGAGGAAAAACGAAAAACCATAATTCATTCTCACGCGCATAAATCGCAATTAATGGGCTAAGATAAAATGAGCCTTTGCCAAGAGTGCATAAACGCTCAAGATTCAAACAAAAAACCCCTCTTCGCGCGTTATCGCGGTGATCTCCATAACCCTTATCGCGCAGTAGAACTACCGTTTCAACGCGCGCCCAGTAAGTATATATGCGTATGGACCCGGTCACATACACGCTCAGACTCCCATCAGCTCTTAGATTCGCGAGTTGATAACGCCGCGATGCGCTCGCGCACGCCTTGGTTCGTATCCGCGGGGCTCGGATCTCTTTATCTCGATACGGCGTACTTGCACGTGGGTGCGTGTGGTTGCGCGAGGGTGCGCGCGCGTATTGAGAGTGTGAGAGAGAAATAGGGAATTAGGTGTCGATCGGCGAGCTTGTAATTATTGCAACTTCTAGTGCGCGTCACGAATCATTCCGATGTATTGTACCTGCTGGGGTAAATACGTTTGATGAATGTGACTCATTCTCGACGATTTCACAAAAATCAACTGACTTTTAATTCGGAAAGGCAATTTTTCCTTCCCAAAATTAAAAATTCAACTCTTAGTTTCTTACTACCGCTTAGTTAATTTTTTAAACTTTATCCCGTGTCACTTTGTTGATATCGGTCGAATATTTGTGCAAGAAAAGTGAAAGACGGCACGGATAAATTTGATGGTAAATATTCTTGAAATGCAGTGATTTTCCGATAAAATTAAACATTTCAGAGAAACTTACGTATAATGGTTAAGGCGCAATGTAGGTAACGGGTGTAATGTAAAAGAAAAATATTTACATACGTTTTAGTGCAGAATATTTAATGGTGTATCTTAGTTACGTATTTTAGAAACGTTAAATCTCTTAAGACATTTAAAATAAACGTAATAGACAAAATACATTACTTGAAAGTAGTGGTTTTGATGATTCATGTATCGTTAAGTATTTTGAAGTTGAATGCCAAGAAATACAAGCAGCAGTTACTCGCAATAAAAATATTGTACATTTTATTTTATTCCTTCGATTTAAGTGTTAGTTTCGAAGCTCTTGAAAAGCAAGCTTTTTCATTCGAAAGGAAAATCACGTGTATTAACAACTGTCGAATTGTTCTCAGTTGTAAATTCGAAAAATAAATTTTTCGCATCGTAATCGTGCGACGGGACAAGCGACGGGACAAGCGACGGGACAAGCGACGGGACAAGCGACGGGACAAGCGACGGGACAAGCGACGATATATAACGAAATAATAACGCAAATAACTCGCAGTTTCGGGGGAATAATCTGAATTTACGGGCATGAGAAAATTGTACTTTTCGCGGAATAAAAGTCTTGCATCGACATTCCCTTATTAGAGGAGGCGTCATCTCGTCGTGAATTTCGTAAAGCTTTGAATAAACAGGCAATTATTTTATATTCAGCTTGAAAATATTAGTATAATGCTTGTAAAGGATTTTCTCCCTGCGGTGTCTTGTTAAAAATTACTTCTCTCGAACGAAACGGATGATTCAACGAGAGTGGATAATTCAAATAACAACAGCGAGGGAAATCGTAAAAGGGAATATCAGTGCCGCCGATAATGCAGTAAATACTGGAAAAATAAGGAAGTGGAGAATCCAAAGATGTTCCTTTGCACGGCGCTGCAGAAAGAAGCGAGAAAGAAACAAGGAAAAGAACGAGGTACGGGCAACGGCCGCGAACAGTACCTCTTTTCTGGGATCAGTATGGCACGCGGTTCTTAGGTTCGATTACGCGCGATACCGACTAACGTATATCCTCATAGCGAGCAGAACAAATGGCATTGCATATCCCGGGCTCAATGCCATAACGCAATCTAATACGTACATCCTCCGTCTTGCCTTATCCCCTTCTTTCACTCCTTTTATTTGCCATTCGCTTTGCTTGGAGTCGCTTTGATTGCATTTATGAATACATTGATTATCAATAATGCTCGCGTCATTGGACAGCTCCAAGAATCCCTATTACGACTTTGCGGTACTTTGATCGTGGGCAGAGGCTGCAGGTATCGCTCCGATACGCGAAGGGTTGTTACGAATAACGAATTCGCGCTCCTCGACAAAATGATGAGGGTTAGGCGTGGGTCTGTGCTGGTAAGCTGACGTCCGTAAGCTTGCGTCATTTAGCAATCCAGCGCGCGTACGGGGATAAGAACGCACCCACGCAAAAGCTGTAAGTTAATAAAAGGGGCAGGTGAGCGATGCAATGGCCAAACTAAAATTAAGAGAGAGACTGGCTTTGGTCGACGAGACCAAACAATTTCACATCGTTGCACACTATTATGTAAAACCAACGGTGTAGCTACTCGGACACCAAGGAATATTATTCGGGATCAGTCGCGAACGCGACACTAGAGCAATAATAGCCTACGAGTTTTAATACCAATTGGATTAAAAGCTCCATTAGTCACGGATGGAAAGCTTGGAAAATTAATTAAACGATCGAGTATGAATTAACTGGCTTTAATTACTCGAACTCGGAGGCAATAAATGGCAGTAAATGCAACGCAAGAGTCAGAATAGGTTCGTAAAAACGATGTACCTAAATGTACGAAAGAATAAAAGTATAAAACGTCGGGAAAGTAAGCGGATTCCAGCTGAGATTCCAGATTCCAGGCCGAAAGATAATAAAAATAATGTACAACATTCACGTCAAGGACTTTCATATTTGAACTTTTTAATACTTCGACCCTTGTTAGGGTCGAAGGCACACTTGTGACACACGCGAAAAGTCTCGATGTGGTTCCTTTGGTCCAGTAGGTCCCACGTGGAATGCTCAAAGTCAAGCGCAACAGTTATTCGCTGAGAATTGGTTGGAAGAAAGGAGGCAGTGTCAATCTCTACCCTCCCTTTACGTTAACAGCCCCATTAAATAACGCGGTCTCCCGTTGCACTTGATGCGCGCGCGTGTCGATCCTCCACCTCGTCCGTACAGTTAAGCTGAAATAGAGTTCAGGCTGATTCTCGGAGGCTTGTACTTATTACTTCCTCCGTGCATCCATCCTCCTCTCTTTCCATTAGCTCGTTCACCCCCGCTCCCCCTCTCATTACGTACGGCGAGCATCAGCAGCGGGTTCCCATAGACGCGAGTCTCCGGGGCTGTTCTCCCACGCGCCGGCGGTGGTAGCGCCGAGGGGATCGACGGAGGGGGAGGGAGGCCGAGGGCAGGCGTGCGATGTTCGACTTGCGGCAATTACCGTAATACAGCGGGCAAACACCGTCCGATCTTCCGCTTCTTCTTCTTCTTCTTCTTCTTCTTCTTCCGCTTCTTCTTCTTTCCTCTTGCATACTTCTCCCCTTCTTACATTACGGCCAGCGACTAGCCGGTTTCGCCTTGAAGCTTAACTCTTTAAAAAGACAAGGAGGGAGCGACGAGGGGTTGAGGGTTGTCGGTACTTCTCTTCCGATAGCGTAAGATATTTATACGTCTACTTTACGTACGTACGAGATGTGGCAGGAGGATGTTGCCGTTATTTTTTCAAAGGGATCGAAGTTGCTGGTTCGGTCGGGCACCGATGAATTATCAATAATCTGCTCGCGCGATGCTTTTTCGTAATGCGGAATGTACTTTGGATTTTCATATTTGAGCAGCAGCAGTTGGAGGGGGATGGCGAAGCGTCGGCGATACTTCCGCGAATGGTCCGAGCAGTTCGTCGACGTTTTTTCAAAGACGTGAGATTTTTCAATTTTCTCTCCTCTCGCTAATACCACAGCGTTGCCTAAGTACGCTGCAATAAGTTCCTCAAAAGACGAAAAATTATTGGAAAAGATAACAAAGAACGTGATTATCGATAAAAATAGCGCGCGAGTTAAGTGAATCCTTATTCTTGAATGGTTCTTCCGGGTAATAAGCGCTTAGATAATGAGCGGGCAGTGTTAGTTTTAATTGGCAGGGAAACGTCGCCGTTAAAAAACCGGCAATCGACGAGAATAACGTACGTAGGTACTATTTTTTCGACTTTGATGCCTATTACTGTTTTGATCGATGTACCGTTTTGATCAGCTCTGCGACGAGCGAATTTGCGAAACGAAATTCTCCCATTTAAATCTCTTAAAGTTATCCACCGTTCTGCAACATGACGCAACGCTTCAATTTAATTGAAATTCCAGCAACTTTGGCATAAAAAGCACCGAGCCGAAGTGAGTAAGAGGGCGCTTTTTAAATACGCAAGGAGAGTGCGCGGATCCTTGCGGATGCGATGCCTTCGAGGCTTCTTGGCATTCGAAAGCATACGGAGACATCGAGACAGCGCACATCGTCTTCGACGCTAGAATTACGTGGGACTCGGGTTTTTTCTCTCTTCTCCTCTGTCTTTCCTTGAAATACAAGAATGCCGGTGTAAAATGCAGTCCCCCGTTGGACGACGCGGCAATTCCGTATGCAAACTGCCGTAAATTTTTAGGATTTGTCGAAGAATGTTTTCTGTCCTTTTTTCTTTCACCGCCCCCCCCCCCCCCGCCCCAGCCCCAGCCCCAGCCCCCGCCCCCTCTCTCCCTCGTTCTCTCTTTCTTTTTTACCGGAGAGAGGCTAGGAGAATTTATTTTTCCGGCTGATCGTGTTGTCGCGCTGTCGTGGAGTCGAGGACGTTACGAAGGCTTGAATGCCTGTAATGAAGTTTTGAAAGCTGGCATTTATTTTTCCATGGAACTTCCACTTTATTTCAACTAAATCATTTCCTTAAAAATCATTCGCATCTCTTGCGTAAGATACGTTTCACTACTCTTTGTGCAGCTGTGCTTTTCAAATCACTTACCGACAAATCTTTTCCACGGTCCAATAGTTACCAGCCATTTCTCTAGCAATTTATGCGAGTCTACGAGACTTCCAACGGAATAATCGCAGTTATTCACTTTTATTCAACACCTTGTTTGCCCGAACTTTCAAAAACGTCGAAAGTTCTCTATCCAAGTCAACGAAAGGGATAATTCAGCTTCATGGGAAGACCATTCATTCCGTCGAGTCCATCTGGCCTCTCGATGATACCCAACAAAAACGACCTAATTTACATCTTTAAAAGCTTATCTCGCTCATCGACCAAAAGCCGCTCAAAGCCAAAAACCTATCCTCGGAATCTGCAAGTCGGTTTAAGCCGAGCCTAGTGGCTCTTTAGCATAACGCACGGACCTCGGCACGTCGTCATCCGGCAATTCCGTCGATCGCCTCGGGTGCGCGACCAGATGGGGAGTGTTCACACCGGTTGCGCACTTGGTATCGCGCGTGCACTCCTGTAAACCTTCCTGCGTCTCGGACTATCCCCGTGCGCCCGCACTATCGGATAACAACCCTTTTGCGAGTTGCAGTGCAAGGTCGCAGAAGAGTCGCAGAAGAGTCGCAGAAGAGTCGCAGAAGAGTCGCAGTTCTCTTCGAAGGCTTGCGAGCTCTCGCACAAGTTCGAGGAACGCTACTGGGGAATATTCTCCGAGAAGTATCGCGATGACGTGTCCTTTTGAGCGACAGTAGGGTTCTCCTTCGAGAAAGAAAAGTTTCCATGCAAACGCATGTGCGCCCTTTCCGAATTGTCAGAACGTTGTCGGAAATGAAGAAGTTTGGTCGCTTTATCGCTTATCGGAACCCTAAAAATTCCAGGATACGAGTAAAGTAATTTGGTTTCGGTTTGGTTGATTTTTACGCGCATTACAGTCGCTATCGATGTCATATTAGCCCGTGGCTTGGCTTAGGATTTATTCGCTTCTTACGGTTTCACGGAGTTTCTCCAACTACGACGACGAAAATCCTCTTCCCGATTGTACGAGATGATGAGCGGAACGTAGGTATAACGCGTGACCGCGAAATATCACGCATCAGAGCCTGGAACGGCTGCGCGCGACCTCGAAACCTTTCATATCAGACGAATTCCAAAGCGCGCGTTTTTAAATCCTTGGTAACTCGCCGAAAAGGATGGCAACCGGCATCGGATAGAGTGGACGCGAGACTCGTCCCCGATGCAGCGCGATACACTGCATTCGGAGTGGTGTACGACGTCCCGTGCGTGTTCCGCAGCCGCGGAATCCTCCAGATAGCGATAATTCATTAGTTTGCGGGTTAACGCAACTGAGCCGAGGGCAGGCGGGGGGAGGTGGAGCTGCTTTATAGCTGTTTTCTGCGATCTTGTCAGTGCTTTAAGGGGCTCTCACGCGAAATCTCGAACTAGGAAAATCGGCGTGTGCACAAATGGCTGTGTTGTTGCGGCTGGTCTAAATTATTGTTCGCGCTCGTTAAGAATGTTGGCGTTTTCGAGAAGTGAGATGTCCATGTTGTTTTGATCTTCGAAATGGTTTAGCGCACATCGCCGATTGTATCGCTCGCTGATTTAATGGTTTGACGTCGTTCCGAGTTACGGATAACCAGGAACAACGATAATTTTGCTTAATCAAGCGCACCACATTCCTCGATCCGTTACGAAATTTAAGTGGATTAATCAAAGTAAAATTAATCAAATTAAAAAAGAAAATTTCAGCCGTAGAATTAATTGCAAATAGAATCGTAAGGTTATACAGTGGTACAATTTTACGTGTACGCGCAACTGTTTATTTACCTCTTCTTATTGTTTGTTTTGTATCCGAGAGAAAGCTGCAACCGCTACGTTACTGCAATGATAATTTCGCCGATTATTTAACGATAAACGTGATGATTCAGGTGTTACTTCTAACGTATCAATTTTGCGCGATAATTTATCGCGCAATCGACGACGCTTGCGAGCGTTGAGAATACAATAAATGATCGAATCTTCGGACTAATACGAAGGTTCAATGGTATAAACTGTTGAATGGTGCAGAGACAGTACTTTCGGCGACAGTACTTTCTGGATCCGTGAAAAGTCAGCGGTAAGCGCAAAACGGTGGATAAATACATCCGATATCGTTGGGAATGTCGAGGTGGTCGTTTTGATACGAAGGATTGTCGTTAAATTGCAAGTGCAATTTGAAAAAGTGATAGAAATTAACGCGATCGCGGAGAAGAGTCTTGGAATGTGGAATACGAACGAGCAATGCTTACCGGTGAAATAAAGTTGAAAACGTCACACACACACACACACACTCTCTCTCTCTCTCTCTCTCTCTCTCTCTCTCTCTCTCTCTCTCTCTCGATCATTTGTATCAATGAGCCAAAGGCCGCAAAAAATACTCTACGTACGTGAACTTTATACGCGCGTAGTTCTTGCCCGTCCTTATGTAATCCGACGGTTATTAAGTTTCTCCAGGAATATTTTCTCATCTACAGAATTTTCACTACAATAAGAACTGACTCACCGTTAGCTCGGCTAAATTTATTTCTTTATTCCGTAATAAGTACCGCGGCGTCGTAATTTCTCATGTTCACACCAAACAAGGTAATATTTGCCGTGAACCCCTTGCGAAAAAATTCTCCCCCCACCAGACAGGAAGAAGTATCGAATCCGCAAATGTGAGTTGGCTCTTGAGCAAGGATTCTCGCTTTTCATAACTCGCGCATACGAGACTGAAGGACCTACCGCAGTGCATTGCGCGCGACGTTTCTCCGTCCTTTGTGCGTGCGTCTGTGTACGCACACGCGCGCGCACAAAGACAGTCCCCTAGGTCAAAGGAATCATAAGTGTGCGAAAAATTGAGCGCCAAGAGGAGATTAAACGATTCGCTCTCGATCGTCGTTGCAAGGTTAAGTATGGCGGTGTGCGCACATGCGCATTACGCACGACCTTGATAGTTTAGACATTTGAAGAGGACGAGTATCGCATTGGACAGCTACTACTCGTTCGGTTCGGTTAGGCGCGACAAGGAGAAATTCTATGGCATATTTGAATGTGCAGTTACGACCATAGAAGTGCTTTGATTAATGCGAAAGCAATTTATTATTCGTACGAGAATAAATTCGAATAAAGTCACGCTGCTATTGTAATGTAAAGTCTGAAGTTCATAGGTAGTACGCGGCTACCTATTTATACATTCATTTGTAGATAATGACGCGTTGCAGTTGTGTCGCTGTATTTCTTTTGATTGGATTCGATTAAGGAAGATCTGGTCTATAAAGTTGTACAGTTGTGTACGCGAGGGTACACAACTTTTATAATACATTATTTATTAGGACGGAAGAAAATGCTATTTTCTACTTTCTGCAGCTGTGGAAAGTGGTATTCTATTATATTCCTGTTCGGATCAATGGATTATTCTTGTATCGGGGCTGGTCGCGGGGGAGGATTGTTAAGAAGTAAAAAGTTTTTATAAAATCTTTTTACTTTACTCGGACGCAAAAAAATATGGCTGTAAACAACTTATATCGACGTGCGAATATCATTTTTAATGCTACGAAACGATGATCTTTACAGTTACACTAATTACTGCTCTACATGTCATTAGTCCATGCTAAATTACAGAAGCACGTTGGTTAAGCTGTTAAGGCTTATTAAGGCAATCGAAGATCATTTACCCGAAGAATTTCAAGTGGCCGTCGGTCAACAGCGAATTCAACAGCGAATAAAATAAGACATAATGTACTGTTATCCGATACAACCGCAAAGAGTTCATTCGTGATTGCCAGTTGTGAAAACAGTTGGTAATATTTGAAAAGTATTAATTAACGCCAATCTTGACGTATTATCGATGGATGCTCTCTAATGACTTTTTTGAATTTCAGGTATATTTACCAAGGATATTCGGTAACGCCTCTGCATTGCAGCTTAATTCGTTAAACGCGCGGTTTAATTCATTAAACGCAGTGGTTTAGTACAAGGGAATCCGCACTTTTCAGTTTCTTCTTTATCCGCCCTGGACGGGATAACCATCGTCAAATAACGTTATCAAATAACTTTAACGTGAACTTTACAAATATTTTTGTACTATTCTGCTGGCTAAAGCTTTACGTAGTGTAAAATAATTTTGTCATCGCAAGTGCCGTGATAAAGCGATAAAGAAGGAATACACCTTTTCTCGAGACTTTTTACAAGAACGTACGCGGGTATTAATACGATTGCAAGACGCATGAAAAAGGTCGCGATGCACGAGACATTGACATTATCCAGTTGTGGAGGTATGGGTATGGGCTATATTCTTCTTTCTTACCTCCTTCTCTCTCTCTCTCTCTCTCTGTCTCTCTCTCTCTCTCTCTCTCTCTCTCTCTCTCTCTCTCTCTCTCTCTCTCTCTCTCCTGAATACGATACACGTCGTTTCAAGACTTTTCTGCGCCACGGCGCAGGCATGCGCTGCCTTTAATAATCGCCGACACGATCGCTTTGGAGGGTCGAGACACGAATTGATCCGTATCGACCCCGAGTAGAGAGAAAGTCAGGAGGAGGTGGAAGAGGAGAAAGAGGAGTTGAAAAATGGATTACGGCGGCAACGCGTGCATATGTATACATAATAGAAGGGGCTATGAAGCTTATTTCGACAAAATGACGCGAGCAGTGTTGCACGTTTAACGGTGAGCATGTAAGTGTTGCATACGAGGGCGAACTGCGATTTATGCCTTTAATACCACACGCGTATATTGATATGTATTTCTTTAGTTCTTGCGCGTGTTTTTTATTCTCGCTTTATTCCGGCAAGTGCGGCTGAAATTTTCGTACTCGTGGCTATCGACGGAAAGAGGATTTATTGCGCTATTCACGAGACTCGAGTATAATGGGCAGTGAACCGAGGGAAAAATCTTCTTCGAAAAGATTCGATGAGCTTGTGGATTTGTAAGAAAAGGAGCAGTGATTATAATCAAGAACGAAAAACCATTTATAGAATTTGTATGGGTACAAGTGTATCTGTTCGATCAAAATGTTTCGTTACGTGTTACTTTATTTTTCCCTGTAGATTGAAACTTCCATTTTTGTAACAGTACAAGCGGTGGAAAATTACCGCGATGTTCAAGTCTATTAAGAAGCAAAGAAGCAAAGAAGCAAAGAGGCAAAGAGGCAAAGAGGCAAAGAGGCAAAGAGGCAAAGAGGCAAAGAGGCAAAGAGGCAAAGAGGCAAAGAGGCAAAGAAGCGAAGAAGCGAAGAAGCGAAGAAGCAAAGAAGCGAAGAAGCAAAGAAGATTTCTCTTACATTTAGCTTTAACGAGAGAAAGTATTTACTCTAAGCCCGCGTACATCTTCAAATATATTGTTCTTGTCGATGCTCACTGTTGCACAGATCGTTAGACAGGTTATCGTCGGCTTAAAATCAAGCGCTAAGTAAACTTGAATTTTTTCCAAAATTCTCTTATTATTTCCAATAATTACCAGTTAGGCTCACGCTTAATCAACAAGTGATTCATTCAGCTTTATGCGAGATATCGACGTTCACGCGAGTAATTCAAGAAGAAGAAGAAGGTGGTTTATCGAAATATTGCACGTATCTTCGACTGATAGTGAATTCGTTTTATCAATGTTACTCGGTGAAATTAACGTTATTGATTCCTTCGCTCGCTAGACCCAAGAATGTCTTTCAATTTTCAGATTTCGTAGCGAAAGATGAAAAGTTTCCTCGCACCGTTATGCTCGTATCTGATAAATTTACTCTAAAAATTTACTCTCAAAATAGCGAACACCACCGAAGACTATGTATTCGTTATCGCGTACATAATCGCTGAAACGGCGCTGAAACGGCGCTGAATCGTCGCTGTGTTGTTGGTTACCTCGGAATCTTCGATCGGTTAACCGCGGGGTAACTAACGAGTGCCGAGTTGTCGCTTTTAGAACACAACCGAAAGAAGGTCGTGGCTCGCGAAGAGGCGCGGGTCGCAATTCGCGGAGGCGGCCTTGCGATTAGAGTGCGTGCGCCAAATGGAGAGAGAGAGAGTGAGAGAGAGAGAGAGAGAGAGAGGCGGGCGGGGAAAAGTCATCTTAGTGTACCAGGATAAATCATTGAATCGTCGAGATCGCGGACGGAGTCAGCAATCGCCCTGCGATCAGGAGACACGCGACTTTGTCACGCCTCGTCCGGGATTGTCTCGGGACCTCGATCGTAAACTTCCGAGAGGAGGCGGATACTCGGACCCGCTGATTTACAGCGTTTTCCCACATCCATCGCGGGTAGCCGTTCGAGTTCGCACTCGCACGGTAGGTCGTCCTTTTTGATTTATCAAGGGACTTTAATGTAAGGGAACGATCTGCGAACGATGGTGGTTGTATCCTCGTTGTCAAGGAGTAACGGCATTGTCGTCATTTCAATTGTAAGGACGTGCAGATTTTTCTCGACGACGGTAACAAACGTGGAGTCGTCTAAAATTATTCCGTCGACAAGAGTAGATTTACTCTTGCAGCAAAGTAGATAACAGTCGATTCTGGTCAGACGTACGTGGATCAGATGGAGTTAATTTCACGTTAGCGAATATAAATTTCCTATAACTGAAACTTAAACTAAGTACGAGCAAATATACCGCTCGTAACATCTTTTTATTGATTTAACGGTATAACATCGTACTCGATGTAGTAAAATTATGCGTAATTCTCCGTCTCATTTATTAGATTGATAAGTTATTTCGTTATTATTTGTAAGGGAGAAATATCGCTCAATGCAGTCATCACTTGATGGTTAAAAGCGCTATTAACGCGAGTAGAAAATCGATGGCGCTATTATTTAAAAGAATCCATATTATTACTTTCATTTTTGATCAAGTTTTATCAATCGTTTACCAAACAAATGTATTTCATATAGGAGTACATTTATATCTGGAAAGGTTAAGTACCTTGTAATTTCCTGCAACTGAAATTTATACGTAAACATATTATTATCAGGAATTTTAATGGAAGTAGTGAAACAGTCGCCTTCTTTTGCGTTCATTTGCGTTCTTTTGCGTTCTTTTGCGTTCTTTTGCGTTCTTTTGCATTCTTTGCATACCGAATATATCTTTACGAGCTTATTTATTTTTGAGAAAAGATCGCAAAGTCATTTAGAGAGTAATTTATGTAGAATAAAGGTAATGCTTCGCAAAGATACGATTACACGAAGACGACCTGTTACGTTTTCCTATTAATCAGTTCGCTGGACTTTGAAGAGTAGTGGCAAAAATTTCAAAATAACACCTAAGAAATCCACCTGCCACTAATTTTAATGATTTCAAAGATATATTAGCAAAGATTAGCCAGTGTTCCTACAAATTTTAAGTTTTTAGAAAATGCAAATGCAACGCGCGCACATCGCAGTCGCGGCTACTCACGTATAAAATTGGAAGGGGGAATGTAATATCGAAGAAGCTAAGCCAGCCAAGCTGCCGAGCTGGAGTATAATTAATTATCATCAAGAGTGATCAGAAAGCTACGAACTCGCGCCATTTCTTCCACCTTTGCGAGTGCACTCGAGCGTATACGTACGCGCATAATGGGACAAAGTGTGTGCGCACGCCTCGAAAGTAATGAGCTACTTCCATCCGCCTTCTCTCTTCTTACCTTCGCGCGAGCACACATGCGTCTCTACACACGTTCCAATACACAATCGCATCTCCAAGAAGCTGCGCATGGAAAGCTCACCTAAAACAAAAACGACAATTGAACATTAGTGAATTATATCCCTTATTGAAACACGAGTTTAATCAACTCGCAACATCATTCACATTTGCCCGTAATAAAGAAGAAGGGTATCATTTCGGGTTATTTCTTTGTTTTCGAGGCTTTTTCGCGATCTCGCGTTTAATGCGTCAGCTCGAGTACGTTAATCAGTTTTGAAGCGATTGGATTGATTACGTCGAGAATGCGGAATAGTCGAGGAGACGAGGACGTGGTTCACGTAATAAAGGGAAGTGAAAGCGCGAAAGAAGTGGAAGTTTTAAGTTTTAAGCCGATTGTGCTTCTCTTGTTCATTTACAACCATTATCTTCGATTGTTTTACGACATTTACAACGTCGCGCTCGCCAAGCGTATCGATAATCAAAAACACCAGAACCTCGAGCGCGGAATTCTGCGATAATCGCGATAACGGCACGAAAGCACAGAACGTAATCGTAACCGAACTCGCGAGACATTCCGAGTCGACCGCGATCCCCGGGTTCCCGCTAATGATCGGTCCGGACATCGTCTGCAGATCACCCTCGCGTCCCTCAGTCGCGATGGTCCACCGAGATTATTAGAGATCGTACAAGCGTTGGCAAGAGGATCGGCAATGACTCCCTTGGAGAAATGCCGAGGGGAAGCCGGACGAGTGCGTCACAGTGAGCGAAAAGCTCGAGGACCGCCGTTAGGGAATTGGCGCAATTACACACCGACCGCTGCACCGGGTGCGCGTATTTTCACGACGCGCTCTCAACCCCATAAGCAGGTTGCGCATGCGAAAGTCCGACATACCGTTATGCGGTTAACAAGCCAGTCGCCGCCACCGACGCCACCGACGCCGCCGACGCCGCCGACGCCGCCGACGTTCCATCGCGCATGCACGAAATGTAAACGTGGGAACCGGAATCGGCAAGACGATCGCGGCTGCTCTACTCGAGTCGGCGCTTTCGAGTGCCAGGATGAGTCACGGGTCGACCCAGACTAGCCGTAGACGTCGACGTTGCTCTGCGAGGACTCGGATGTGCTCTCGTTGGAATCTGGTGGTCGCTTGCGTCATCCCCTCCGAGGGACGAGCGCGGGATATTTACGCGTTTACGATGCAAAACCTAGCGTTGATTGGGGACGCGTTTTGGACATTATTGGACTGGGTTCCGTCCCAGGAAATCGTCGCAAACCAGTAATTTTATACATTTTCAAGAGAAATTGCAACTGCTCTCGTGTGTATAAAACACGGTTCACTAATGGACAGTTTTGGTTTGGCTTTATGTGGCTTTTGGTTTCACGAAATTACGATCATAATTTTTTACGAGATCAGTTGGGGAACTTTCCTTAAGTAATTCGCGTTTGAAGTAATTAATGTTAATTCGATGTTTTCTATTTCTCAATTTCTTAATGTTCGAGCGAATTATAATTAAAATTGTATTACAATTGTCGGTATACCTTACGGGATTACATCAACTATTAGATAACGTTCATTTTACGGTGATATCGCGTATCTTTACGAATAAGTAAAACGTAATGTAATTATATGATGTTCATAAATCAGAAACATCGTAACGGCTAAATCGTATTCTGTCCATCTCTCGCCATAAATATACGAGGATAAAAATCGTAAGATGAATTTTTCATCACCTCGTTATAATTGTTGCTTGTCATTGATAAACTCGCTTACTTATTTTCTCAGGATTACCCAGGACAGCATATATAATTAAACGTTTTCTGGATTTTCCATTCTTGCGAGCTTGTGTATTTTCTCGTAAATTCACGAGCGTGGCTCGCTTATGCTTATATACAGAGTTCCGTGCCGATAAGAGGCCCCGATTACTCCAGAGTCAAAGTTACGGTTCCTCCTTCCTCCTTCCTCCTTCCTCCTTCCTCCTTCCTCCTTCCTCCTTGCGCGCGTATCTGACAAGGAAGAGCGAAATCGCGAGACTCGACGAGACTCGACTGGAACTCTTCATTTTTTGTCTCTTCCTCTTCGCCGAGGAAGCTTCACCTACCCCACCCTCTCGTGAAAATACGCGCGAGCTTATGTATTATTCGGGAGTCGCCCGGTCGTTCGCGGTGGATTTAGGTGAGATCGGCGCGCCATCTCCGTAAGATTCGCGAACGTGGAAAAAGTGGAGGGTAATGCCGGGGTAAGTACGCACACCTCGATGGCACGTGACTGGTGTTGCTTTCGCGAGGAGCCATGAATTTGCCAAAGCGATCGTTCGAACGTTCTTTCGGTGTGCGCGAATGCGTTCGGAGATGACGATTACAAAGTGCGTTGTTTTATTTGGCACGATTTATTTTTGGGCCAACGACGCGTTCCCTGGCGAAAACAGTTTGCGCGAGACGTCGAGCTTGTTTTAGCTAAAGAAAGGTTTTGATGGGCACGCGTTCAATTGAATGCCACACGAAGATTATTATCAATGGTAGTTTTACGAGCGCTTCCTCCGTGCAAAATCTGTTTTGATTCCTCTCCCGAATCGCACACCGTAATTATCCGATTTGCCGATGGCCGATACAAAGATGTAGAAATATTTATCCACTTATTAATGAAATAAAATGTTTAGCTAAGCTTTTCACCGTACTCAGGACTGTTCCAATACTAACGAAGCGAAACAATTAAAGTCGAAGTTGGATGAAATTACTAAAATTACCCAGATCTTCGAACCAACTCCGTTGTAATAACAGGCGGCGGTGCCTCGTAATTTCCAAGATGAAAGCTAGCTATTTTAATTGGAACCCTGGATCGTCTACAGGTACATTGCACCGAGTCCTGTTTAAGCTAGGGGAAGCTCTCTAACTTCTACCTTGATTTCTTCCTTAATTTTTCAATGAATTTCTGGCATTTTTAGGGGGAAACATTCAGTAGTCGCGTTCGGTCTTCGATCTCGGGTCTCTGCGCATAACACCAAAGTCGATGCAAATTGCGGGCGTAAATTATTGCTCTTAAATTAAAGTAACGAACGAGAATTTCGCATGACTGACTCGAAGCGAGCGTCCCGAATGACGAGAGCTTCGCCCCGTTCGAGGTTATTTTCTTTCCGACTTTCTCGCACGAGAGCAATTGCCGCGACATTTCTTACATCTCTTTACGTTCATGGGTTGGATTCATCCGATTAGGATGGTCCGGTAGTTGAGGAAACCAGATGCACGGAGTTCGCGCGCTGGACAGCGCCTACTCGGTCTTCGTAGCGTGAGAAAAATCGTTGGGGGTTGTACAGTAGCTCCGCACGGCAATTAAATAGCGCACGAGGTCATTTGCGTTACGGTGCGCGACAATTTGCGTAACAATTTCCTCGATAACTCTCAATACGATCGCTAGAAACGTGTGCCAGAGACTCGCGCGCCACTTCTGCTCCAGAGCCAATTAGTGCGAAGAGAACTTCCACTCGGTTCGTAGGAAGGAAAGTACGAGTTACGAAGTAAGTAAAAGTCCACCGTATTCCTCGCGTGGTCCGTCACAAAACGCAAAGGATTCCAGGTGCTCGTTGCTCAGGCTTGTAATTCACACCTAATATTCCATTTCTAACCACGCGACTTTCAAAAGTTTCAGCATTAATGATATTCGACGGGTGATGCACACAACGAACGCGCACCTGTGCATGCAACGACTCGACTATTTATACCGAGTGAAAGGTGTTCATTGATTTCGTTCGATATCTTAATTTCAACGCGCAACCTACACGATTTCAACCCCACGATTACTCTCTGGCTTTATTTATAATGCGCGCTGGTAAAATATTTGTTTGCAAGCTCCATTTCTAAGAGCTAAGGTTTCCAATCCAACGTTTCGGCACGGGTTTTGTAATTAATAAAAATGTAAATTAATAAAACGGAATAATTGTCCTTGGCGCAGCTTCACGTCGACGGCTGCGTTTGAATCGCACCGAGTGCATCGGTATTGGTAGCCAACTCGTTCGCAACAACTGCTGCTCTTCATCATTATCCGTGGAAAAGCAGTGATTTTTGTAGAGTTTTATTTTTACACCGTGTACGGTATAATTGGATGTCATTTAAGCTTCAAAGTCTTGTAGAAAAGCTTGATTTTGGAAATGAGGCTTGATTGTGGACAGAGAGGACCAATAGCCCCGAGGAAATGTCGAAAAGCCAGCGTTTCAAACGGACTTCCTAATGTCCTCTACGCGCTCTATCTATCGTTCGTCAGGCATTTCAGCGGCTTCGCGAACAATTTTTCTCAAAACATCGGGAAATACCAAAAGATATTGTTTCTTAAGATTACCTTCGAGTCTTTTTCGTCGCGCGTATACTTACATATTTGCGATTTAATTCTCGGCAATTTAATACGAGCCGTGTTTACATGTAGACACCTGCATTAACTGCAGGCCCACTCTATGCGCAGTCTATATTTAACTGACAAACACTTATCAAAATGATGGTCAAGAGGCTGTTTTTCGAATCCGTATATCCGGCGTCTGCATAATTTGAAGACCTTCGACGAGATAATAACACAGGATAATTATTATTTGAAAATAAATACTTTTTCTGCATGCCGAGGAAGAGAGAGAGAGAGAGAGAGAGAGAGAGAGAGAGAGAGAGAGAGAGAGAGAGAGAGAGAGAGAGAGAGAGAGAGAGAGAAGAGAGAGAATGAGCCGCTCTATTTATATAAAGCACGAATCCTTAAAATTAAATAATAATATTTACGTTTATAAAGTTTACGCAACCACTTCTGAAGAATCTCCTTAATCTCTGGCAATTATCGGAAGGCTCATAAATCTAACGCGAAATCTTGGCAATTGCAGGCTTTTCCTCCCGGATGATATTTAATTCCACTCGCGAAAATGAATACAGCAACGTATTACGAGGCGCACTTGTAAGCAATTGATACCTCGCACTAACTATCCGCGATCGGGAATCGAAACGGCGACTTAATTACCATTCGAATGATGGAGCGCGAAAGAAAGGACGGATGTACGCGCATCCTTCTGTTTGTACGACGCGCGTTATCACCCTTTCGCTATCTCTCGCTCGTATCACTTGCTTTCCCTTATCGTCGCCCTCGAAAGCAACGCAACCAGCGGAGATGAGATCGTTGGCCGTACTCCCGCTAATTATTAACGAGGCCGGACGAGGGTGCGAGCACACGTGACACGCGACACGCGACACGCGACACGTGGAACGCACCAATCGTACCAACGCGTTCAATTCGCGCGAAACAAATGCGGTCATTCGGCTCTCGCATTAGTTGACGTGCCTGGAGAATTTACGTCGGCCACGAGAGTTTTTCCCCGGTGGATTGGCGCCGCGTACCAGCAGCTTTACTTTCGCCGATCTCCGCCGCTTTTCCCATTCCGCGTTCACGTACGAGCACTACTATAATTCATTGGGTAAACACACGCTGTCCGTAATGATAAGATTTTCATGGCTTTTTCTCGTTCCTGATGCTTTTTGTAATTAATTCGTGTTACTGTTACGAAGCGAATAAGGAAGTGCTCGCAGTGCCGATGGAGTTCCAAAGCTCTGCCGATCTCAGCCAAGTTAATTCGCTCAATTTGTATAATTATTCGACTCGAAGAGTGGAAAAGACGCGGTGAGTATTCATTAATTACGATAGGTGTTGTATACTCGACTTGCGTCGAGCACAATGGGAAAACCCAAGACTGTAATTTACGCATGCGCTATTTTTGTTGCTGCTCACACGCGCGCGCGCGCGCACACACATTTGTGAGGCAGGACCTCACAAGGTACGTATCTTCGTACATTCCTTATATCGCGGTAACGTATAATTTAGTAATTATACTTATTTCGAATACTGATAAAAATTTCCTTACAGTATTTCACTTATTAAGGCTCTTAACGTTGTACAAATGCTTAAACTACGTGTTTACGACTCATTAACTACTTATTTTTCCATCCCACGATAATAGTGTAGGCATTCGAATGGTGCATTTATAAGAATCGTGTATCAAATAGTATTCAGGATTTTAAAAGACATTGGAAATTTATGTTTCTCCTTTAATTCCGTTCTCCTTCAATTTTCATGCTGACGACGAGCTTGAAATTTACCCAAGCTTGGCAAGCACGTTATTCCACGCGCAGAAAAAGAAAATGTGTATCAATTACGTTACAAGCGCACCCCACATAACGCGAAAAGTTGTTTCGCGTAAATATCATTCGTCATCTCCACGCAATTATTAGTAATGTAGACCTGAAAAAGTATCGAGGATTTTAAGCGATTATCTTTTTTAATTTATGTGAAGCTTATTTGCTAGCGCAACTACTGCAACAATTGTATTTGTACTCGTTGCATTTTGCATTCTTATGATGCAATGAACGATGTACAAATACGTTTCTAAGTAAATACGAACTGCTCTTACGAGTGCTTTGAGAAAAAGTCCATAAAGGCATCCGTTAGCGGCTAAAATTGACAACTATCTAAAGGCTTTTGAGATTCGATTTGCAACTTTTGTGCCATGCATCGCACATCTCGCGCATACGCAGGCTTTGCATGCGTAAATTTCAAGGAAAGCAGAAATAGAAAACGGAAGAAGGAAGAAAGGAGATTTATGCCGCACTCAACAAGTTTGCGGTTTACCACGACTATACGACGACTTCTACGAGGAAATTTAATTTCTTTTCTCACTCCCTTTCCCCCCCCCCCCAACCACCAAACCACCAAACCCCCCAACCGCCACCCCCCGCCCCTCGCTCTCTCTCTCTCTCTCTCTCTCTCTCACTCTCACAGTCGCTCTATGAATTTTTACTTACTATTTATTCTGGATTTATTTTACAAACAAATGCGTTTATCAGAATACACGTGAACAATAATAACGCATAATAATAAGGTTTGTTCAATCGATGTGTACCTTTAAATTAATTAAATTAATCCAATGTTTTCCCTTGAACAGATAAATATGGATTACTGTTGCGTTGCTCCACGGCAAATATAAGAAAAAATGCAAACACAAGTAAAATAAATATCAAAGTCGTAAAGAATTGGCGACTTTAACGAAGGTAATGGTGCAAGCTACTTGTAAGTAGATGAATTTTGTATTATTGTCATCGATTACTCGAGGATTTATTTACGCTATTCTCGATTTGTTCACCTATCATTATTCATAATGTTTAGAATATAATTTTTTAAGTAATCATTACATCAGCCGATTGCCAACATAATTAATCGCCGAAAATCGAATAATGCTTAAATAGGAATATTTCTTATTTATTGGCAATGACACGTTTCGCATCCCTTAATTTACAATAAATTACTGAACTTCCTCATGCTTAAATGTAAATGTTTTAACTAATTTTAAAAATAATCCAAACAAAGCTACAAGAGCCGTATAAACTCGAATAAAAATATCACGTGTCCGTAATAGTTAAGCTGGGGTCCTAAGGAATTTTTACTATGCCTTTCTACACAGTTAAATTTCTACACAGTCAGATTTGTACGAATAAAATACTGTTGAATTATTTTTCAATATATCGACGTTAAATCGGTTCATTTTAACACGCGAAAGTTAAGTGACCAAAGAATTAAGTTAAAAACCAAAGAATTTCTAATCTTTATTTTATACCGAAATGCTATTTAGCCACGAGTCGAGGATACTTTAAATCAACGGTTGGAATCATTTCAAATTTTATATTTTCATAATCATGAAAATGCGGCACTGCAGATAATACGAATATTATTCATTTACTCCTGAATCCAAGTCTTAAATAGAACTGAAAATATCGAACAGCGAAACATGCCGAACGGGTCGAACTCTTTGCACACGTAATGTGTTAGGAATGAGTACTCAGGGACGTACTCAAAACATGCCCAAGTACGAGTGACGTTGTCGCAAAGCACGACCGCCCTCTAGTCTAATTATATGCGTCTCTCCGATTGACTATTCGACATCAATTAAGCTTCCGTAAGCCGACGTCAAGCACAAGCTTTATGATCGACTTCGATCAAGAGCTTCGCTAAAAGGACTGTGCGAATTTTAATAAATTTACTTCTGGAAAAAGGTCAGCAATTGTATAAATGCCTCGGGAGACTAGCGCCTCAATTAATTCGAAATATTTACATGCGATTAAATCTGTGCTAACGTCTCACTTTTAAGTGGCACGGATTAAAGCGTACTTTAAACGTATTAAAAAAAAAAAAAAAAAAAAAAAAAAAAAAAAAAAAAAAAAAAAATCTAAACGTACGAAGCCCTGAGTTCCTGTTTTTAAAATCTAAAAATTCTCTCGTGAATCCTGCGGTGGTCGGTGGTCTTTAAATCACGAGTTTTAGTTGGCGTGAATTCAAAATCAGTTATGGAAGTGTAAGCTCTAACTTAATCTTAGCGACCGAGGCGAATACCAGCACCTGCGTACGTCGACATTAAATTTCTCTGCATGGAGATCAATGGATCCAAGATACCGCAAGCGTGCACTTACTTCGCAAACAAAGCGAATTACTCAAATTGACGGCATTTTGGACCGCAATCGTTGCGATACACATGCGCGAACGCACAAGGCCTTATCTTTTCTATGAAGCGCAATCCAATCATCTCGCGATTTCCAACGTTCACATTTCCGGTATAATACTTGCATTTGTTCAACGTCTCGTTCCTTCACCGACGTGGAGGAACGAACGGGAATCGACGAAGCCCATTCAAACGGACACAAAGCAACCACTCATATTGGTTTATCCGTTTTAACCAAGTTGATAAGCACGCGCCGACAAGCGAAGCGTTGTTCAAATAATGCGCAAGTTGTGCACATCGAAGAGTTAGGATTCGCCGATGCAAAATGGATTATTTTGTAATATTTTGTAAATTGTTTGTAAACTTGGACAGATATTTACGTTCTGCTGAAAAATGTCAATCGAATGGCAGATCGAATAAAGGATCAGGGAAAGGAAATAAATGCTTTCCTCGCGTCCTCGTTGCTCGTGCGCAAATGACTAATATCTTGTATAAGAATTGGCAAAGAAGGAATCTATTTCGTACGAACATTCGGGAACAAATTTTCTCAGACCCGAACTCGTTATCCATCGCGAGCTCGTAAATTTCATTGTCCTGCCTCTGTGGTATCTTATGAATTGCACAGCAGAGTAAGTAACGGAGGTAGAGTCGTGAAACGTTAAAAAAGCGCCGAATAACGAAAACGAGGAGTTTGCGCGGAAAGCACCATTGTTTCGCGAAATAGAAGATGATTAAATGGGTTAGCTCGATAGTCCTTTCTAATCGGGATAGGAGAAAAAATGATCGTCATCGCGTTGTGACTCGATCACGAACCGCGTGCTCTTGTATTACACGCGATTTTATCGGAGGATCATTCGATAAATATTCGGGTGAAGGTTTCCGAAATCAATGGGTTTACATCGGCAGCTCAACTCGTCGTCGTCGTCGGTTCCAGTACCGATGAAACTTTCATTATCACGTTTGCAAATATGTACCTCGAAGGAAAATCGAAAATCGTTTTGCTCGGGAATAATGAACTTTTTTCGTTGGACATTCCCTGTCATCCTAAATCAGAGCTCTGGAGTAAGCGGAATGGAAAGGAATAAATTTGAGAAATGAAAGAATACGTTTACTTCGTCTAAAGAAAAGAAAAGAGGAAGAGAAAAGGACGATTCCTTCATGTGCAGCAGCAGGTTGAACCTCGCGATTGGCTTAGAATACTTCCGATACGATTCATCCCACTGATGCTACCGCGTCTTGGAGAAAGTATTTATCCGCGTTCCCGGTCGATTGGGGAGACCTATCTAACAAAACGCGTTTATTTAAATGCATTGCGCATCGCGAGAGAAATGGCGAATTAAAGTCAATGATAGGAAATTAGTCCCCGATCTCTTGGTACGTGCAACAGGCCTCCAAGTTTTTTTCTTAACTTTACCATTTGCATGCAAAGCGGTGGATATGCATCCACCGCTCATCAGGAATACCAACGGTAAATAATTTTTGCGCGATCGGTACTCGTGTAAAAATGCAGAATCTCCACGACTGCCCGCGTTCCTCCTCCCCCGTCGGCCACCGTCGGCCACCGTCGCCACCGTCGCCCGCCGTCGCCCACCGTCGCCCACCGTCGCCCGCCGTCGCCACCGTCGCCCACCGTCGCCAGCCGTCGCCCGCCGTCGCCATCTCTCTTCTCGCGACTAATTGTCGTTGCATTGTTTATCGTACTTTACCGTTTATTCGTCCGGCGTAAATTCGCTATTCAATTGCAAATGCGAGCGTCGGGCCTCGGTGCTCCAGACGAGAGGCGCGCTTATTATTCTCGCTCGGCGCTCGCGGGTCGCGCGAGACGATGATGAAGACCCTCGGCTCGGCTCGCCGATGATAAGCCTCGATAACGAGCGTCGGCCGCGAGTATCACATCGTGAATGCCGAGCAATCAGATATCATTAGCGTTTTTGCCCGTGAGGGCGCCGCGGTCGGTTCGCATCGGCCCGTTCCCACGATGCCGCACGATCGCGCCGCCGATTTCCGTATTAACGAGGCACCCCGACAGATTTTGGAAAATGCGCAACGAGCGACGTGTCAATTTATTTTGGAGCCGCGAGGCGCTTTATCGCCAGTTACTATTTTGTTACTACTTTGCTCGCTGCGAGAGCGAGAGAGAGAGAGGGAGAGAGAGAGAGAGAGAGAGAGAGAGAGAGAGCATTTGTCACGCCTAAAAGTACCGCTGCGTCTAATCTGTTCTCCAAGCGAATCCGAGAAGTTTGAACATTTTTTCCCCCTTTCTCTAGTAAAGCGCCATTAGTCTAGAATTTGTACGTAAACACTCTGCATATCCGTGTTTTCCCGTTGGTTATTTCGCTCATTTTGCGTGGCATGGGAGGTGTTGGGTGTGATTACCGTGTGTTGCACCATACCGACAACAATCCTCCAAATCAACCAGAATCGCGCGGCAAGTCAACGATCACGCCCGATGTTTACGAGTCTAATCGGTATAACCAGGTAAATTGTACAAGTTTAACAACCTAATTTCATTTTCGTACTTCTGATACGTATTAATCGTGTAGCGTATGCTACACGATATAAATGCCATGAAGAAATTGTTGATAAGGAGTTGCGAATTTGACTATTGGTACAAAAAGTAATTGGAAGGAAATAATTTACGATGGTTACCGGTGGCTTTCGTTTAGAATGGTAAACGTCGCGCGAGCTGCGCTGTTACAGGACCTTGGTTTATCCGGTTACGTCTAATTTTACCTAGTGACTTTGAAGTATGTATTTCCACGTTTCGAGTAAAAGAGGCATTTTGCAGGATGATAGACGCGGTTTATCACTTGAACGGGAAACTTTGTTTACCGCATAATCGGACGACTGATTGATTGCGTTAAAAGTACATTTTACGAGTGAAATGTACGAAATAATTGCCAAACTTCCCTGTAAAAGGAATCCCTTCTCTGTGGAATAGTCGGTCGATACGATGAAAGCTTATAACTCGTTTCGATAGTTGGCTACACCGCTGACACTTTCTAATAACAGACGATAACCTGTGCCCGACAAGTTTAACTTTTTCATCTACCAATATTACTTTGCCGTTTATTGAGAATACTTGTCTCAATCCATGTCAATTAGCCTTGCCACAGAAATAAAGTATAATATAACCGAAAGTATCTGCCTCCTGGCTGTCTTGTTTTCTGGAATGCTATTGGATGAGGATCGTACCTATCTTCCTCATTTATAACCTCTGTAAGCGCAGGTTACCCAAAGAGAGTATAAATATTCTGCTCGGTTAGTCCGATGTCTACTTTTTTATTTACTCGTGATTACCGTCGAGTAGAGTTTTCTGTCGGAGATCCGAGTGGAGAAGTTTTTCACCGCTGAAATATTTTAATCGAGACGGATACGCGGTTGGACATACGTTGTGCTTTTAGATGATTTAAATTTACTAGCGTGCGCCTCGAACATTTACCTTTAGCTCTGATGGGCTACTCGCGATTGTTTATTTATTTATTTCTAGCTGTCTTTCACGTCTAAAAAGTATAAAAGTATAATCTTCATCCGCATCCTGAGTGTGCGGGGATAATAAGTGGCGATGCGGATGCATCAAGCCGATTTTAATAACATGGAGTAACGCAAAATAAGTATAAAAGGCCGAAGATAATTGTTGGTATATTTATCGCGCGCGACAATTGAATTATAAAAAGATGTACTACTTGATACAAGTAGTACAAGTAGTAAGACAGCAGATGGAATATTTGGAATAGATAGACCGATGGATTCGGGTGAGCTTATCGTAATATTGGCCAACTGCAAATAATTGGTTTAAGCTTCGAACGCTGCAATTTTCTAATACGAATGTACGATCCCTAAATTATCCGAGGTTGCCAAATTATCCGAGACTGGGATAAATGAAAGGAAACGAAACGAAAGGAATGCGTTCGCTCAATATTTTGGCATCGTGGAATATAAGAGAGTCGTTGGAAGCCTCAAGTTCGAAATAAATTTTTATCTCATTCTTATTCTCGTTCCCGTTGTTATCGTTAAATGTGCGGTGCACGACGTCCTGCCGCTGCGGGGGAAAACATCGTCCAAGTTGATTGCTTAGCTATCGTTAAACGAGTTAAGGCACCCCAAGGCGTCGACGTGTGTCCAATGTTTACCCATCGCGTATACACCGCGAGTGACGATAATATATAATATTTGCTCCTCCAACATTTATCTCAGTGCATTTTTACCGGGAAAATATACTATAGCTTTTTCGAGGAGAGAATTGGGAAAAATGAAAGACTCGAGGGTGCTCGTGAGGGTGCTCGCGAGGGTGCTCGTGAGGGTGCTCGTGAGGGTGCTCAAACGGCATAAAACGGACAATTAAGAATCCGTTGGCTTATACAAAATTCTCGAAGGAATGTACATTCAGTTCCAGGATATATTTTAAAAATTACAGATTGTGTTCGCGATTCTTTTCCTTGCATATTAATAGGTGCTTCAAAACAAATACATTATGACTGATTTATCGATGCCCTACTTGGTCGTGACTCGAAAATAAATTGTATCGTTCGAGTCACGAAGATTGTACGAGGTATTTGTTTTAAGCGATGTACACGATTACCGCTCTAATATTTTGGCAGTGAATCATACGTATTTCAGATCTTAAAAGAGCTGAAATTAAAAGAGCTGTTCTTTTTATAAATAATTGCACTCGTCTCGCGTACACGGGGAACTTTTTGTCTGGCTTTATGGTTTTCGTGAAAACCGCCTGGGAAACTTGGAGAAAACTCTCTCGCTTCGTATCAACGTTCGGCAAAATCCACGAGAAGGCGTTCCAAGTGTCCTCCCCCGCCCCCCATCGATAATGATCAAAGGTTAGAGTCGCGGCCGCGGATTTCCGCCGAATATCTCTGAAACGGTAACGCGAGGCGGATAACGGGGCGGATAACGGGGCGGATAACGAGGCGGATAACGAGTCGGATAACGGGGCGGATAACGGGGGCCAAAAATAGGCCCTTGACAAGTGGACCCGTCATGTCGCTCCGTGCGAATTCCAGGGCTTTTCAGCAGCGCCGGTCATCCTCGCGTGACAATGGCTCTTTTCTCCTCGGCGTTCTTCTTTCGCGCGCTGTAACACAATCCGGCAGTTTGGCGGCGAGGGCAATTGGACGAGTCGTGAGTCTCGGAGGAGTTGCCTGCACTGGGAGAGCCGTTCGTGTGTGCGCGCCCGAAGACCACAGTCGACCAGGACAATAGTTAAGGTATCGCCGGGCGAGAGACGACGTCGAGGACGATGAGATCGAGGGAGCGGGGCGGGGGGAGCTTTCTTGTGGGACGAACAACGCTAACTCATTCCCAGCCCGAAGGGACAGAGTAGTCTCTTTCTCTTTTATTCTTCTTTTTTATTTTCCCATTCTCTTAGGTCGCGGAGCGCTGGATGTTTGTTTCGTCTTGGACAGATGTATTTTGACAACCGACCTCGGCTGAGATTTCGTTTGAGACTTTGAATGGTCCGTGCATGCGATTGCTTGTGTCGTATTAGCAATTGGATTCACTAGATTATTTGTATAAGATTTTAAAAGTGACGTCCGTCGAAACGTTCAACGGAGTTGAGATCATTCTTGGCTTTGAGTGGATGGGAACGAGCAGCGTTGCCAAGGAAGTCTTGGTAATACAAAACCGTATAATTTTGCTTCGAAAGGAGATGTCGTTAGGACATCGCACCCAGTCGCATCTAGCGAATAACTACGGTATTACGAAAGGGGCCGATAAATATTTGTTCGCGATTTTTCTTTAAAGAGATTTTTCTTCGTGTACTTGTAAGAGCTCGCGTTTTATGACTTTTATAATTTGTGAAAAGTGCTCGACTAATATTCGAATGTCGCGATACATTCAACGATCGTAGACGTACCGTTGAAGCTCTTGTAGCTTGGAAAGTTTAGCTACAGAAACTTCTGCTCCGCTGCCGAATCGTGTGGTGGAAAAGGGAGACCACCACCGGTGGACCAAAAATAATATCGAGTACGTCGCGAGGAAATAAGGAACGCACGCGCTACTGTTCCGCATTGCCTCGAGCTGTGACTAGTACACGAAGTACGTCCGGGTGTATTCAAAAGTAGACAAACAAATTTAATCGCGCGCTTTCTCGAATCTTGAATTTGTTTTCAAATTGGATGCAATGTTGTCGTAAGTGCTCGAGAGCTGTATTCTCTCTGTTTCAGTTTGTTCGTTTAACTCCGCGTGTAAGCTCTTCCGATGACTTGTTTCTCTTTTAATGACCAGCGGATAAGGATCTTTTCGGCTTTCATTTCTCATTGTCTTATTAACGCATTTCATTCGGCTGGCGACACGCACACACACACAGACGCCACATTCGTAAAATTTGTCGTTAGTCGTGCTGTTTTCGAATGAAGCGGCCTTGTTACTAAACTCGGCATTTTATTGCGTCGCGCGGTCGTGCATTTTTTTGCCTCTGCGATTGCCAAATCGCCAAATCATTGACCGGGGACGAACCACCTCGTGGATTATTGACTTCGAAGATTCGCGTTCGTTCGCTGAATCGGTCGGGCTCGAAAGATAAAGGTATCGAAGTATGTACAACTTGTATCTCTCGAGTGAACGAATGTCAGGCAATTCGGGATCTTTGGATACAATACTAATTTTAGCTTATTATACAATCGAGATCATCTTATTCTTCTCCTTAGTTATTTATATTTGTAATCGACGTGAACAAAGTTGATGGACGAGTTACCGTCACTTCTAACGTTTCTACGACTTCGCTCACCATTCCGAGATAACTTATTCCTACAAAGGATTAGATCGTATCTTACAACGAAGTCCAATTTAAAAGTCCATTATATGAAAATTGCTCAATTTTTTACAAGCGATAAATCATAACGAAGCGGTAACCGATGCTAGTGGTTCTAGTAGTTCTTAAGGCCTTCCTCGACGAGCTAGTTCTCGTCTCCTGCAAGGATGCTTTTGAAGTCGCGCGATCGCAGGCTAATTTTTTCGATCAGCATCGCTAGCCTTGTAAACTATTCAAGCGAAGCTTTGGAGGAGCTGCTTGGAAAAAAGTCTTGCCATCGACTTCCTTCACGCCCAACTCGAGCACTTTACCGACGGCTTTCACTCTCTCTCACTCTCTCACACTCTCTCACACTCTCTCACACTCTCTCACACTCTCTCTCTCTCTCTCTCTCTCTCTCACTCTCTCACACTCTCTCTCACTCTCTCTCACTCTCTTTAATCAAGGAGAGACACCAAAAGCGTGCTCGAGCACTAGCGGTACGATCATGTCCGCGCGGACACGGACGGTCGGACCAGCGCTCGCGCTTAACCTTAATGACGCGTCTTTAACGACGAGCGGCTCTAGCGGGCGCGAGGATGCGCCCAACCTTTTCCCACGGGCAGCCTCTATAGTTCCCAGAGAGGAAGAGACGAGAGGCGAGCGTCTTTTTAATTACGTGAGCTACTCCGTGTGTATTTGAGCAACCGATGGATGCGATATTACCACTGCCTGTGCGAGCTTCGATCAACGTTGAGGCTCCTCTTCGGGAAGCTTTGTGTTCCGCTGGACTCGGAGCTGGACTCGGAGCTGGACTCGGAGCTGGACTCGGAGCTGGAATGAGACAACCAGAACGAACGTCCGACCGGGATAATATTTTGAGAAACGAAGCAAAGGAATCGGCACTCGGTCTCGGTACCGGGCCGAAAGAGGCTTTTGCGTGTTCGGCCACGGACGCTCGTCCTTATTCTAAGGATTCGCAAATTACACGAGGTCAATTCACGAAACTTTTCGTGGATAGTGGCGGATTTATACGTACTTTGGCAGGAAGAGTGAGCGGCACGAGCTTTCGATAAAAGTGCTCTTCGGTTACAATTATGAGCAATTTTCGTATCATTAATACAGCATTCCTATAGCGTAATATAATTGCACAGCAACATTGTGATTATCGAATTTTCGTATCAGGTGGCGAGGCTCCAATCATCCGAGAAATCTTTGTACGAAATATGTTTGTACGAAGATTAAATATCGCATAATTGTATCATGCATTGCATTGCTCGCTAGATCTTGAGTTATGGTGAAAAATATTACTTTTATGATCTTTCGTATGATTTGTGTTATTTCTTGGATAAATTGTGGTTCTGTACGATACAAACGCAGAGGATACTCGTACGAACACTGATAACACTTACACACGCTTACGTTTGATAATTCAGCTCGTATTTTCCGCCTGATTTTTAAGTTAATTGGCTCAACGAGTTCTTTTATTCAAAGACACTTGCCCACGTACGAGTGCCGAAGAGCGACCAGAGTCGCTTAAATTTTTACATTAAACGCAATTTACATTACGCATTATCCGATGTGTTGCGCAGCTACGTTCGAGCAATCTTAATTTCAATATGGAATATTTCATTTATGGAATATTTATTAGCATTTCAGGTTTGACGTACCGAGCAAACGGAACAGTCGCACCGCGAATAAGTTTGTGCACCTATGAGCAGTGAAACGTATAAATTGAAATTACAAGTTACAAGTCTATTTGCTGCCCTCGTATTTGGAGTGTGTCGCACGAAGGAAAAACGAAAGACGTAATTTTTCGGGGCGTACCTCGTTTTACGCCATTTTCCGATTCGGTTACACGCATTTTATTTCCTCTCTGGCAAGAGTCGCTTGGAAACATAAACGTATGCGCGCACGAAGGTGAAAGCGAGTGAAAAAGTGATCTCGAATAGCGTCACGAGCGAATAATGAAAGCGTCTAATTGCGTCGTCGTCGTCGTCGTCGTCGTCGTCGTCGTCGTCGTCGCGCGTCAACGGAATCTCGTAGGAAAACCAAAAACTTTGAAAAATGCATTCGTTAAAGAGTAATTACGCCGCAACGTCCAAATAAAAACCCGTTCCTGCGAGAATGTCTGTTCCATTAAAGATAAAAATGCGATAGTTGTTTAACGTTCCTTAGCGCTAAAACCTCGGCCGTAGGGGAAAAAAGTGCACGCAATCGCCTTTCCTCGTTGCGCAAAAGACCCGTCCCAGCATAGTCGGGGCCCAGCCCCCGGTTTCGCCTCGACGGCATCGGAGCTGGAGAACTCGATCCTCTCGAGGATTACTTAAAAGCCCGTCGCGCCCGCGGGCTAATAGGCGCGTCCTCGCGCTCGGCGCGATTTCGCCGTCGCGGTCGGAGCGGGGGCGCGCGCAAACGAGGAGCGACGTGACGCCGGGTGGGAGGAGGAGGAGGAAAGCTCCGTTTGGACGTCGATTGGTCGGCGCGCGTTGACTTTTTCGATCGGAAAGTCGAGCCGCGCGCCGTTTGAGAAGGCGGATGGCCACCTCTCTCCTACTACTCGCCTAGGAGGAGCCTAAGCGGTCGGGGGATCCTAACTGGGTCATCCTATCTCGCCTTGGACTAGCGGTAAACGAGCCTTCTCTCTTTCCACCACCAACCACCACCACCACCACCACCACCCCCCCCCCGGCCCCCTCTCACTCGCCACCCGCGCAACCTCTCGCCGGGTGCTTTTTTTCTTTTATTCGTCGACTCTCGCGCTGGTCGACTCTCGAGGATTTGAGGCTCCAACGCGAGGCTCCAACGCGCTCGACTCTTCATCCTCGCGAAACACGCGTTATTCGAGCCGAGCTCAAGGATAATTTATAAAATTGAAGGTTGCCGAGGTGAGATATCAGTTTGAGAATCGGAAACAAAAGTGTATTATTTGCTGGCGCCAGATTTCAATAATGAGGGTAGCGAGTCTTCGCTGTAGGTTGGCAGAGCATTTTAAGGATATTAAAGGAGCGTTCTCCTAACGATGCGGCGATCTTGCGCGCGAAGAGGATTAGGAAAGATCGTATAAGTATTTAATCTGGTTTCTTGTACTTCGTATTTTAAAGCTTATTAAGTGTCAGCCATTGGAGCCACTTTGTGGATTCGTTGCAAAGAAGTTTCCTGGCCGAGCGCTTTTCGTAAAGATTGCTTTTGCGCGCTCGATTCGTTACATTCGCGTACTCGCAGCGACTAATTTATACAGCCGACGCGCGCGTATTTTTCCTTTTCTCTTTATCCAGGAGGAAGTCCATTTTTGTAGCAACGTCCTCGAGGTTATTTTTCAGAGCTTGAAAAACTTAACGGGGCGAATTTTTGCTCGAAACCTGCTTGCGTGGGTCTGGTGGCTAAAATTGGGACTCGGTTAAGCGTGCGAATTAAAACGATTCTCTATGATGCAAGTTGATGGTAAGTAGGTAGAAGTATTTCAGTATCGCACGCTCGGAAGTATTCAACGTGCAGCGATACATTGAATCATTTACTTGCGACGTTCATTACAATACGTATAAAAATCTCATTATTCTCGGGCTGTGTAATTTATTTGCAAACTTTCGCTCAAAAGATGAAGCTTAATTTCAAAATTTCAAAATTTCAAACGTATTTCAGCGGTATTATAATGTCCGGGATCTAATAAATAATAAACTACACCTACAGTGTATTTTATTAGTTGGAATATTATGTTCCTGGCAAATAAGCGCATAAAATCACGCGAATCACCGGTGAATTTTATATTCCAAATGCGTCAAGTTCTTTGACTTCATTTTATGCATTCGTACGAGCTCCGCAGTCTAGATTTCAGACGATTATTACCAAGAAATTTTAACACTTGCAAAGTATCCGATTAAAGTTCTTTTGAATTACTTACGGTTGGTAGTTTGTGAAAGCGGCGTGTTATAATAATCCACGTCTGAAAAATCCGTTGATATATCTCCCCTATAATCTCCTCGTGTAACTGTCTAAAAATGATTCGCAAATTTAAATTTAACATTTTACACTCTTCTGAATCTTACCAGCAGCTTTTCCGTTAATATCGCAGCCGAACCAACTCGTTCTTTTATTCGTAACGTCAAGTTTTCGCGAAAAATCCTACGCGCTGCAAATTAATACGTTCTCTACGTATACTCGCGTTGAAAGTCTCTCTTCTCCCCCTTCAGCCCCGCGCCACCGATCCTTTCTCGGTCTTTAGGTTACGTGGTTCTGGGCGACGGACGGAAGAGCGGGAGGGATCGGGAATAGGTGTACAGGTGAATCCGGAGTTTCACCGATGCGTCTCGTGTCGCCGCCGATTGGGTCTTGGCGAAGCGTAAAAGGGGACCGGCGATTTACGCCTGGAAAAACCGACTTTTCCGTTGCTTTACTTGTCGATAGAGACGCGTTCTCGAGAGGCGCAAAGTTCCCTTGATTTCCCGTGTTCGAAAGCCTTTCGGTTTGAATGACAATAGCTGCTGTTGTTGTCAAGTGCTCCTCCACTCAACTTTCTCGCATCAAACTCAACGTCATCTAAACCTATGCTCAACCGCGCAAGCGAAGCTGCTAATAAAATGCCAACTTTGATTAAATTGTTGTACGAGTCTTTAATTCAGGAACTTGCACTTCTCGTGGAAACGATTGTAGGAGCAGTTTCGAGCTTTTTATTCGCAATTTGTTTCATGCAAATTGCGCACAATAATTCAATCGGATTCACGAGGGATCCGCGTAAATAATTTATCGAGCGCTTGAGAGTAAGATTTTACAGATCTTCATTAACTTTATTGACTTTAGGATAAATGGAAGTTGCGTCTTTCAAATCCAACGACTTTGCCTAAAATTTCGCTTTAAATATTCCTAAAAGCTATTATCGATTCCAACATGACGATAAAAAAAACGCTCGCCGACAATCGATAGAGTCGTATATTAATCGCAGTTCAAGTATTAAACTCGGCGTGCAAATATTCAACTAAACACGACTGGCTTGTGTGCTTCTCCGTATAGGAACAATTTTATGTAAAACTCAAAAGTTCAGGTTGGCATGTTGTGCGTTGGGTAATAGCGACGCATAAATCAGACGCGCGGCTCCAACCGCGACGTCGGCTAATTTTAAGCTCATTGTTTATAATATATTTTCTTTGTTATATTCTAATTAAGATTATGTTAATGTTCCAACGAGTTTAAGTAGGGATAATAAATAATTGGATACGGAGTAAAAGACACCGCAATCAGTTAATTGGATTTGTGAAAAGAGATTAGCGGCCGACCAGTGATTAGGCATATATCATCGTTTTTATAATCGGTTTTCAAGCAAACTAATATAAGAAACTGACGCATTCTTCGAGAATCTATGAACATTTAACGAGTAATTATTTTTTACAGAAGCTTAATCTGTGCTGCTTAAAATGATATCGAATTATGAATTCAATGAACCTGAGAAATATTCCGCCGCAAATATTTAGATAGCGATCCCTTTCATTCATTACAAAGCTCTCAATAATTAAAAAGACCATGCGAATTATTTGGCATACAGAGCCGCTACTTGAAATGTCAAGAAAATATTATTGAAAAGTATAAAAACGAGGACACCAACGCGTTTGAAACGCGTTCCACGCGAAGCCACTGACTAAACACACGTTCACTCGGGACAAAAATTGAGCGACTCTAACATGCCGTCAAACAGGTCAACGAATCTTCCTACAGAAGTACATAATAAACTCATTATCACAGGGCACAAAGGCGTCAATAGCGCGACATGACGAGGGACGAAAGTGACGACGAATAAAAGTCCCGGTTCGTCTGTATCTGTCGCTGTCTCTACGACAAGATACAGGAAGATGCGAAGCAGGAAGGAGGATGGAGGAAGGAGGATGGAGGATGGTGGAAGGAGGAAGGAGGATGGAGGATGGTGGTAGGAGGAAGGAGGAAGGAGGAAGAAGAAGAAGGAGCGAATCCCGAGAGCTTCACTCCCAGCCGTGACCGACGGGCGCGTTAGCCTCGGCAGGTAGATAATTATTCTGGATCTGGATAACCAAATGCACGACGAGCGCACCCGAGCCCACGAAATTCCGCCTTCCGCTCCTAGGACTCGTGTCCTTGTGCGGCAAAAGAACGCGACGTCCCGTTACCTACGTGCGACTGTGCGACTGTGCGACTGTGCGACTGTGCGACTGTGCGACTGTGCGTGCGCGTGCGCGCGTGTGCGTGCACGGCGAGTGCGCCCGGGAAGCTCGACGCGGGGTGGGGGACGAGGGAGAAGCTGGTGATCGGCGCGTAAGCGAAAAATGCGCCTGGAATGGCCTTAGCCTTGGGGAACGTAACAGAACGTCGGCAGGTCATCGGTACGGGTTATATCGCCAACCTCGTCGTCACGGTCGCGGGTCTCTCTGCGACCACTCGCCGAATTACGTGGATTCTTACGCGTCCACTCGCTCGTACACGTGCGCGTGCACGTACACGCAGGTGGCGTTGGAATTGTGGAAAAGTTGAATTTTTCGTGGCGGTAGGTAATTTTTCGAGTCGCTGTGCACGAGCGCGTGTATTTTTGCGTGCTTTATCCGCTCCTCCGGGTGCACATACATTTTCATGCCGTTTACCTGCACTCGTACGGATCGTTATTAGATGGAATAAGCCACTTTTACGCGCACTTTATTAGCGTTGGGTTCGCTCGTACGTGCAATATTCTTCGCGCGTTATTGATATTATTTTCGTAAATAGTGGAGACTCGCGCACAGGGTTCAGACGCATTGGAATTGGACGCATAAGAACGGGTACATTTAAAAATTCTTCTAAATTTTATAGCGATCTAGTTGCCGATCGCTCTGTGACGCAACACACCGAACCGTACGCGTTCGTTTATTTTTGTTATAAATCCATGATCCTTTGGTTTAATGGCGAGTAAATTTTACTACCTCGTAATAATACACATTAAACGAATTAAAAAACACAGTAGATATGTAAATTTTAATTTTATCGCGCTTTATTATCCCCTTTATTATATTTTATCGGTCTACGTGGGTAAATCAATTTAATAGTTCTATCATCGTAAGTAGTAAAAAGGAAAAGAGTATCGGTAATAAACGTTTATAATTCCCAGTGCGACTGGCGCGTATCCATCGGAAATACCAGGGGGTAAAAAATGCGTTCCGCGCTCGTCGATAAAAATCCGTACGTGTTAAGTTTTATTTGCGCATACGCCTGGTTGGTTGGGTTCTCGCGCTTGTAAATGTATATGCATCGCGCGCACGCGAACCCCGTATTTTCATATTTCAAATTGTCCTTAGGCGAGCGCTCATGCACGCGCCTGGATTCGTGTGCGAGAACAAAGTCATGCAACCGAGACTCATTCCGTAATAGAAATTTGGATTTTACCGCATCCGAGAACCAGTTTCTTATGTAGACCGCGTTCGCTGCAATTTCACGTACACGTAAGTGTACGCAGGCGCTTGGGACGCGAGCGAGTGAGACGGTAGATGGAGATGCTCGCGAGATCGAGGATAGATGATGGATTTTTGCGTACTCGTGGATCTGATCTACGTTTCCCAGGTCGAGGTTTACAGTTTGACGTGAAAGTTTCGCGCCGTCAGGAGTACGTATGCGAAGCCGTCGCTTCGAAGTGACTCGAGTTCTTTTATACCTTCGATGAAAACATTTTATAGTCTCGGGACGGCGACGCGTCGATACGGAGGTGAAGATTCCAGATGGTTTTTACAGTGGTCATACTCGTTTTTCATTTCTGGGTGGTATAGAGAGTTGGAAAGTTATCCGTGTAATGGTATCTTACATCTAAATACGGTTAATTTTCTTATTAAGATGTTTGCAAATAAAATGAGAACTCGCTAAATAGGAATTACGCGGATATATTTTTATGGGCCTGCAGTTTCCTTCTTATCAACTAAATCGATCTTGTATTTCTTCAGTTTTGCTCGATGGCGCATCCCGTGGTTTTCTTTATTTTCGCTACTGCGCGTTAAATACACCCGTGGAATTTTCTCCGGCCAAATTTAATTAAAGGTCGAGCGAAACGATGCGATATCCGTCATCTCCTCCGTTGAAACGCACTAATCGATAAATAAAACAAAAGAAAAAGGCAAACGCTTATTCAAATTTTGCAACAGCAGCGGTACAACAGAGTTTACAAAAGAGTTTACAAAATCAACAGAGTCGTCGCCGCTCTCGCAGTATACTCTCGGCGTATTATCTCTCCATTCGGATGCAAAATTATCCATCGTCAAAAATTAATTCCAGCCGGTGAGAAAGTGAAAAACAATCTCCGCCAAGTATGAGGTATCGCCTCGAAAAAACTCCTCACTCTTAGGTGCTACGAGAAGCGTATCGCTTTCATCGCGTATTTAAAGCACAAAGGGAGTAATGAAAGAACCGGGTTCTCAAAATGTATAAAAACGTCAATTTTCCTTCGACAATGTAGCGCTCGTGCACGCACGCACGCACGCACGCACGCGCGCGCGCACCCTTTCCGTTCATTCGCTAGAAGCAGAAAATCACGAACCGTCGAAAGTTGGGCTATCGAGTATCGCGTAATTTCTCTCCCATAAGAGAGAGCGAGAGAGCGAGCGAGAGAGAGAGAGAGAGAGAGAGAGAGGAAAATTCCCATTACAAGCTTCGCCATTTAAAAGTACGCGTGTAGCGTATGGCGGGGAACGAGTGCTCGTACAAAGTCATCGTCCCCGCGGGTGCACGGCTCCGCGTGTAAAACAAGAAGCCGTGGGGGTCATTACCGGCGAACACCTAGTATGACTTACGAGGAGAGGCTACTCTCTTTCTCTCTCTCCCACCTTTCTCCTCTATCTTTCTTCCCGCAAGGAGAAAAATCCCAGCAGGCAACTCACGCGATCCCACACGAGTACACCCGAGCACGTATACCTGCCTTCGCTGCACGTGGAACGTTCTATGACAAAAGAACGAACGTTCCTCGGAGGACGTTTTCGTCGGATATTAATTGGCCGGGTTATTTTGGATATCTCGCTGGTAGGTGTTGCGCAGGATACGAAGGAAGATCGGTGGTAGTTATGTCGCCCCTAGTTTCGATAAGGCCAACTGTCCCTTTTTTACACGAGTGTCGCATCGTACGACGCACACGCGTATATAAACGCGCACGCACAAACACGTGTGCGTTTGTAATAACGAGAGCGAATCAACGTTTTGAGAGACTCCTTCAGCGTCGTTTGTCAATTCAGTCTCGTTCGCAATGAAGTAATTGGTATTTTAAGCTAAAGAAACGCGTATAATTTCCGCGTAATCTTCCAACCAGCGGCCATTTTAACATCTAAAGTTTTAAAAGCAAAGTTTATCCACCTCGAGTTTTGTTCCTAAATTTACGAGCCGACAACAACTCACATAGGAATAACTTTTTACTAATTTAACCCGCACTTGCTCTACTCGATTCAGCCAAACTCGAAATTCCGTCTCTCGAGTATGAAAAATCAACCCTTGAAATTTGCGCGAAATCCATTTGCCTGAAACGTATTGGCTTGTTTGCCTCGTGAAACCATTGTAGAACTACGCGTTTACATTTGTAATTTCGTCCCACTTACTTTTTTACGCACTTTCACAAGTATCGCTTTACATCCTTCTCGATGTCAACGATCAAGAGCGTACGATTACCCGCGTTCTAGCACCAGGTACCTTGGCCGTTTCGTCGTCGAACCTTTCGCGTTCGACGTTTCGAGGTTCTACGCGACCTCTGCGCGACCTCTGCGCGACCTCTACGCGAACCTCTTCGTTCCCTGGAAACGGCTTTTTTTCGTCGGAATTCCATCGGGGACGAGTGGCAGCCTCTTTACGTCTCCGAGAAGAGTCCGAGAAGAGTCCGAGAAGATGGTTATTCTTTGGCGAATTATTAATTTGGCGATAAGTTTAACGAATCAAAAGCGCTCCGAAACCATTACCTCAACGATGCGGCTTCTCGTTCGCGTCTTCGTTGCCTCGGATTCGACCAAGGATGCTAAAACTTCTCCAACGCGGTTCGGCCGAATCAACAGTTCCAACTCTCGTACCTCGTAAAATTATGCAGTTGTACGAGCGCGTATTGCATCGTAGAAGCGATAGAGTGACAGAGATTCCTCGCTAAGCGTATCGGCCACTGTCCATACAATTTTCATCGAGTTCGGAGAGGGAAGGAAGAAAGGAAGGAAGGAAGAAAAGCCGTTGGCAGCAGAGTCGCTGGCAGCAGAAGCCGAGGCGACGCAACCACGGTCTACAAGATTACATACTTTCAACGAGTACGCGGGCTGCTCTCTTCTTGTCCCTTAAGGTGCTTGCACAACGCCATCGGCGACCCAGACCTCGCGTACGTGTGCGCCGTAGGAGCAGGCGGATTCGAAATATTCAAACTTTACGAGCGAACCCCGGCGACGTTGCGGCGGTAGCGTATTAGCGCCGCTGACAAGCGATGTCATTAGATTTTCATGGCCGCCATTTCCAGTCCGTCATAATTGGCCTCCCGCGGCGCGAAAATTTTACGGCCGACCGAGCGCGCGCCTTAAACTCCGCTTTTATGGAAATAACCGCCCCTCCCGCGTGCGCGTACACGTGGAGCAGTTATCAATTGAGGCTGCGGAGGCTGCGAACGAGGAGGATCGAGAATACGAGTGAAGGCTTTTATGCAGTCGGACGGGGGATGGATAATTTACGGCCTCTGAAGTTTCGCATAAGCGATGGAATTTACGGCGAGATAAATTCGCCCATGGCGGCGGCGGCGGCGGCGGCGGCGGCGGTGACACGGGTGGGGAAGAAAGGGTGAAGGGTGGCAGTCTTTTGGTTGGTTAATAAAATTTCTTTTGCGTGAGCGAACTCTGATCGAATTTACTTTGGCCGTGTGGTTTGATTTCGGAGCGGTTAATTTTATTCGAAGCAAACGTTTGCGTATCAAGCGCCTGCGGCGAATAGGACTCCGTAAAAGTAGACAGTGTCCTCTTTGTTTGTGCCTTCACGGATGTGTAAAATGTAAAATGTAACGGAACCGATGTACTTTAATCACAAGACCGAGGGACGCGCTCGTTAGATCGTCGCGCCTTTTCGATGGCGAGTAATTACAACGACGTTTGGTGATCGAAAGGACCGCGAGTGAAATGGCGCGGTGACAGCTGGAGGAAACGAGGGCGCGCGATCGGTCCCGACCCTCGGCACTTGCCAGGGTGGACACCAATTTGCCGCGCTTTTCTTATCCCCCGAGTATTGGGACGCCGTTGGGACGCCGTTGGGACGCCGTTGGGACGCCGTTGGGACGCCGTTGGGACGGGCGAGGAAAAAGCGAGCTCGGCTCGGTCGGGAGGCTTTCCACTCGGGGCAAAAAGGCGCCAACGACCGGGCGATGAGCGGCAGCGGGCAGCTCTCGTAAATCCAGGTTGAGAACGATCGCCCGTAGAAGGCGAAAACCGGGTGCGCGCGGAAAAGTTCCGCGTCTCGCGTCATAACTAACACCGGCGGGAAGAAAAGAGAAAAGGCGATCGCCAGCTCCTGGCTTTTTTCTCCTTTTTCCTCCTTTTTCCTCCTTTTTCCTCCTTTTTCCTCCTTTTTCCTCCTTTTTCCTCCTTTTTCCTCCTTTTTTCTCCTTTTGTCTTCCCGCTAGGCGGCGCTCGGTGCATCGCGTAAACTTCCATTGGCTCGTCGATAATTGTCCGAGGCCGCGAGAGCGCGTGTTGGTGTGCATACGTTTGCGCGCGCGCGCGCGAACCCGAGCCGAGCGGACGAGAAAACTTGATTAATAATGGAATAATAATACGCCTTCCCGCGAGGCGCGCGAAATCTTCCCACCTATCTCTTCTTCTTGCAAGCTCGTGCTTTTTACACTTTTTGCGGCATTTTTAATGCTCCTGCTCGCGTTCCCGGCTCTCCTGCGTCTGTCACTCAAACAGTTTTTCCAGGATTTTTACTGCTTCACCCTCGTTCCGTATTTAGAGCGTCGTTGCGTAAAACAAGATTGCCGGTAGCTACGTTATCACCTTTTATAACGTACTTTCGTGCGAGATCAATTCTTCTCGACTGCAGCTTCTCGTAAAGCGCATTTTCTACGACGCGTTGTTGTTCCACTGGAACCTCGCGCGTTTGAAGCACTAGGTGCGTAATTTTGGGTGATACCGGCGATACCGGCGATACCGGTGAGCGAGTGAGGACTCGCTCCTCCCTTCCTGTAGCTTTCCTTTTAGCCGTCGACGATGGCTGCGCTACGTTCAGGCGTCGCTCAGCCGATGGAGATTCGCTGGCTATAGATTTAGCAGCGGGGAAGCGGATCGTCCGAAGTTTCCGTCGCGCTTTACCGCGTCTCGGCGCTCGCGTGGATTGATCTGTTATTTATCGGTACTCGGAAGGCTTGGCACCGAGGCCGACTTTGTGCTTTTCTCGGCGTCGGGATCTTATTTTTTCCGCCTCCCGGATCTGCGTGCGACTGGACATCGGCCGCTTCTCGTGAGCTTCTCGATTGCCCAGGAAGTTGATGGACGTTTTAAACGGTAAAGAAATTTGTATGCTTATGCTTACGATAATGAAGTCAATAGCAGTATTCGGATAATAGTATTTATTTAAAATATTCTTTGTGCCGTTGGATTTCGAAATACAAGTTGTAGATTGTAATTAAATTTAATGTGATAATTTATTGTCTATAAATAAAGTTTAATTAGTTGTCGTTTTATTTTATAGCCAAGAGTTTAGTACAAGTCCATTCGTTAAAAATTTATGCGACTACGATCGTTATAAATCGGATCGCTTTTTAATACCTTACAATTTGAATATGGATCTTTTGAAGTGGAGTTAGAAGGTGGATTTGAATTTGTACATTATTAATGTAATTTAACTGGCTCTCGTAGCCCGGAGTAATGGCCTAGGTAATATTTATACTTTCGATGTAATCCAAAATACATGTAATAATGAAATTCTTTATGCGCGTGCATCTCGAGTTTAAGTGCTCGTAATTAAGAGAGGTGGACTTTATAAATATTATTTTACGTTGCCTTGGTTAAGTCGGCGAAGCTCGAAACAATGTTGGAATATAAAATGGACCAATTTCGGTTGCAGGTATTCCAGTTTGTACATCACTGACGTACTGACAAGTTAAAGCTATAGACGAAGAGTAAGAGCTACTATTTCATTGGTACTTTGGTACTTGTACGGTGGTCATTTGTCTCGGTTGAACTTGATAAATTGCAACTTTATAAAAGCTTTTAGCATTCCCTGAGGAAAATAGATACATCGCATGTACGATTGCTTTCGTCCAACTGCCACGGCGCAGTGTACACAAAGTTATTGCTTGAATTACACTTGGCAATAAAAAGCACTCGAGATCTATCTACATTGTTTTAATCGATGATATTTTTCATTGTTTTATGAATCGTGCGTGTATGTAGGCTTGCTTCTTAAATTAGTCAATGGCCATGTACACGTAATAAAGTGCCGTTTATTTAAGAATTTGTTGGTATTGCCATTACAGCGTCTATTTTTCATGTTGGAATTAAAGTTGCGAAATAAATAAATAACGTCCGATAAAAATCAGAAAATGGAAATGGAAAATGGAAAGAATTTCTGATTGTGCAGTACTTAATATTATTGTTCTATATTATAGTCAACGCTTTATTCGATAAATCCTTTACTGGCAGCATTTATCAATGTCAAATTTTTCTTAATATCTGATTGCCTTTTTCACATAATTATTTTGTCGTTTTAAATAACGTTAAAAAGTCGTTGGAATCATAATCAGCACAATTATAATTATTTCTACCGCTGACTCAAAGTATTTTAGCACGACACATTCATACTGACAATTGAATTTAAATGCAATTTAACGCGTTAAAAAACCATAAGTGCACTTACGTGATAACGATGAACATTTAACGACGTTATACGTTTGTCTCACCTGAAATATAAAGAGAAAATCATAATTAGTAACTTGTCAAGGATGATAATTAAAGCAGAATGATGATTATTCCAATTTTAGCACTACCAATTGTGGACAATATTAATGATGGATAATTTTACCACGTATTTATGTTAAATTACAGTTAATTAACGATTACCTACATTTGACAAAGGTACGTATATATTTCTACTCAACAAATCGAGTTTTCTTTTTTGTATTTTATAAAACGTACGAGCACAGTCGATTACGGAAATGTGTCGCTTACTTTCCATGCACGATACATGCGCAAAGAAAACGTTGCGCTCGATATTGTCTTTTCAGTCCAAATTTTTAGATTAGTTAATATCAAGTCATTTTATTCGCGTTTGAAAGTCTCCTTATGAAAGATTTTTGTTCGGAGTAATCGCAGTCGTATGACAATCGCAAGTCAATGAAAAACATTATTAAACTAAAAGATTTTAGTTTAATTATCGATCCCTTAGAAGATTAACGCGTTATCTATAAGACATCCCAGGAATGCACGAGGAATACGCGCAATTTGACCGCTGAAATCGCATTCTCGTGCACATAATTAACTTTCTTAAACGCTTCTTTCCCGTGATAAGTGCACGTCATGCTCGCATGACCTAAGCTCGGTGCTTTTTCAGAAAACACCGACTGTCGCTTTCCGAGATCTCTTTTGAGATAAAGTAGCATGCGAATCTTGGAATGAAAGCCGATAGTAGAGGGATATAATATAATTCAGCTAGTCGTGGATGCCTTTTGGTAATTAGCTCGCCAATCTCGCGATCGAGTCGCATAAGTTTTTGCAAGTTTTTACGTTAAAATGAATTTTCTTGCTGAATAAATAGTGGCTCGCGATCAATCGGGAAAACATCCGAACCTTATGATACTTGTGCATTTACCAAGGAATCTTGTACATCTTTACATCGAAAATAATTATCGGGTAGACCAATTACCAATTAGGAGGCTCGGGATTATTGCTAATGGCCAAGGACAGTGCAAGTCGGCGGTTAAACCGCGCATAATGAAGTTGTAAATAATTAATACTATTCCCGTTACGTTGATTGAATTAACGTAGAATTCATTAAACGTATAATTGATTTTAAGCTGTTCTTACCGTATCACGAATGATAATCGATGATATTTAAAGGTTGAGTTGAGAAAAGGGAAAAAGTTGAGCAATAATTGCATTATCATGTATTTACATTCGAAAGAACAACCAGAATGTGCAATAGTGTCGTGCTTAATATAATGACAAAGAGAGGCAATAAATAAAGGTCTCGTAGAGTTGCCGCAGCTCCGGTAAATACACTTGTAAAGGCCAAGTCAGAGATCGTAGGCTACAGTTAGACCGAGGTACGCGCATTCGACGTCGGCCTCCCGGAGCACCGGAAAAACTTTCGGCGGATAACGATGCGTGCGCGCGCGCGCGTGCGCAGAAGGAGAGAGAAACGATAATACGGTGAAAGGTCGTCGCGATGGTGCGCCTGCGCGACGTCGCCAATTACACCGATGTACCGCATTCCCTACGCTCGAATACTACTACGCCAACCCGACGATCGCATCCTCGGAATCGTGCGCGCGTCCTCCTGTTTATGTTTATTTATCGCATGTCGCTTAGCCACCGATGCGAGCGCTTTCATCTCTCCGGTTTTCATCGCTGGAATAAAATTGTGTAGGTGCATCCCTAGGGAGCCGAGAAACTCAAGCCGATTGTCTTGATTGTGCAAGGACTCTACGCGCGACTGCACGGCCTAGGGGCGGGGCGGGGGAGGGTAAAAGAGCAAAAAGGGGATTGATTAATTGATAAGTTCAGGCGGCTAGAAACTTGCTTAGTCGTTGAATGTCAAATATGAATTATGGTCAGTCGTGGGTTATCTCGTCGCAGGCCTTTACATAACATGGGAGACAGCTTTTAAACGAACAGATAAACAGTATTTAGACAAGTGCCTTTCGGCTGAAATTATTCACATCGCTAGAATGAAACTCGCGTGGACTCGAATACTTATCGTGAATAATATCGTGCAATTTTCTGTTTCTCGTGTTTCCTTTGCTCGAAGACATTTTTAACGGTTACTTTGGCATTGCGCAACAACTCTGGACGTTTGATAAACGCACGCTTTCGGCAATGCTGCCGGATCGGGATTTCCAACCATTAAAAGCCATTTACTCCGGGGCTTTAAATGTATTCAGATGATTTAAATAGAGAGACAAACCAACTAAATTTCCCGCGAGACACTTGCGTGGAAAAGCACGAGTCGGAAGTTCATCGAAACAGCAGCACTGACCGCGGAATGAAACATAACAGCAGACGAGGAAAACTATCGTTTCCGCGTACCTTTTCCACCCTGGATCGACGCATTTTCAATTCTCACGAAAATCCAAATATCGTGAGCTCGCGTTTACGAGTACTCGAAGAACCACGAAATCATTCCTCGCAGCCCCTTTCGATCCTCGCACTTGGCCTCTCGAATCCCAGTGCTCTTGTGTTCGCGAGTAAGTCTCCTGGCCACGACACGACAACCACGTACGCACCTCGCGATACCACACGCGTGATTCGCTTGGATCCGCAATCGGTGGGATTTGTACATCGTGTCAGGCAACGCGAAAGCATACGAGACATTAGCCAATCGCCTTCCGACTCTTACATTGTTGGATAATCCTTTTCCCTTTGCTCGCTCTCCGTTTTCACCTGCTTTTCTCCCGCGTGTCACGAGGTCCTTAGGCAGGAGCCCTAATGTTCCTTTCTTATTCTGTACTTCCGCATCTAGATTTGAGCGAACGGTCGGTAATTCCCGAGGCATCCAACATTTTCCAGTTAATTATTAATAATGTTGCACGTTTCATGATCCTGGATTTCTTCGCGTATCTTGAAAACGAATACCTATCAGTGCTCGATAAATATGCTCGAGCTAAACTCTAGCGACTGAAAATATATTTGCAAGAACAGCCAATTCTTTGTATGCATCGAGTAACAGTTTTGTACAGATGCACGATATTCAAATGTCTCGGATAAATTATAAATTACTCTACATTATAAACCACTTCGGATACGTTGAGCGCAGACCAAGATAATTAACAAGGCGAGCTTTCAGCGTTAGGGCTTACACTAACAGCAGGGATTACCTCAGAGCACAAATTTCCAGAGTGACTGTCGGCACCGGGGCACCGACGAAATAAGAATTCTGCGATCCATAAAATTGACTCGACGCAGTTGCAACAAAGGAGATTAGAATTTGCCGTTCGAAAAGTCAGTCGTCTGCGCGAGTTGCTTCATATTCAGAAGGGACAATAATCGCGGAAAAACGATCATTACAGCCAAGATCGATCCAAGCATCGAGTGGAGAGGATTCATGGAAAGCTCAAAAAAGCAGTCGCGCATCCGCGCCTCCTCGACAAAACAGCGCGCTTACGTTCTCGGTTTGTTCTCAGCGCATCCGCGGCACGGCGTCATTAATAATTTATCGGCGAGACGCTCATAACACGGTTCATATACTCTCGGCGCCGCGAGTGCGGTGCGTCCGGATCAATAGGCATAGAAAACACTCCCACGGGCATCGCCGCGTCGAGGGCTTGACCCGCGCCGAACACTCGCTGGACCGGGGCGATTCGCCTACGATTCCTTCCTCGTGCACGAGTGAGAGCGAGAAATGTCGCTTGCCGAATTAGAATACGTCGGTGTTACTGAATCCGGGAGGGGGCATCGTTTGGTTATTCCGATCCGCGATCAACCTGTAACACCACAATGTGCAATTCAAGAGCGTTACAAATAAGCGGATTTCGTTGTATTGGAACGATGATCGGATGCGAAGAATCGCACGAAGCTGTTCCTAAAGCGTACGTTTTATTGGTTCAGCTAATGCAACTAGTAGATCGGTATCGGTAATTTTTCGTTGAAGAATTTCGTATTGAATGCGTTTCAAAGGACACGACGGCAAACGCAAGATGTTTCTTTTGAAATGAGCAGGCAACGGTGATAAGAGCAGAAGGAAATAAATGGTTTTCAAGGAACGGAATCCTCGAACAAAAGTAACGAGATATGAAATAATAATAGATAAGCAAGGACAAGTGAAGTAAATTAAATAACTGAAATAAGAGAATATAATAGGCGTGGACGTAAGAAAGACTGAATTTCAAGCCTGGCTTAAGTGTATATTCGTGTTTGAAAGTTTTACTTATTCTTGGAGTTTAAAGCGAAAGATAAATATAATGGGCTTGTAGCTAATTATAAATAGGAGGTATTATAAATACTTTAGTTTACGCACAGTTCGGAAAGTGGTGAACAATAAAAAGGTCCGTAGTGAAATATTCCATTACTCGATTCGGTTGAAAAATACATCGCTAAATACGTGCTTTCGAAATAATTTTATTACTTATCGCGCGCGCGCCTTCGAAAAGTGAGTCAAATTCGTTTGTAAATCGAGCAGCGCGATTGCTACGTAATTGATCAATTAATTACTTCGGTCGGCCAAAACTAGGCACAAACGGCATAAGCCCAACACGAGGTACGAGACTCCTACTGTATAATTCGGTGGCTATTCGTGAAACTAGCGGTGAAAAGAGATTCGGAACTTCCAACGGTGTAATTGCTCGGCAGTTAAAAGGTTACAAAGCGTCAATAATTTCCCGAGATCTCCAAACATGATTTATACATTAGGTTTCAAAATACCTGACAATGTGCGCGTTAAAGTAAGTGTAATCAGAATCCAACGGTATAATTCGTTTTCTCGTCAATCTTCAACGTACCGCTGAAAGAATTGGACATTGCGCAAACTACTCTACCAAGATAGATTAGTATATTTTCCATCGGCTCTACCCGAAAACTTCACTCCCCGAGGCATTAATTTTCCTCCGTAACTCAGTCATGGAAAATATCAAGTGCGTAATAAACGCGAACCAAAGGCAAAAAGCTCCTCGACGGTGCACACAGTTTCCAAGACAATGATAGTTCCCGCGGAGGAGATCAGCACGTCCCTCGCGATACAAGTCCAAGACAGGTAGATGCGAAATCGTGGAGGTCGGTAAACGCGAGCGCTGTCATCTCGAATATCCGGGAATGATTTTCGCGAAGCCGCTGGGAGAGGACGATTCGACCGACTCGGACGTGCGCGGAATACGCGAGCTTAGACCGCCGCATTAACCGCGGGATCGCGCTTCCGGATAAGGAAAAAAAATCTCTAACGATACCCGATTACGTTCTCGGTGTCCTTTTCGTTACCGAGCGAGCCTACCGCGAGACGAGGCCAATTACGCGGGCGTGAAAAATCAGGGCGGGAGCAGCGCTGTCCGTCCACGCGTAAACGCACGCAAGGGTTGTCGTAACCCTCGATGGTTATCTCTCTCGTGCCCGTTCCGCGAGTCTAGCAAAAATCTTGGGAATAATGGGAAATTTGCATGGGACTCGTGGAGGGGCTTTCCGTCTCGTACACAAGGAGCTCGCCGGTCACAATACCCGGTTAAACTCGATTTCGAGGAGTTCTAACGCGGACGTGACTTTGCGATCCTACCGATTAAGCTGCTGGAGATAATTGACGGCAGTCGTGATTTACTTGAAAATATTCCCCGGTGTAACGAGTGTTTTGGCGGTTGAGACCGAAAGAGACCGTGAACGCCATTACGTTTATAACTTTACGGCGTTAACTATGCGGAACAATAACTTATCGCGTGTTTCCAAAACAACGTAAGTTAATCGACTGTTGTCTTCGTTCGAATATCACGCGCTCGTTAAAATTTCTTTATTCGAACGGATCACCTTACGAATTCGTTTTTCGCAAGATGAATAACTAATAACGTGCTTCAACTTTCAAGTTACAAGTTATACCGCAAAGTTATACGCGTTATTCGTCTTATCGCGCGATACTGCGCGTAAACCTCTCGGCTTTTCCACCTACGGTAACGCCGGACTTGGGGAATAAAATGGCTCATTGTTAGATATCACGCGAATTGCTTGGCTTATTTAAACCTCTAGGTAAATGTAACGTTAAAAGTAATTTGTTTAAATTTCCTGGTTATGCAACAGTCCTCGTGTACAAGTATCACCCGTTCGAAAACTACCAACGTTCAAAGGATCCCTTTACAACAATGCGTACGAAATGAGCGTCCATTAGGATTCTTCTATCCCATCCGACAATCTCGGCAAGTACCTATCGATATTCAAGCGAACCTAAAAGCCAAATAAGGTACATTGGAAAGGCCAGGCGCACAAGCTGTCCAAGATCGTCCAGCGCAGAAGAAATAAAGAGGAACGACTCGCGTAATGCCAGAAAATCGTAAAACCGAGCGAAAAAGTGCGATGCACAGTTTACAAGCGCATAAAAGTGTCGAGTGTCCCCATAAAGTCGACAAATCAATAACGCCAAATCCACTTTCCACCTACGAGTCCTCGAAAATTTCCGCATTGCGCACGCGGCCTCCGTTAGAAAGTTGTCCGACACGCACGCACGCACGCACGCACGCACGCGCGCACGCACGCACGCACACGTCGGCGCGTCGCCCGTAAAATGGCCTCGGAGGCGCCCTCGACGCCCGGCTTGTTACCCTGTGATCTACAGGCGTCCCTCGCTGAAATACCCCCGGGCGAACATCAAAGGAAGCTGCCGTTACACCGCGACCGCGGCTACGGGGACGACGCGGCACCGGCGGCAGGCGATAATGCACGGGCTGCTGTAGCTTGGGCCGCCGACGGGAAGGCGTCGTCTCATCCTCGTTTTTCAAAACTTCCGTCGAGGGAGAAGCGGGAATTCTTTTGTAAGCGATCCCAAGGAAATTAATCTTCGGCACCGCGCTCAACGCGAACGCGTCACGAGGAATTTCTTATTAACGACGATTGCCTTTCGCGCTGACTTAAATAATCGTAGGCTTTTCCTCGCTCGTTTTTTACCGGTTACCCGGTACACTTTACCCCCAAGTTCTTTTCCGCTAATAAACGCCACTGGAGGGAGAAAATTTGTCGAGTCGAAGGCCCGAAACATCATTAGCGGTTTATTAGCGTTGCGCCAACGCCGAAGCTTCGCCTATTTCCACGGCGACGCACACGCGAATCCCGGAACTTTCGAGAAGCATATTTCGAGAAGCCATTCGCACCCGATCGATGAGTAAACGTAATAGCGGTCTAATTTTTCATGCGCTTACGTACTTTCTCTGCGCCCGGAGATAGCAGTAATAGAAATGACAATCGACCGATGCGCCCACTCTCAACACGGAGTTTCTCCCGACGTCGGTGCACGAAACGTACATTTTAACAGTCGATCCACGCTCGAAGATAAGTAAAATGATAAAAGAAAAGGCTGAAATTAAAGACGCTTATCTCGATTTTACCAATTAACAGCCAACAATCGGGGAGGAATTTTTGCGCCGTTCAATTAAACCGCATAAAATTCGTTGGCCGTTAAAGTGGCATTTTACATCCCCGCTCCTCCCGCTCGGCATTTTTCCCCTCGACCGCTCATAAGCCTGTCTTCTCTTTCCGTGCTCCTCCACACACACGCACGCACGCACGCACACGCACGCACGCACGCACGCACGCGCGCACACACACACCCCAAGCCACCCGAGCCACCCGAGCCACCCGAGCACCGCGCGATTGTAGCTGCGTCGAGCGGAATTCGGATTTATGCGTCCGCGGCGGGAGCGACAGTACCGGCAACCGTGTAGGAAACACATCGGATAAATCCGGCCAGCACATTAATCAGAACGGTACAACGACGAGGTACACGCGCTCTCGCATATGGCTAACTCTTTTCTTATTCCCCCCCCCCCCCAAACCCCCTCCGCCAGGCCTCCCCCGCTTCTGCGCCGCCTGTGCACTTGCCCCTTTTCTATTCATAGTTTCGTCGCAGCCGTGTCCTTTTTTCCAGCTCGCGAGCAAGGAGAATACCGCGGATTTTAAATAATTTCCATTGATTTATCGGTCCTTTTATTCCGTCCAGATGCGCCCTGGAGTCGTTGGGATGTCTTTTCGAAGCCAACAGTTTATGCGAATGTATCGCTGGGCAAGCTTTCGTTTTATTCTACCGTGTAATAATTTAGTCGTTGGTAGCTCGTGATTTTTGCTCGGCTCTTCGGTTACGAGGGAGAGAGACAGGGAGAGACAGGGAGAGACAGGGAGAGCGAGCGAGAGAGAGAGAGAGAGAGAGAGAGAGAGAGTTTCAGAAGCAGCGAGCGATAGAATATTCGAGGTGTCGATATTATTGCATCGTCGAGACAACATTTCGTATTCTCTCGGAAAGTAATTCGTTGAATAATTTCGTCTCTGGGTTAAGAGACGCATCTAAGAGACTCGCATCTCAAGAGTGTCGAGTACCTTGTCAAATGTCCTTCACACGTGTGAGAGTGTCTACCCAAATAACTGCCAAACAACGCCTTACACCGAAGCATAAACAGGCACAACTCCACGTCAACAACTGGTCCTTCGATCCTGTGTCTCGGGCTCTCCTTATCTCCGCCCGTAACGTCGTTACTCGCGTTCGTTTCTCTCGCGGAATCCACGACCAAGACGATCGTCCCCTAAGGTACATCCTCGAGCTGGGTCATGACACGGGGACGGTGCGACACCTTATTAAGACCCGCGAACGCCGAGACCGAGCGATCGGAGCATACGCGACGATCCTCGGACGTCTTTCCCCATCTCTCAGTCCCACTTTATTTTATCCCTGTCGCTCCAAGACCAAGACCCGGACTTTCCTCGAGGGCGCGACATGCTCGGCTCTTACGGAGCCGACCACTAGTCACCTCTTGGCTACTAATGTTAATAATCGATGACGACCTGCAGCAATGGAAATACATCGCTGGGATTTCGAAACAACGAGTAACGGCGAGTTCCAAATTTCAGCGATTACGTTACGTTATCAAGAAGCGCTACCGACCTCAATTTATTTAAGGATCTCAGCGGCTGGATCGTAGCGAACGTATACAAAATGAGTATTTGTGTTTGTCGTTAGGCTTTTCCTCGTGATAAAAGGCTCGAATCTCCGAAAACTCGCTTCTCCCGTAATAACGATAGTAATTCATAATATTCAAAGTCTTGGCGATCCTTTTGGATTTTTATCCTCGCGATGAAAGCTTCTTTATGGTATACCGAATGTCTCGCGAGCTCTCGTTAAACAAAAGAGACACATAACGAGAGATACAATCACCTCTGACATCCCCTTCACAGAAGTTGTGCAAAGATACTCGATCGTCCGCTTGTAATCGCTTGTATGTAGTCTATACGTAGTCTAACAAGGAGTTGCCACACCTTCTAGGTCACGGGTTTTTTGCCGAGCCAACGCGCACGGCTACGACTTATTCCAGGTACAAAAAATGAGATTCATAACCTAGCGCTTACACGGTGCATCGCTGACGGTTAATATACTTCGTACGATGTTTAACGAAGATATTTAGAATTTCAAACGAGGATCGATCGCTCGGTCGGTCACAGCTCGTACCTGTTTTAGGAGGGCCTCGAGCCTCGGACTCGTCTCCCAAAGCTTCCAATAATTCGAAGCACCTAATTTCCAAATGAAATATCCTTACTCCCACCGAAAGATTAAAAGTGCACGATTTCACTCCTGCAGCACAGCCATCCTTTCTCTCCTCGTCTGAAAATCATCGTTTATCGGCCGAGTCGGTTATCGCGCGAATCACTGCCGTACGCGTCGTTCATCCTCCGGTGGCCCAAGATTTTCAATCATCTCCAGTTTCTCTCGAGCTCTTGAAAGTAAAAGCGGACACTTGTAGGCGATACTCCATAGACGAGGAGCGTACGTCGGTCTCGGCGATGACTTTCCTCAAAAGTGAGAGCCGCGGCACTCGCGCATAGATCGCTCGGCAGTGCCTCGACAGTTTTTTCCCCTGGCTCTCTAATTACCTCCCTCCTTTCGATTTCGAGCGCGCACAGCTGTTGCTTGTCTGTGTATTTTTCGCCTTCTCCCGATAAAGTGCGCGCGGACGCCTTTCGTTGCGCAACGCGCGCTTCAGACGCAGAAGCGCGGCGTAGGAGCGGCCGTGAGGGCGAGCGAGCGCTCATGCTAAGTGGAGAGAGCGAGAGCGAGAGCGAGAGAGAGCGAGAGAGAGGAGAGCACGGTTGGACCGACGACTCGCGTGCCGTAAATTTCGAGATGTTGCGCCGCTCGCATCCAGAGTCATCGGGTACGCGGGTCCATTGTAAACGCGCGCCGCTCTCGATCCCTGTCACTTCGGTCTGCGCGTACGCGTTCTTCCAGCTTTTGCTCGGCGAGTGCCTCGGCGAGTGCCTCGCGAGTACTCCGTACCGCTGTCGTACGGTACGCGCGGCTTTTGGGAGTACGGATGAATCGCGTTAACGGCCGCCGAGGCTGCTTTTCCAAATTAATCACCGCGTGTCGAAACAGTAATTCTCGGATTCCTCCGAGCGTCAGCGGACCGTTTCGGATCCCGTAACTCTCGTTGCACGCCCATGAGTTGATCTACCTTGCGCTAATTCCCTCGGACTTTGTTCGTTTGTACAATGCAGGAGCGATTGGTGCGCGGTTGAGGCGGTATTGAAATCGAAGATTCGAGGCATTGCTCGAACAGCCCGGGATCGAACAGATCGAGTATTAGGATTATTAATTCTCGCTCGAGAGACGCGTTATTTTTATTCAGCTGTCTCGTTACTTGTTTTTCGCAATTGAAAAGCTTCGTAGACCCGGACGCGTTGATGCAGTCGATGGCTCGGAATTTATCGCGTAGATTATGCAGACGCGCGCGTACACTCGAAGGTGACTCAGGGATGCAGTGGCCCCCACACACGCGAGCGACATCAAAGTATTCGCGCTTTGGAAGCTCCGGATCGGTAATGATAATTTCGGTTGGTAAGCTCGCGTAGTATTGAGCGAGGTAATAAGCCGTCATCGAAAAACGTCTTCATCGGCGGAATGCTTTCCCTCTTGAAGAGAAAAATACGCGTAAAAAAGACATCCCTTCCGTTCGTCCGTGACAAGGACAGCCTCGCGTGGTTCGCGATTGCTCCAGTTGTAAGAAACTGCGTCCGGCACCGGAGCCGCATTCCTCCCCATCCGCCGAGCTCGCTTATACGGCATTTCGTAAAACACGAAAACGTGCACCATTTCCATCCATCTTTGTCCTCTTGGATCTCTCCTCACTCCCCCTCGGCTCACCGGCGTGTTCGATCTTGGCGTGACAATCGCGATGTCTGCAGGCGCGCGCACACGTACATGCGCGCGCGCGCTCGCTCAGAAACACACACATGCTTAAAAAAAAGGATATTCTCCTTCAACAAGATTCCACCGAGGCGAAGGTAGAGAAGAGATTATGGCGCACCACACCTTTCCATTAACACAGCCTTGCCTTATATAGGGTTCGAGAAATCTTCACTCGGGAGTGTCTTTCTCTCTCGCTCACCTTTCCCTCTTTCTCCTGCATCTTTGAACTCTCGTGTGCGTGTGTGCGCATCGGCGAGTATGCGAGCGTAGGTATAGTTTAGCCAACAAGATGTTCGATTTAATAAGCTCGGCGCGAGCCCCCGTGAAAAGAGAGAGAGAGAGAGAGACAGTGAGATAGAGAGACAGTGAGAGAGAGAGAGAGACAGTGAGAGAGAGAGAGAGAGACAGTGAGAGAGAGAGACAGTGTGAGAGAGAGAGACAGTGAGAGACAGTGAGAGACAGTGAGAGACAGTGAGAGAGAGAGACAGTGAGAGACAGTGAGAGACAGTGAGAGAGAGAGACAGTGAGAGACAGTGAGAGACAGTGAGAGAGAGAGACAGTGAGAGACAGTGAGAGACAGTGAGTTCAGAGCTCAAAGTGAAAAAGAAAAAATGCGCGGCACGGTGAGACACAATAAGGGTATGCTTTTACTTTTCCGTCGAGATTTTCTAGCTAAAGTGGAAAGTTCTTCTTATCGATTAGAGTTGCTGTTCGTGGCAAATCTAGAGGATAGGTTGATGATCGCATTCCTAAGATTTTCTACTTATCATATTTTTCATGAACATTCTCGGTGTTCAAGTATCGATAAAATAAGCCCCGACATTAGAACGGTAAAATGAAGAAAACAAATATCGTTATCGTGGTAAATAATTGATTCGACTTCGCAGGCGTAATTATTTCATTAAATTTAATAAAGCGATCGCAAAATCGTAATTCCACCGATTACAGGTACGTGGAAACCCCTTTTTTCGGATAAAAATCAATGGCGAGATTGTACGACATCGACGCATATCGATCGAAACAGAGAATCAAATCGATCGAAACAGATAATCAAATCGATCGAAATAGAGAATCAAATCGATCGAGAGTTTTCTTCTTTTAAAGGGAAATATCGTAATTCCAGTAGGGCTCATTTGGAGATAAATTTAACATACAAACATCGGTCTCGTAATAAAATTACACCTAGTAGTGGCACTTTGTGCCAGTTAAAGCCACCGAATTATCCATAGTTTCAATGCTCTTGCGATAATCCAAGAGTCGCGCAAAGTTCGCGTGAAAAAACTATGCGTAGAAAGCAGTGAACTGAAGATGAAATGCAAATTCTCCCGGTAATTTCTAAAATATGTATCTCCCATCGACACGCAAGTAATTCTCGCGTGCGCGAGAATCTTGGAAGCACAACCAGCGACCGACTCCTCGATGTCGAAAACCTATCGAAATATCTCTTTCACCTGTCCGATTTCAGAGACCCGTGCACCCATATACACGAGTACTTATCCGCAATGATAAAGGAGTACACTCTCTTACCGTGTACGCGAACGGCTGTACGTGCGCTGGCAAAAGGAAAAAAATAGAAGCGCGCAAGTTATGCAGCCGCCAGTGTTGAGGAGGTAAACAAACGGCTGAAACCGAGTTGTATCGGTAAATCACCGAGATTCATGTAGACGTTACTTCGTCTTTTAACCATGCTTTCTCTTTCTGCTTCTCTTTCTCCCTTTCTCGCCTTTATCAGCGAGGCCTTAGGCAGCGCTACTGCCGGCACCAGTGCCGCCGTTCGATCTTCGCGGACTCTTGACTTCGTAACCAAGACCGCTGACCTTGTCTCTATACCTATTCCTCGTAGTTATAATTTCATTATTTTCCGGCTTTTCATTTGTTTGTTCCTCACCGCGGAGCTCGCTTTCTCCGACGATAATCGAGTACGGGGTGGTACACCGTACCTCTTGGAGGATTCATCAAAGTGCGAATTTACTCGAAACGAATGCTCGAACAACCGCGACGACGTTCGATCGACATCAACGTTAAGGCCAACATCGACATTCGCCGCGTTCGCTTCCCACCCACTTGTGTTCGCTCGTAACGATGTACGAAAATATCCTAGAAATATTACGAGAGGGAAAAACGGAAGAAAGTCTTGCCTCGATGATACTCCACTCGTACAACCTGATGGCCGCGCACAATGTGCATCGGCCTCGAGGCAAAGCGCCGCGATTCCTGGTTCACCTGCATGCCTCTCCCATCCTTTTCCCTCCTCCTCTTTCGAGCCACCTCTTGCTGCATGCATCCAGCGACCGAAAGAGAAAGACAAGGAGAGGGAGAAAGGTCGATCTAGCCGAAGAAAGAAGAGCGAGCACCACTCCCGCGACACGCTCCGTGTTATTATTGGAGGTCAGATGGAGGTCGGGAGCGCGGGCACGAGTGCACCGGATTACCATAGGCCGCCCATTTGTGTGGATAACAAGGTGTGCTGCGGGAGCCGGAGACCTTCCGATTCGTTTTCTTTACCTACCTGCCGCGCTCGTCTATCCGCGTCCTTTCGCCGAGGCTTTGTTGCTAAGTCGTACGGAAATCAAGAAACTCGACGGAGATGCTTTATACCGTTACGCCCCACTCCCCGAACGTTTATCGCGTCGTCTCTCGCAGGGATTCGGTGGGCTCTGCGAGTCGCTTGTGCGGAGGCTTTTCGAGTGCTTTCCGAACGTTAAGGATGCAAAAGTTATTCAGATATAACCACGTTCCAAACGACGACTAGACTTGTGGTGCGCTTGAATTTATCTTGGTTTTGCAGCAGTCGATGCTCGTAACGTTACAATGTTACTGGACGATTTAGAGAGAGAGAGAGAGAGAGAGAGAGAGAGAGAGAGAGAGAGAACGGAGCAGAAGCGAGATACAAGGAGATTTTGCACTTTATTGCAATTTTCATTAGGATTTAGGCCACCGAGTTAGGTACCGGTTAATTTTTTGGTCCTTGGATTTGCTACGTCCGAACGATGTCGATAAAAATACTCATGATTTCTACGCGATCGCTGCTGACAAATCTAAAATTCCATAAAAGAGATAAAAGAGAGATCAGAATTCTATAAAAAGTACGCGCTAATATTTAAAACGTAAAAGACGTTCAGTAGCCGAGCGAATGAAATTCGAGGGTTTTTCACGTGGAAGTCTCAAATACGAAGGCGGTTATTTTAAAAAGCATTTTACGCTTTGCGCGCGAGTGAATATTTCACCGTGCGTCCTCCCAAAAATCGTGTACATCAGCGAACGCAGTTCGCTGCTAGAAAAACAAATATAAAAATAAAGATAAAAGAAGGAGCGACAATTGATCCCTGACAAGTTATGAGTGAAAGTGAGCGCCCCCGCTGAGGGGCGCTCACAAGAATTGGATCACAATTTTTAATTTAAGAACCTCGACACGGTCGAGGACGTAAAGAAAGGAAGTAAAGAAGAAAAGGGGAAGAGTACCGAAGCACCTGTCAGTTACGCGTCAAGGACCGAGGCGGCGCAGCGTCCCGTTGCATTTCGTTCTCTTTGAGACTAAGAGCAGCGGCACCGTTGGCCTCGCATGTGATGAAATTTCGTGTTTCCACGAGGCGAGATGTACAGGAGTCGGTGGTCACGCGCTCGATGAATATCGACTCTCGCCGCGCCGATTGATAAATAATTGCCGAATCGCACCTGTAGACTTTCCAGGAATCCGAGTAGCATCTCGGGGCCTGGCGATTACGTAAGAACGTTATCCGTTAAATGATTGTTTTAATACTCGGGAAGAGTATCGAAACCATCGGTCTTGCGCAGGATACTTTCGTTTATTCGTTATTTATATTGTTCTCCGTTATTCGAATTTTCCATTATTCAAAGATGCAACGCAGGATGCATGGAACGCGCATTACGACTCACCAAATACGCGAATACCTGCAAAGGAGTCTATTCGATCGAGGATTTCGTTCGAAGATCGATCGAGGTTCGGCGAAGCGGTAGATTTATATTAATCGAATATCCAATTAACTTGGAACTTTGCATCGGTCGCACTGTACTTTTGTATATGAGAAGTACGTAATTTATTTCGATCGGCAGTTAAATATATATCGCGGATTGATTGAATAAGAATGCTCCTGAAATATGTGTCAGATGTAACGATACTGCGCATTCGTAAAGTAAGCAAACGAATTTAATCGGCGAGCAGCATTCGAACCGGACATGAATTACTTCCATAATTAACGGTTATTTTTATGACTCAATTCGCAGGCTTATATAGTAAATCGTTTGCTCTAATCTAATCGGTGCAGCGCCGGTGTACACGCGTACAGGCCGTACGTCAAAAAATGTAATCCTTTTGCAATTCGTAACAAAAAGCAGGCATAGAAATGGTATCGAAGAGGAAAAAATTACGCGAAGAAAAAGGCTCGCGGGGCTGAATGCGCTCTCATGCTAATGCCTTTAATGCCTTCTTACTTAAGAGCGGCAATAAGGAATTGAAGAAAGGGAAGCCATTAGCCGCACAATTTTCCGTAAGTTCAGTTGAAATCTATCGATATAACGTGGCGGCGTCGGTGGCTGCTCGAGCGATCGAAATGCGTGATTTATGATTCAATTTCTTCATCGAGCACCGTAAAAGTCAACGAGCACGAAAGGGAGAATCGAGCGGACGCGAGAAAAATGGGTAGATGGTGTTTGTGTGCCCGCTGTGCGCGCGAGCGTGTGCGTGTGCGTGCGCGAGGGAGTGCGTGCGCGAGCGTGTGCGTGTGCGTGCGCGAGGGAGTGCGTGCGCGTGAGAGAGGGAGTGAGTGAGTGTGTGTGTGTGTGTGTGTGTGTGTGAGAGAGAGAGAGAGGCCTCGCCTCGTCGTATCTTCTTTCTTATTGCTCAGCGAGAGAAACAGTTGGCAACGCGCAGCCTTGCACCAACATGAAACTAATCTCCTGACAAGAGGTAGTGGTTATCGCGAATTTGCTTCTCTCTCTCTCTCTCTCTCTCTCTCTCTCTCTCTCTCTCTCTCTCGCTCTCGCTCTCATTGTCTTTTACCAGAATTGACTTTCTCAAGTAAAAGATGCCACGCGCATCTTTTCCATTGTTTCTTAATTATTGCATGGCGTTCTTGGTTTCGAATGTTTCTCGTGACTCTCTTGGCAGTACGGCTGATACGCTTCTTCATTTGACGCTCTTTTTGCACGCGTAACCATCATTGTAACGCGCGCTTCAAGGAGCATCGAGAGCCCATTTTGAACGTTCAAGTGCAGAGCAGACGTTGGCGCTTTCGATTTCTCTGGACTCCCAGCGTGCTTTCTTCTTTTCAAATATTTACCATCCCAACATCCCGTATCGAAGACGAATACCGCTAACTTTATTCGTTTCCCCGAGCAAACGAGACAATGTTATTATCGATAAATAATGAATTGAAAATACATCATCCCACAATAACGGGCCACTTTCCTCCTCGTAACATGCTATTGTATCAACAATAGCTTGTACTTATACACTCCTCGGCGCTCCTCCTCGGCGCTTATCACAACGGCTCGGATGGGCAATGCTATTTCTCCAGCTCCCCCACCTCCCACCCCCGCGAAACCCGCTCCGTCGATGTAATCCGTCCCTCGAAGAGAGCTATTGCAGCGCAACGACAATGCCATCCGTTGACGCTCTTGACCACAAACGGCCACCGACAATGGGACGACTATCGGCGTGTCAAACGGCGTGTTACAAAACTATCGCTTAATATCGGTTCGATCCTGAAGCTCGTGGGAACTGCAATTCTAACTTTCCCCGCTCTTTCCTAATTATGAGATGCGCAGCTACATTGCGATCGATTAGCCGCTCGGTTTTAACGATTAAACATTACCAAGTTGATCGATTTGCAGGCCTCTCGATAGATCGAACAATGTCGAATAACGTTTTCGGCCGCCTAATTGCTCAACGTCCAGTTGCTTATACCGATGTAGCGCGGTTCATAATTTTCAAGAGCGCGAATAATGAATTGGCGAATGATAAATTGCAGACGTACGATTTTGAAATCGCGTATGCGTACAACCTATAGCTAAATACATACAAGTGCATATATAAAAGACACGGGCTTTTCGTACCGTGTGATACTCGAAAGTATCGTGTCCCGCCTTTAAAAATCGATCAAAGTCAGCGGTGATGGATGAGTCGTGAATTTGAACGGGGCAATAAGGATGCGCAAATATTGCTGCGGTATGTAAATTAGATATTTGAATCTCGAGGACGATCGGAGGTTTATTATTACGAGGCGCCTTACTTTGGGAAAACTCGGTGGCTTTATAAGGATTTCACGAGGGAAAGCCGAAACGAAATCGGTGAAAAGTATCTCGCACTCGTGTAATAAAACTCGCCAATACTGTCCGTATTCGATTGTCGACGACGCTGCTGCGACACGAAGAAATATGATCTGGATCCTCAAGTGTCCCAATGTATCGCGTGAAAAGAGCGAGGCACGAGTACACGTACGTACAAAGCAGTTGTGAACAACGTAATAAGGAGGTCTTTGAAAGGTTTCTTCGATTGACTCGTAAAAATATCTTTCTCATTGGACCAACGGCAATGAAGAAGAGGCAAGTAACAACGACAAAATTGGAAATTTTCCCACCCAACGCGTACGCTCGCGTTACTCAAAATTCTTCAAAGTTCATTGTTAAGCAACATTGTGTACCACAGCGTATCACGCGTGATTACTTCGAGACTTCAACGACAGCAGGTATGGATATACCAACGAAAATACGAGATAAAGCAATTAGCCGGACGTAATAATCGGCCGTGCAAATGAAAATTAAAGTCTCCCGCAGTTGCCTTCATCCGACACTGGACTCGCTGTTGTGGCGTTTTTCCAGGACATTTCCGCGAGGCGAGAAACCGAATCTGCAACATTCAACTTCACTTCGAGACGCTGCGTACGCTCGTATTATTATAACCGATTTGAAAATTAAGTTTTAAAATGTGCGGCTAAACGAAGGCTCGCGCGCCGAGTGAGACTCGAGTTGAACCGCAGGGGAGATAACAAGGAGAGATGCGAGAAACTAAAGATTCGCGCTACACGGCGAAAGAAACTATTACGAATGTCGGAATATTTTACGCTTTCACGCTGCGAACAAATTATAATGTTTAGCTTTTTATCAAGGATGGATTTATAGAGTTATTTCGCGGAACGATGTACGTACGCTCTTTAAAGGCGTGCCGACGATTCTTTCACCTTTTCCTTCCAAAGCTTTTTAATCCTTGAAAAAATTCACCTCTGGGTAATATTCTTGTCTTGCCGTTACGAGATGTCCTTGTGAGCCATTTCACCGGGGCTCCGCTAAAGTCGGTCAAGGAGTAAAGGAGCGCACTTTTTCCGCTGCACCGCGATACCTTACGGCGCGTTGTTATCCGGCGCATACATACGGCTCTCTGGCGCCGCACAATGAACGCGCCCCACCCCCACCACCCCCGCCCCCTCCTGACGCCGCGGAGCCCCCCGGAGCCCACGGGATAACGAATAACAGACGACGATGAATTTCACGCCGCTGCCATCCCCAGGGCGTCCAATTTCGCAACGCGAGTCTCGTTCGCGGTGTGGCGATAAGATCCGGACCGCGGCCATTGGCGAATTAGGTTCGCACCGGAGCGAGGATGCGCGTCTAGTTAGCCAGGAACGCCCCCGCTCGAGCGGGGTGGAGAAAGTCGCAAAGCGGGAAAAGCAGGAGGTGAGAGAGGAAGGCTCCCTTACGGCCGAAACGGGAAGAGCACGAAAACGACGGATGGATCGATCGGGACGGCGTGAGGTTGGGTGGGGGGTGGGGAGGCATTAATGTATTCTAATGCTATGCCGCCCCGACAATGAAGGCACAACTCATCCGACCACTTCCTCCTCGGCGTTCCACCTTTCCGCGGTGCTCCTCCGCGGGGCCTCGAAGACCCCCTTGCTTGGACAATGCGCTCGCTTGACCTCGCCGATTCTCCTCGCGGCCGTGGGAGGGACGAGGGAGACCCGCGGGACTCGCGCGAGCTCCTATGCTAATTTTCATGCTTTTTAGACGATTCGCGGACCGTCCGGTGAAAGGTTTTTTGCCCTTCCGTGGGCTGGAGATGCGACCGGCGATGCATCCTCGGCAGAATACGGCGGATGGCTGTAATGAGAATAAAATGTAACCGTGAGAGATTTTTCGATTCAAAGAGGATTTATCCTCAATACGTATCGGCGTATTGGCAGATGGCAAACGTCGTACTCGTCCCAACGAAAGTATTGCGCTCTTCAACCGCTTCTCGCCTCAGTGGCTTCACCACCTATTGACGAAGGATTATTTACGGCATGTACGCCCGTAATTTACATTAAACGCTATCGTTAACGAGGGCAAGAGGGCAAATAGACTCGTTAACAGCCGAAAACCGACGTAATTGCGACTCGAGTCCGATGCAGCGTCCTAATAAAATCGCAGAATCCTCGGAGGTAGGGATAAGAGGACTCGCTCCGTTGCACTCGGCTCGTTTTAAACACCATAATTATTAAGGAAATTATCGCGATGAATTGATCGATATCCCGCGTTAAGCGCGACTCGCGCTATCGGGCAGCTTTCACCACGCGAGAAAGCAAACAATAACTAATGATATAAAAGAAGAGAAAGTATAATGCATGCGTTCTATTCAATAACGGCAAAGTCGATTTTCCGCGGCAGAAAAAGTCTAGAGGCGCGCGAGCGTAAAAAGTTCGCGTGGGTGCAAGGGACGCGACTCGGACCGCGATTGTTTGCGGGTCGCCCTGGGATCGAGAGAACGACGCGCGGCCACCACGAAGAGCAGAATCAACGTCGGGGTTGAGCCTGATTGTTCGATGCGGGCTAAAAATCTGAGACGGAACCTGGCGCTCCGTGATTTTATCGGGCTTTTTGCGCGAGGACAAGCCAACGGGAGAGAGAGAGAGAGAGAGAGAGAGAGAGAGAGAGAGAGAGAGAGAGAGAGAGATATGAAGATGTGCCTTGGGAGATTCACCTTGATAGCGGTCGCTGGTAACGATTTCGTGGCTTTGAGGCGTTTTATCGATGGAGAAAGTCAAAGCACTTTTATGCGAAGCGAGATAATTGCACGCGACGTATTTATTTATCGCCTGACACATAACTTTCAATGGGTGTAGAATTTTAGGATTTTTTATACCGGAAAGCCGATAAAATATTCGCGTACTTATCGATACGACGATAAAGATAAATTTCTGTAATTTATTAAGAAAAGCGCATGGCCTTACAAAACAAATGTCCAAACATTTGCCTAATTTTCAATGGCTGTTACCACGAGCGCATACCACGAGTACACCCAATCTTTCCAAGGAGAACAAACTTAATCTCCAGCAAGACTCGCAGAAACAAAAGAAAATCTTGTCTAAATGACCCCTAGGGAACAATGTACAATGTGCGCACCCACGTACAATGAATTAGCTTGCGAGTAAGCGTCAAGGTACCTAGGTTGCAAACTAGTGGAAACAGTAGGTCTGCTTAAACTACTTAAACGCCTACATGCCCGAACAGACACACAGATGAATTCCTACGCGTTATTATTAATGGCTTGCGCTTATGAACGCTATTACTCCGCTGCGACTACTCCGTTGCTCTGGGTGGGCGGGGTGGGGGGTAAGGGCTAAGGGACGAGTAAGGTACATCGATGGAAGATCTCGAATTAGAACGCGTCGCAGTAGAGCGGCTCTGTATTCATGCATTTTACAACGCACGGATAAGACCACTTTGATTATTTGCGCGCATTACTCTGGCCGTCCGGGTTGTGGTGGGGTGGGCGGGTGGGGAGGGGGGGGGGAAACAAACGGCTCCGGGGTGGAGGCGAGCGCTCGATCACTCCGAGGAGGGAGTCCAGTTCGACTGCGCGGATTGAGGCACTTCACGAGCATCCGGAATTAATTTCGCGTGGCGTGCGTGACGCACGGGCGGATGGTCGAGAGCTACGTTAACGTCGTCGTCGCCGTCGTCGTCGCCGTCGCTCCCTCTTCCGAAATGCTCGATCGCGACTCGTGGTTGAGTTCCGCGCTCTGTCGCGTGGCTTCTTTTGTCCTTAATCATCCGTTGCCTCGATCGCTCGAGCGAACCTTTCTGCACCGCTCGTTATGCATTCCTTGCTTTTCTATTCCTTCGACGTTTTGTATTTTTATCGCTGGGGGCATTTGTATTCGATTGCCACTATCTAGCACAGATCTATCGTGCAGTGGAAAGCGGCAGAAGGGATAAGGTTGCGAATTTTTCTTTCATCTGGGCAGTAATTGCTTTTTCTCAAAAGAATCGTTTTAAAATTCCTGCATTGATTTCAGAAAAGGCGTCGGTTTATGCGGATGTGGTGTCTATTTCTCCCTCTCCCTCTCCCCCTCTCTCCCTCTCTCTCTCTCTCTCTCTCTCTCGTTATTTCTTTTTTCAGTATTTCGATAAAGGAGAATAATAAACGCATCAACGGCCGTTGCGCATCATTTTCTTTGACAAAGGTTTACTACCTAGCTTTTATAAATAATACACGCTTTATTTACTTTTATGGAAGGAGCAAGAGCTTATGAGAATTATGAACAGCGAGTTCGTATCGAAGAAGTTTGTTTTTCATAAATGTCATTCGTGATGCAGGGACGGATGACTTTTTCACGATTTCAATTATACGATCCGTTTTATGAAATGCAGTCATGTTCTAAGGAAGCATTTACGTGATCGATACATTACAAATGGTAACTATATTTTTGTTCAAGCACCGACAAATGATCTTGCTCGCGTAGTTGTTCGCGTAGATTAAATTCCTTTGAATTTAAGTGATATTGATTGCAAAAGTTTTATTATACGCATTCCATAATTATTCTACATTTCAAACTTATGAAAAACAAGAATAATAAGGCTAATACATAAACATGAAAGTTTCAAAATTTACAGAGTTTGGCAATTTCTCGATTTCTCGTTACGTTTAGCGATAAACGGATAAAAGCACGCATTATCCATTGGTAGCGATTTCATTTGTACGAGATATATATATATTTTATCGCAAAGTATATCAATTTATTATCGAACAAGTTTTACAAATAAGCGAAATTGCTTGGGCATCGTAAGCTTTAAATTCATATCTGTAACGGGCTGATTACATTATACAATTCGATAATTAGTTCAAGTCGATTTGAAAAAGCAGAACAGGATCTCACATATAAATGAGGTGCGTGTAAAGTATTTTACATTAAACGTAATAATTTATAGGATAAGTGCATTCTTGGCTCGTAATATTCGTTGTTGCGTGTAAATAAAGCAACTCTGTTTATCCATCGCGTTCGAGCAAATTTATTACGAATCAAGAGTACATACTTTATTATAAAATCTTCCTAAACGAATTCCTTAAATAAATAACACTGTTTTAAAGTTTACTCGCGTTAGAATTTATAATTCTTTCGTGTAAATATTAATTTATTCGAAGTAATTTTCCGCGCACGCTTCCATCGCCTGAGCGATAGAACACGCGTATTGAGTTAAAAAGGTAAAAAGTTTCCTCTCTCTAATCACGTTCTTACGTAAAAATTTCCTCGAATATTTGAACAATTTGAAGCCCAATTATTCGGTATGAAAGAATCACGAAAGAAGTTGAAGTGATATATTTTGTAATGTATGCTGCTAATCAAGTCAAGTTTTTCGCCAAGTGTCAGTGCGATTAATTGGTTTCCACGGCACTTTTAACGCACCAAACGCTTTCCTCGTTTCATAAAATTCATAAAGACGCGGCACGTTTGTGCCTATATTCAACGACTAATCTAATTTCTTCGCACTCGCGGCATGTGCAATGTATTTCTTTCTCATACACGATTAATATTACGCGCAGAAAGCAATATCAAATGCGAGCCGAAAGATTCCCAAGCGCGAGGAAAGATCCAGATTACATTTTCACTACGGAAATTACGTTATTCATACCTATTCCTGCAGGTATAATATTTCGTACGTGAAAGTCTTGTGTCAGGACCGTATTAATATTAATATTAATATTTAGGACTATGACGATTGCATATGAAAAATATAAAGCAAGAAGAGTGTCGGGACAAAAGTTTAGCCTCGTTAATAATTGCTGCAGCTTTATTTTTAACGACGTGCTCGTGTTGACGTCGACGCGCGTCATGTTTCTCTCCCGCTCACACAAATAATTGTAAAACGATAATATCTCTACGAGTGAAACGCGCGCCTACTGAAACAAACGACGATTTAATTGAGCCTGGCAATTTTCCAATTTTCAAGGCAGAAACCAGTGTTACGCGGATCCAACTAGGACGCGGAAAAAGAGCCGCAATAAGCCTATAAATTAGCGTCGACCGATTCTTAATTAGCTCGACTAATTGCACGCTGAAAATACCGGCGACCGGCAGTGCGCTCATTTATTAAGCGAAGTTTGCAAGGACTCGCCGAGTCCTCGCTCTGATTAAGTGTCAGCAGGTGGGCGAATCGTGGCTCGCTGCCTTACTATCCCCGGATTGCGCACGTCCAGCGAAAAAGGACACTCGGCGAGATAGATCCTTGCGCGCAACCGACCAGGAGCGGTTTCCGGATAAACGGGCAACCGCGTACCGCGATGAGCGAACCTGGTGCACTCGTGCTTGGCGATGGCGCGAACCTTGCGAACCTACTGTTTGCGTAGTCGAGTACTTTAAACGACTCGCCTGGAACGTTGAGATGGAAGAAAAATGATTTAGCGAGGATATCTCGAGCCAAAGTGTCGCAATGGTGCATTTTTCAATGTTGTTGAGCATCCCGAGTGACTTCAACGAACGATTTACCAAAGTTTTGTCCGGGAGATTGTTCGGATAAATTAAGTGTACCACGGCTGAATAATCCCGAAGCGTTGCAGACAGGAGGTTAAGCGTCGACATGGGAAAATGAATTTTTTACTTTTACACCCCGTCGAGTCCCTCGTCGCCAATATTAGCGCCTCCCTTTCGTGCAAAAGTGGATTGACTTTTTCAAGTCAATCCACTCGAGATGTCGCGACTATGAGTGTCCGTGTAGGAGATTCCTTAAATGCGTTGATTAGAAGCTCTGAAGCGACGTTCTTTAGCTGGGAAAAGTGGGCATATAGAATTATTCGAATGTGTCGAAACTCTGTCAAGTGGATTTGTTAACAAAAGTTGCAAACGCGTTTTCGCATCGAAAGTCATAATAACCGTGACATTTATCGCGATCAATCGAATAGCACAGGATTAAGCGGCGGCGGTACGTATCAACGAATCGAGTAGTGATTATTGTTAATTTCTTACAAATATCGTATACTCCGCTCGAAAACAAAACGTCCTACTGCCTTATGATACTTTGCGATCAACGCAATGGTTTTCATCTTCGCGATCGCTATCTTTTTAAGAGCTACTTCTCTGGTACGAAAACCGGATGAGACAAGTGAAAGAGAGTTGAAGAAATTTGATGCGTTATCGATTTGGCTCTCGAGAGTCTTTTCTTTTACCCTTTATTCCGTTTTTACAGCAAAAGGATTAACGAGCACTTAATAAGGCGCAGTACTCTGGAACTATGAAACTTGTGCGTACTACTCTCGTAGACGCTGTAAATCGATTTTACAGCGTTTCTCAGGACTTGAGTCTCTTGCGAGATTTTCTTCAAAGAACAGTTCGATGAGAATTATAAATCGATTAACGATACGCAGTCCTAGTATCCGCGTGGAACAAGTTACGATTAATTATCTTTGTAATATCCTTGGCTCATTGCGATACGATTACGGGAACCGGTGCGGATGTATAGACGCACGAAATGTTTGAAAGTCGAGCAGACGCTTTAATGATCGAGCTTTTCTAATTGTAATTTCCTTTCTTACAGATTAGGTCTCCATTTTACCGTATAAAGATCGACGAAACATCTGCCGTGGTCGTTCGTTTTTGTTTCGATAATGGTCATTTACTCGTTGGAGTCGTTATTTAGTCTTTTAAAATTTTGCCATTTAGACATTTGCAAATACCTGGTGCGACCGTCGATTAATTATATGCTAGCGCGAGGATGTGGATGGGAAAATTTATCAGGCAAGCTTACCGATCGTTACTCAACGGCGCCTCAACAATTACAAATATTCATGTAAATTCAAATAACGCAAGTAAATGCAAATAAATGCGAACAAATGCGAACAAATGCGAACAAATGCGAACAAATGCGAACAAATGCGAACAAATGCGAACAAATGCGAACAAATGCGAACAAATGCGAACAAATGCGAACAAATGCGAACAAATGCGAACAAATGCGAACAAATGCGAACAAATGCGAACAAATGCGAACAAATGCGAACAAATGCGAATAGACATCACGTTCACTTATCAATTCATTATCCTACGGAATACCTACCTTTTATAATACGAACGAGAACAGGATTTCGTTAGGTTTATCGCGATATCGCTATTTATAACATTATCAATCAGCGATCGTTACAGTAATGAACGTAGAACGACGATTACCGATGAACAAGCGACGCAACTTTGTTGCAAGACGAAAGGGAATCGAAGATCGGTATCGGACAAACGGTAACGAGTACTCGCTTCGAAGTACAAGTGCTGTGCCCAACCGAAAATGACACACCGCACGAAACCTTGGTTTTTAAAGGTTTTACTCGAAGAAGTAATAATTTTATTGCGCTTTATCGGGGTTTATTGCGCTTCTATGAATGTTAGGTATCCTGCAACGAAAAGATCCGAGGAAGTGCCGCAGGAGCGATCGCTCGTAAAAGGCACACATCGGCACCGTCGACCTTCTCATCTCCATTCGGCCACTCGCAACCGTCCACGAAGGCTTATTTCCTCGGACGATCACGCGACATCGGGAGTCGACGTTGGCACCCGCCTTGCAAGACTATCCAAACTCCAGGTCCGAGCAATTAAAAGCGCCTGACCAGCGCCAGGATGGCTTCCTCCGGGACTGGATTCGGCACGGCATCGACAATAACCTCCGCCGACGTCAGTCGAACGCGTGCCGCCACGTCGAAGCCGCTTTAATTGTGCGCTTTCACCCGATCTCGCGGCGGCTTCCGGCTCGCGATGCTCCGGCCTCGGACGTATCGCCTTTCCTCCATATGGGTGCTGGGCCCTGGATACGCGCACGCGACGGATAAGATCGCGTGGCGGGCAATTGCGCGCGGCGCTCGTACGAGCGCGTAAATCTCGGGGAAGGGTTCGCACCGGGATCCAGGAGTCCACGGGAGGAAGGAGCACCGTTGTCCGAGTCGATGCTAATTTATTTTACGTCCGGATAAAAGTGGCCCCTTCGATTTGCAGTAAATTTCTTTTAAATCGCGCCCCGCCAATTTCGCGTATTGTTTTAACGAAGCCGATGGGAGATATCCTTTCGGTCCTCTTTTTTCTTACGGGAGAACACGTTTTAAGGATAGTAAAGGCATTTACTAGCTGCTGCCTCGGAAAAATTCCGATGAGTACGGGTTGTTATTTTGCGTTGTGCGCCTTTCTCGTCTTTTTCCTCTCCATTTTCCACCTTTTTCCTCCTTTCTCCCTTTCCTTTCGATAAAGAAACGAGATCGGGCATGTAAAGGACGCGCGGATATTCCTTACGTACATGTCGACCAACGACTGCGCGAAAGTTCCAATTACACCTGTACGATTGAGTTATACGGATAGCCAAGCGAAAAATATTAACGCCAAACCAAATTCCTGGCGTACCTCGTTTATCCGTGTGGTATTTCGATTGGCTTCCGCGCAACCGTTTTTCCGGATTTTCCGTTATCGGCGTTATCGCACCAACGCCATCCCGGACCTTCCTACCCGATTACGCACTAAAACTACCCGTCCCGATAAGAAGCGCCCATTACCACTTTTTCCCGAGAATTAATCAGTGCTCTTCCCACTTTGAGTTTCCTCTCCGGTATCTCCGCGCACCTCGAGGAAAAACCACCAAGGTATTTCCATCTCTACCTCCCTCTTGCACAAAATCCATTTCAACCGCGATCGCAGACTGACACGCACACCGCAGTCCCGGTCTTACGTGCAGGATATTTCAAACGCGAAAAGTAGATGACGCTCCGGGTCTTATATTCCGTGCGACGTCTCTCTCGGGATCGTTGTCCCTGTGCGCGCGGCGGATTCCCGTTCGTGGGCTCTCGTTAGTATGCGCTCCCTGACACATACGCGTACGCGTACGCCTGGGGCGAGGGAAACTCCACGGGGCTGCTTCTGCTGCCTCGACTACTGGGATTGCCCATTAGCACCTGTCGGTGCACGTGCCTCCTCGACAACAATGACGTCGGTATCGACGGTGCTCACGAGTGCACCATGAATTATCTACGAGGAAGTTGTTGGCTGCAGCTTTCGAGCTTCTCTTTGGGAACGTGGTCCACTGCCAAAATCGTAGGTTTGCTTCCTTTTATCTTTCGCTGCGCGGCTATAACGTGATATTTTTGGAATATCATAACGCGATGATTGGGAAGGATTCTCGTGACTTGGAGAGATGTTAGCAATCGATTACACAGTCTAATGTCGGCTGCGTAATGTAAAATTATTGAAGGCGAAATAAATATGCGTGGCTCGCGAAGACAGCTTGTAAATAATTAAATACTCATCGGCAATAATTCATCATTTTATTTATATTTCGCTGCGTTCTATCGCCAATTGTCTATCGAAACAGTTATTCCGAGCGGATGCAATCAAGGTGATAAATTATTGCGATCGAGAGACTGCTGGGAAGAATCTTAGATTTACGCAGTTATTCCATTCTATCGTTCAATATTGACAAATGGTAAGACAACGAGAGATAACAAAGTACCAAAGACACTGTAACTAGAAAGGTGTCGGTCCAACTGTTTATCACCGCGGTCTCGTGACACCAGTTCGCGTGCGCGCACCGCCATCTCCGGGAGATTCACTCGTAAGTCGGCAGTGTTGCACTAGCTGTGTCGTTTCCCCCCTCCCCCGCCCCCCGCCGCCCGTCGCCCGCCGCCCGCCGCCCGCCCATCTCTCGCTCTATCTCTATCTCGTGTCCTCACGCCCGGACGACACGACTAACGTAAATTCGCGCGTTACGGGACAAAAGCGCAACAAGAGGGCCGACGATCTTCCATCGGACCAACCGCGATTTACTCGAGCTCAGGGATTTTATCGCATGCTCGTCGAGTAGTTTTTTTTCCCCGCTTGCGTACGCTATGAGAATAAATTTCTAGAAAATTCGGAGGTTCTAGGGGACGTAGACGGCAGCGGATGTTCTTCTGAATGTACGAACAGCGTGGAATTGCGGCTTCTTATTTAATTGGATTTTAAAGTGAAAATCCAAGGAAACTCTACTTTTGGGAAACCACAGGGACAATTGACAATTGGAAGCTCGGCATTCGTCACTGTATATTGTGATTCAAGTTATCGACTAGGAAGATAATCGTGAAATTTGTACTTTGGCATCGACACGTAAGAATTTAAACGGATACAATCTTTGCTTATCAAAATCGAAATAAATCGTAGGCTCCTTGGGGGAAAGAAAGAAAGAAAGAAAGAAAGAAAGAAAGAAAGAAAGAAAGAAGGAAAGAAAGAAAGAGGAAAAAAAAAAAAAAAAAAAAAACCACTCGTACACAGTACGACAATCTTGATAAACGTTCGAAAGCTCAAAGCTGTTCAAATTACGAATTACCATCGTACAATATCGAAACCTACGAACAAAACAATTTTCAACTATAGGACTATAAATTTATCGTCGGTATCGGGCATAAATCAAACTTATATTCCTCTCTCAATATCGAGGTAATCGAAGGGAATAAATTGCAAAACAAATGCCTCGCCCGAGTGCCTTCGAAAAAAGCACCGTAACAAATAGGAAAAGAGAGGAGAAGATTCCCGAGCATCGGGTATAAGAGTCTTCGGAATAGGCAAAAAGAAGTTCCTCTCGTGTACGCACGGGCAAAAAGAAAAGCCGCCGCCGTATCAACGGCGGATTATCGCAGGACGACGCGCTTCTCGCATTTCGTTATAAGACCGAGTAAGACCGAGTAAGACCGAGGCTCTGCGTCCTGGAACTTACAATAGGAATACGCAGGAGAAACGACTCGCGATCTTCCCATAAATCAGATGCTCTCGTCGCGCTGATATTTCAGAGCGCGAGAGCGAACCGAGTCGCGGAAAGTCGATCTTGAACCTCGTGCCGCGGTAGCATTGATCGAGCGATCGATTGCCCGATCGATCCATCGATCCCTGCTCCAGCAAAAACCTTTCGCGTCTTTCATGGCGATGCGCCGGCGACGCGTGTAGCGCTCGGAGGTGCTGCGCTAAGAAGTTGCGAGTCGATTTTTTTATACCCGCGGACGATTATCTCCGCCGCAGGACGAGGGAGTCGCGTCGCGAGCGATTAGTTCATTTGCCGAGGACGTTTCGTATCGCTTTATCGCGTAATCGCGCGTCTACGATGGGAGCGTAAACTTCATCGGTGCGGATGCTTTTTATTTTTACCTCGAGCATCGTTATTGCCCAGGACGAGGAAATCTTTCTTTTTTTATATTTATCGTTGCATTTCATCGATCCTTTCCAAGATAAATTTCTAGCAAAGACGGATTCATTAAGGAACGAATTCGCCTGGCATTGTGCTTTACTTGGCACAAGCTGTTTATACCGTCGTTTATACCGATACCTCCAAGACTCGTACTCTGCTGATCATATCGAAGAAAATGTTTTCAATAAAGTATGCCCCCTAATTTGGCTCCAAATAATACGCCCGGAATAGACTCATTTGTGCGTCGAATGTCTCGCGCGCTTATCTTCATTGCGTAATAGCACGTGTCACTTTATCCTCGTGTATCGTAGAGTGCCGCAAGCAAGAAATATTAAGCGTGAAATGTTCGTTAATGAGTTAAAGAGAGGAAGAGAAGAGTAAGCGGATCGCAGACGACATCGGAAGATATTAATAATCGAGCCGACGCGTCCTTTAAAAGTACACCTGCCACCAGTACGCTACCTTCTGACAAAAATAACGCACGCCTTCGTAAATATCCACAAATTCGAACGCTCCAATCGCGACCTTCGCTCTCCGCTCATTGAAATCACCGGCTCTCGTCTAAACAAGGCCAATATCCTTGGTAGCGGGGCGAAAGGGAAAAACCGAGTGGTCGCTCGATCGAAAATCAATTATCCTCCGCGGCATTGTTGCGCGATCGCGGACATTCGCCGGCGAAATGAACGTCAGGTGGGAAAGTTTTCGTTACATCGTGGGCTGTGGAACGGATAGAAGTGTGCCCAGGTGCTGCACTTTTCACAAGAATGGAAAGTCACGATACGAGAGTTGTCGGAGCGCATGCGATTCCAGTTGCGTTGAATTCTTCCGATGAATCTGCGGCTTTTCCGCTACGCGCTCTTGTAAGATTTGCTGCGTCCGCCGTGCGACGTTTCCTTTAAGAAAATGCAAGGGAAACTCTACCTCTGGGTAGAGTTCGGTTTCGGTGTTCGATATAACGACCGAAACTCGTGTTTATCCGTGGAACTTTTGGACAGAAAGGTAATGCTAAAACGTAACCAAGTATTATTATTTCATATTACAACTTGGTACACGCCGAATGGGAAGTCAGTAGCCGACGCGGTGTAGCGTCTTCGCGAGAAAATGTTAACAGGACTTCTCGAGTTTGTGCTTGGATATAATCGAAAATCGAGCCTCAAAGCGCTCTAATGAAAAGCGTGTACTTTTCATTCGAGAGACAAAAACCTATGAAACCCGAAGGACGCAATAACGTAAAGGGCACTTCATCTATAATTCTCATTTAATGGATAAGAGCTTTTAAAGTTTCTAATCGGACGATAAAATGAGAGCCCCGATGGAGGAAAACGCGATTTCTCTCGCTCTTTTCTCGAGCGCTACCACAGCAATTCCACGAGATAATAAAGTCGCATTCATCGCCTTTACACATATTCATCCCGGTGCAGTATACATCTCTAATTATCGGAGTAATAAAATTAATCCAACCCAATCTCTCGGCGTCGTCGTCTCGGCGGGTCGGCTTGAACGCGCGGCGCGTTTAATTACCGCCGAGTGCAGCACCAGGTGGACGGATCCGATATTACTTATGCCAGCGACCGACGTAATGCCTCCCGTCGGGTCCACGGCTGCCGCGTTCTCGAAAGCTCGTAATTATGCTCTCTATTCTATTAGCTTCCATGGTGCTCGGCTTGTCGCAGCAGCAGCAGCAGCAGCAGCAACGCGCGCTTTTATTCCCCGGGAGTACCTGCCCTCGTCGCCCCCTTTCTTCCATTCGCACCGCGTCACAGCGAATTACCGTTGACGCTTTAATCGACGCCCTCCGAGCGCTCATTGGGATTTACTTATTAAGCGATTGCCCGTCTAATCGATTTTCACTTTGGCGCGCTATGGAGTGCGCGTGCGCTCTCGGATTCATGGTTTTTTCGTTCGTGGTTTGGCGCCGTGGGAGCCAAAGTTGGGCCCAATTGGCGCGTTAATTATCGAACGAAAGTTACGCTTGAACCTCGGCGAAAGTCCCGCGAGTCTTATTAACCTTACCGCCCGAATAAAGTGTCAAACTCTCGATTAACTCTCGAATACACGCTCGCGAGGGCAGTGGGATCGAACAACTGGGAGTTCTCCGATGGGAGGAGTTCCATGGCACCGACCGATACAACGACACATTTACACGACAATTAATCCAATATTTTAATAATAATACGAATATCCATCGAAATGTTTAATCGCGGTATCTCGTGTACGAATTATGATTAGATGTGCGTGATTTGATTAGGTGTACGGCAACACTCGCGTTTATATCGTGGGATAAGCTTGGACCGCGAAAAAAATATTCCATGGCCATTTGCAAATTAAGTAATTTGACTTTAATAATATAGGATCCAAGGTAGTCGTGATACGTACCAAAATGAAAACGGCGCATTCGGATGAAAATGCAGGAACTCCCTTTTTACCAAAGTTCGCGATTGCTATTTATACATCATTCGTATTCTAATTGCGCAGTCGTGACTTGTCACGTGATAAAATCAAGGTCTTCCGTTTGTACCTTTTTTCCTTCGTACTATTAATCTCATAGGTCTATCGTGGACTTTCATACCATAAAATGGGTGTACCGGACCTTCGATATTTTTTCTCCTTCGCTAATCACAACAAGACAATAAAAGGGACTCGGATAAGACCTTCTACTTATAAGAATGATTCATTGCGGCTGTCGGATCTTTCCATGCGTTTGATTTATCCGCAATTTTACGTCTACCACGTGCGAGGCATAAACTGAACGATAAAAACAATGTAGTTTTTCGAAAAAATTCAAAAATTTATGCACAAACGTACACGTTGCATTTCAAATACAGATCGTAACTTTGTAAAGTAAATTATGTATCGGATACAGAAGTGAAAATTGTGATTGACAAATTAATGTAAGAATTTACAATCTGAAATCTGAAATCTGAAGTCTGAAATCTGAAGTCTGAGAGCACGGTACATGAAATCCAGACGCGCTATTTAAATACCAATTGCACTAACATCGAAAAATCGGTACCCAACATCCAGTGCGTCACCCAAGCGACACCTAAATCACCTTTTCCCCTTCAGCGCGAAACGAAAGAAGGAAAAACAAAAGAAAGAAAGAAAGAAAGAAAGGAAAGAAAGAAAGAAAGAAAGAAAGAAAGAAAGAAAGAAAGGAAAAAAAAAAAAAAAAAAAAAAAAAAACAACAAGAAGAAAAAAAGAAAAAAAGGAAACCATTTTACATTTTACAGCATCCACTGTCTCCGTCCACACCCTCCAGTCCCCTTCTCTCCTTCTCTCTCTCGTTGATCAACGCTGCGCACATCAAAGTGCGGAGGCTGCAAAATAAGAAGCGAACGTGATTGGTCGTGCGTATTCTGTGCCACAGTCCAGAACGCGGGGAATCGATTCGGTCGCGAAGGGCCTGCACTCGCGCAAGTGCGTGAGTCTTATCCGAGATCTGCGGGAAGTACTTGCGCGCACTTGCTGGCGGCGCCCGATCAAGGGCTCGACAACAAGAAATGGACGCCAAGTCGCATAAACCGAGAGGTCAAGCATCGGTGGCTCGGCGGTTTTTACGGCGACCCTCCGCCGAGTCGAGCTTCTTTCAGCATTTACATTTAAATTGCGATGAATTCGCAAATCACTGCACGGAATTTCACGTACTACTTTTATAATGGACTTATGGACTTACCCTTCCCCTGACTATTTCAGCAATAAAATTGCGAGCTCGTTTAATCCGACCTTAAGCTCTCGGCTCTGGTACTATTATCTACTATTTTGTTGGGAGTACGCGCTGGGATATTTCATTAGCTCGAGCACGTGTGCGAATTCGTGTGTACATTTCCAATGTACACGCACTTAAGCCTTGGATGAAATTTAATCAATTCGAATCAGTCGATTTTTATTCGAGTTACATATTAATGAGTACGCGAAGGTTGTGGCGCGGGTAAGAATCGAGAAGCAAGAGCCTCGTGTAAAGAGACGAAAATACGCACGGCAAGTTTTTTTCACCGCGCTAATTATGAATTTCGGTTATCGTTTCTTGGAATTCCATCGTTGCCGACGCAGTGCGTATCTTACGACGGCGATAAGTAGCGAAGGTACTGAATTATTATAATTAACCGCGCGCAAGTCTCGTCGGCAACTACAATTTTACATTTGCTTAACGCTCGTTGAAATCGCGTGCGTTATTCATAATATTATCGTCTTAATTTTCCCGATATAACTGGTCACTTGAATTCCCTTGGGTGTAGATGGCGCATTATTGATTCGCAGTCGTGAGATTTCGTTCCAAAATCACTCAGCAAACTCGTATTTATCGAAGCTTCGCACGTCAACGACATTCCTCTGGTTTTTAACAGATTTCACTCGGACCGAGTGGATCTTGGGCTTTCCAGAGCTTGTTCTCTGATTTCCTTAATGCGACTAAGAGAGGCGGTTACTATTACCGGCGAGAAGTAATTGAAAGTTGAAATTTTGTAACGCTCGCGAAGTACTCCGTGGAACTCCGTGTTAAATTCCCTACGAATTTTTTTTTTATTTTTTTATTCCCTTTTTTTATTCCCTTTTTTTTATTCCCTTCAAATATTTCAGTGTCAATATTTCCTCGCGGTAAATTTACAGCAAATTAGAAGTAAATGCGTTGCGGTGTGCGTAATGCGTGAATAATCGACGGAGCAACATCGAAGCACCGAAGAAGCGAGAGCTTAATCCGTCGATTGAAGGAACAGCTTCCTAACGACTGATCAATCTTACAAGCCTACCGGTATCGTGTTCACCTCGCGAGGGGATGAAGTTGTTCGGACCTGGCGATTGCCATAAGTCACGAAGCCTACATAAAGCCAAATGCAAAATAACGCAAAGGAAAATGTACCACGCGGTCTTCTGACTCACACTCTTATAGGATCATCATAGGATACTCCAACACAGGCGCAGCCCAACTCCTAGCTAACGTAGGACGATGCACTGTTTCCTTCGTATTATCGCTTGTCCGTACACTCGCGCGTGCGAATACTCGGGAGAAGGAGAGTCCGCATCGGGTCTCGCGGTACTGACCTTGTAAATCGCGAATCTCAACATAATATCAGCTGATACCAGCTTGTTCTCCCGTGCACAGCTGCTTACGTACTCAAATATGCATATAGGTGTAGAGGTAGGTGCGCAAGCTCAAATGCACGCGAGCCAGTGATTTCGCGGTACGCGTTCGTTGCTTGGCCCGTTAATTATTGCCGCGTGGAATATTCTCAAGCGATTTTCAATCGACGAGCAGTCCTGGCTTGCTCCTTTCCCTTCTTCGTATAATCCTTTTCCTCCTCCTCCTCCTCCTCCTCCTCCTCCTCCTCCTCCTCCTCGCCCTTTTATTTGTACTTTTCGAAACGCGACTGCGGCCACGTTTTGTCCATGGGTTAACGTTAGCGGGTAGAAAATAATTCGTAGTTTGTAGTGACTGTTTGGTCGAAGCAGTGACAAAAGGTAACTTCGCTTCTAACCCAAGAGAAGGGAACCTCTTACAATTTATAATTATAATGTATTTTAATACTTGACACGGTGTATGAAAGTTGAACCGATAACCAGTTATTATCGATAGGCTTTTATTATATTTATGGTAATCATTAGCGAGATAAAACGCATCGTACCGTTGCGCTAATATTATAATAATAAATTTTACAAATTTTCCCGACAACTTGTACTCTGGAATCTTCGCAGAATGCGTACGTTGCATCGACTAAACCATTGGCCTCGATCGCAACTTTAAGCCTCGATGCAATTGTTCTTGATATTGTTGCAACGTTACTTTATAATTAGGTAAGTATTGCACGCCATCTCTATCCTGTTTCCCTTTCCTTTATTAAGTACAAGACTTTGCCGTAGCCTCGGAGTAATTGTACTTTCTTTATCCCACTTCCAAGTATGGTCGGATGGTGACCCTGTGAGTTCGAGAAATGCGTTTGAGTTTTTAATAATATAGTTATCGTGCTCGATACAACAGCGGTTGTTGTTGTTGTTTGCCACTGGGATGATTCATAGAGCAGTTGTCCGCTGTGTTCGCAAGACTCGCGCTATGCATTCCCACGCGTAAGAGCCAAGTATATTTTTTATATAATTGGACAAATATATGTAGTCTCTCTCTCTCTCTCTCTCTCTCTCTCTCTCTCTCTCTCTCTCTCTCTCTCGAGAATGTCTTTCTCTTCTTTTCTCTTCTATTGCCAATGAATTTCTGAATTATGAATTCCGAAATGCCGCTCGATAGGACTTTTCGAGGTATTTGTTTTTGACGTTAAACGTCGTCGATGTCTTGGGGAGTATCTAGTTAAGCGATATCGCTTGTAACGGTAAAAGAACAATTTTTTCACTCTACTCTTTCGACGCGCTGTTGCCCATTAAAGGGAAAAATAAGAATTTTTTTTCCCATATAAAATAGGAACACGTCCATTCTATCCAGTTCATTTGTAAAAAGAGATAATAATTATCCATTCGTGTAGCTGACAGAACTTTGTTAAATTATTAATTAAACATCAACGAAAATAGGTGTAGGCATAAAAAGCTATTAATCATATGGTATTCCACATAGAAGTTGTAATTGCCTATAAATAATTTATACCTTCAATTGTCACATTAGAAATCAGAAATTAAATGCACAATCAAGTTTCATACATTTCATGGTTTCGATCTAACGACATAGTTTTCTCACTGTATGATTATTACTCGAAAGGCCTTTATAAACACGTTTTTCATCGGTGCTTAATGTGTTTTAACGAGTCATATAATTTCGCCTAATCAAGCAAGCCGACAACCGACTAACTCCACGTATCGTTAGGAATTCTAGCAGCCGCTGTCTGACATTTTGACACGATTTTATCGCGATGTTTTAGAAAATTGATAGGCACTCGTTCGTTAGAATTCCATTAATTTCACGCGAAAAAACACGAGTTGTTTAGGAGCGTCATTTTAAGTATAAGCGTACGTTGGCTGATTGGCTGCAAAGCTCTGGTCTACGCACATTTACTCGGAATAAATTAACGCGCAACAAAAGATTTTCTCCGTTGAATAAACCTCGCAACGAGTGGTGGTGCACCTAGTCTGCATCAATGGAAAATAATTACACCTGCCAAGACCTTCTTTCTCGTACAAAGGCAATGTTTCCGTTTCAATTCTAATCCCCCTTATGAAACTCGTACAAAGGAACATCCTGGCAGTAGGAATCTACTTCAACGATATATTTTAAATAATTTATCTCGTTCGCAACGCTGAGTTCGTATAAAAGACGATGACAGGTGGCAACCGTGTCTCGTTAAAATCAATGTTATTATCCAGTGCAATTTCAACGTGCTTATAGATTTACGATTCATCTAAGGTTATTAGCAGGTCCTTACAGCTTACGGACAACCGGCGGCGCAAAATAACGTCATTGAATACTAGCAATAGATTTCCTAGAGAATCATTTTGTATCCCCTCCTCTTTTTCCTGCTCTTTTTTGATTAATCGCAAGTCCAGTGGGAAGCGAATCGGTAATACGAACCGCGTGAAGTAGGACGAACCCTACAGCGTCGTAGAGTGCATACTAATGATAATCGATTGAGAGATGGATACGTAGAGCGAGAGAGAGCGAGAGCGAGAGCGAGAGCGAGAGCGAGAGAGAGAGAGAGAGAGAGAGAGAGAGAGAGAGAGCGCGCGAGGTAACGGCAGCTCGGTCTTTGAGTTCGGCGCAAGAAGAGAAAGGGGAAATAATGCACGTAGTGATTGCATCATCAAAAAATATTTTTTGGCGAGGTTGTCCTTTTAATGAATCTGGGGGAATTTTTCAAAATTGCGCATTACGGAGCAACCGTTGTCCCATGTAATCGACAACCGTTTTCTCGAATTCCATCAATGTTGATTGGCATGTAATGGACACTTAAAAACTGAATCTTAAGATACTTCGATACGCCAGTGGTCGCGTCAGAAAAGTTGGATTAAATGAAATGTGCACGATTATTTTGATAAAAATCAGTGTCAAATGACCATTCGTATCGAAAGGATGATTTGCTGATATTTATTGCGACATTTGCATCGACTGCCACAAAGTACCATATACGATAAAAGTAATTCATTATTAAAGGATATAAACAAAGTAGCAGGCATCGATTGTCCATAAGGAGGTTCGATCGGTAAGAGTAACCGACGAGAGCGAGAGCGTGAGTGGGGCGGCGGGAGGGGAGGGGAATATCGAGGAAAAATCGAGGAAAAATCGAGAAAACACACAAGGCGCGGTAAAAGGTAGACAAGACTGGCAATGTAGCTAACGAGCGTCGAGAGGCAGGCAGATAACGACGTGCGAGTCGGTGCGAGAACACGAGTTTCGAACACCGGTGCATTTGAAAAATGACCCGCGAAATCGACGCGCGCGCGCACGTTCCGTTGTTCACTCGTGGTATTGCGCGCCAGTGTTTAATTTATCATGGCGCGCCGAGTTTTTTTCTCGGCCTCGGAGTGCTTGAGTAAATACTGGATACTCGTTTGCGGAGAATAGTCGGATTTTGAAATGCAGGCTGGATGTCGAGTGGCTTCGGAGAAGTTGGGATATTGATGAATTTAGCCGGCGGTGCTCAAGTTATTCCGGCTCTCGCATTAGCGCGAATCAAGCCTACGAGTTTGAGAAGAAGTTCGCTAATACCTTCGATAAAGGAGAAGCGCGCGATTCCGTTGATCGACTGCTTAATTACCGACAAATAGCGGCTCACGGCGGTTGAATTATTTGCGCGCAAAGCAACGTTATTCCAACGCTATTGCGAGCGGAAATTTTGATGCTTAAGTCATAACATTCCCGAGCCTCTAATTGTTCGCAAATTCGCAACACAGACATCAAAGTGTTTTCCTAATGTAAACCCTGACGCATTGTATCATTATTATTAGACTCGAAGCGCGTAAACACACATGGTAATGGACGTTATCGTAGAAATTATTTTTACCAACACGGTGGAAGAACGCCTACCGTTTACATTTTGCAGGCGCACTGGCATGCGCGCGAGTACATTATAAATGTTCATATTTTCCTCGATAATTAACGTGCTCGACGCCATACAAGAGGATACGCTAAACTATCAGCAACGAACGTCATTCGCTTTCATACCCACGATCCTACAAATATCGTTCGGACGAATAAAAGCAAATGCCAGATTTCGCCAGATTCGGTATTCGTTCTTCAAAGCAGAATTTTTCACGTGGAATAAATCAATCGACGATCGTAGCAGCGCACTTTACTCCCTTCGAATTACACAATCGCATTTTCTTAAATTCGCCACGACATTATTGCCTTCCTCTGTTCACACACGCAGCGGCGATATTTCACCGCCAGCTATTCCCCATAATAACCGTAGTCACGCATCGAGTCCACGAGCGATGAAATTTCGATAAATCTGAATGCACGCTTATTGATCTTCCGCTCTCGACTCGAATTCCTTCCCTCCACTTACGAGAGCCACGATCCACGTCACCCAACGTCACCGGACCCAATCACTATCATTACACCCTATTGATTTATGTATCAATCCGAGGCCATTATGCACTTTGTTTATCTGGAAAACCATCTCCTCCATCTCGTTGATCGGCACGAAAACCTACGCCAGCTCACCCCTCCCACCCCCTCGCCGCGGAAGCGAACATTGTCATATTGTATCGCCGAGGCTGATTGTGTTCGCGCGTACGTGCGATGCGCTACAGCAACGAGCGGAGATCGAGGCTGATACACCCGGTGAGATCGGCGTTGCGCCCGAGACTTTTTCACACGGGACGGCCGTGCGCGCATTAGGCCAAACGTCCGAGCCTCGAGCTATTGATCAAAGTATCGGCGATATTAAGGTCGCCGAGTGCCGGGACTCGCTTTGTGCGAGGGATCGAGGAGCGATCGCCGTTTTTCCTCGACGCTGAAATAAATTCAACTCAGGAAATAAATCCGTCGCCGACGGATCTAGATGCCAGACGTCGCAATCTATACTTGGCGTCGCACTTTTCCGTCGATCGCATTCCAATGGCCGTCGTTTCACTCTTATACCTCGAGAGCATTAGCGACGGTCTACGGTGCCTGACAATTTACGAGGACGGATTATTTTCGACTGGCAGCTCATCTCGTCGAACTGTTACAGAGATCAGTAGGAAAATGTAAAGAAAAAGTCCTCGGGTTTTGGCGAGTGCGGCGTTCGATGAGGGACGGATGCGCAACTAATTGAATAAGATCGAGGAAAATCCGTTGCAAGTGAGAACGCGTAACGAGCCGATAACGAACGACGACTACACGAAGGAAAGAACAGTCGTTATTGGTCGTTTGAAATAATTATTTGTCAATGCTATTAATTCGGAAAATGTATGGCATTAGCACTGAAATAAAATATCTCAATTTGTTATCTGTGATCTAAGCAGGAAATCAATATTCCAAGTAAACGCACCCCTGTGTAACGCGAACAGGTATTATTACAAATAGGTACCTCTTATCCATCTAATTAACTCGGATATTTATCGAACATTGCACGGAGTGCTTATTTTGCAATTTTAAAATCTTTACCTACATCGCGTACAACACAACCTTTTAAATAACGCTGCGAATGTGTATCGCCAATAATACTAATTACTGCTACGATTTTCAATTCCCTCTTCGATAATATCAGCGTTTACGAAAACTATTTCGACTTTCGAACGCCAGCTTCGTCTTCCCGATGTAATGCACATCGTGCGATACTCCATCTCGAACGGTAATTCAATCCCCGTAAAACGCATCTCTTAATGTAAAGAACATAAATACATAATTATCATCTTTCCCAGGCAACGCGTAACCCGTAATAACTAGCGAGCGCGTGCACGAAAGGACAACTCGCCGGTATACAATTGGCTCCCAAAAATACGGATGAACTCGAAAGGACTCGAACGCAAAACGACGAGAGCCTTTCGAAGGCGGCGGTGCCGCAATTAGTTGTATTTTCCCTGGGCTCGAGCGGTCGCGAACGGTAAAACACTTGGAGCCGTTAAAGCGAAACTTTCCCAATCGACCTTCACCCTGCGGATGTCACGGCGAAGCTCGCGCGGAGAGACGAAGGATTCCTGCGAGGACTTTAGAGGGACACCTGGACTCGTCGACAGACCCGATAACGATCCCCGTTGTACCGGGACTGAATTCGTGCGTGGCATGCGTGCGTGGCATGCGTGCGTGTGGGTGGGCGCACGTTCCAGGGATTCTAGGCAGGGATTCTTTTAAGTTTGCTCCTTAGGTATTGATAACGCTACGGAAATATTATCAAGTTTCGAGGAGTATTTGCGATACTTGAGAGGAGGTGTTTATCGTTAGAACATTAAGCGATGGCCGATACTTTTCGACCGGTGTCGTACGGCATCCTTATGAAAAAGAAATTTTCTGCACGCGCGTGTACATTAAGAAATTATCTGTAGACGTACTTTGCAAATAATACGCGTTCGTTCTAAATTGTAATATCCTACTGTTCACTCGCAACGGCTTCACACCGCACGATCTAGATGTTCACGAGTCGGTCGGCAACGAGATGATCCGTTTCACTCCACATCCAACTCCACTGGACTCCGGCCGACTTTTCAAAGCGCATTTCGCCGAAATTATTTTCCATCGATCCAACAGGTCCAAAATTACAATACCGTTGAGCAATAATTAGATCGCGAAATGGAAACGAGAAGGAGATAAAATATAAACCCATAGACTTTCGGTCTAATCGGTCCTATTTATGCATTACGAATAAACTCAGTCCGAGAGAAGTTGAAAGGAAAAGACAGAAACAAACGATCCGAGCGCATTTTTCTTCGAGAGAAACAACAGAGAAAGGAATAAAATGTAAACTCGTCGTATATAGCCGCTGCAGTGTTCAATTACGTATTCTCTTACCATGTAAATTCCATTGTGAAACAGATACCTCGTAAAAGTAGTAGCAAATAACGCGACGTACCTTAATGGCACTGGTCAGCGTTGTTCTTGGCTCCATGCCACTTGCTTTTTTATTCGCTTTAATAAATAAAAGCGGCCGCGAAATTGCATTTTCTGACGAACAAAGCAGAACCGCACCCTTCTCCCTCCCTCGGCCTCCAGCTCATACGCATACGTATAAAGTACACGGCAAGACCCTTAAAATGCAAATGGCGCGCGCGCGCGAGGAGCGCGTAACAAGCGCACCGTAGCTCCCACCCAATTTGCAAGGCAGTCGCGGACTCGTCCTCTCGTAGTCCTCTCGTAGTCCTCTCGCAGTCCTCTCGCAGTCCTCTCGCAGTCCTCTCGCAGTCCTCTCGTAATAGCGGAGAGGAACACGAGCCGGTCGCTCTTCAAATAAGCCCCTCGCGTTTTCCTCGCCACTCGCCACTCGTGCCCTTATACGTTCCTCCATCTTCCCCGGCGCTCTTATCTCTAGGCAGCGTCGAATAAAAGAGACAGTCTATCGGGAGCCTGCCACCGACCTTCTGCCAATGTTGACTGAGCCCAAAACGGACCTTCCAGGTACTCTGCTCGAGGCGATTACCATATACTCCAATACTTATACTTGTCCCCCGGCGATTACAACCGCTGCTGCCGCATCTCCGTAACTTTCCACAAAGTCGGTAGTTTTCTCTTCCTCGGGACAACGAGGTTGACGTTCATTCGACGCGGGCACCTTTTCCTCCTCCTCCTCCCCATCCTCCTCATCCTCATCCTCTTCCTATTTACCAGCAAACTTCAGCCTTGACTCGCTTCGTGCTTCGTCGCCGATAGACTCCTTTATCCGATTTTCCATCCCATCGCCAATTTCGAGCTCTTTAGCATATTTGTTTTTGCTCCGAGTTGTATTGCCCACGATACCGAAATAATGACGAATCTCCAATATTCGGAGAAGTTGAACGCGAACGTATTATTTTGTACCGATGAAAGCCGGCGAACGAGTAAAGATAATTGAATGCACGGCGAGCGAACGTTTCAACCCACAGCTCAATGATAATAAGAGCACTGAGAACTTTCACCGGATCCTAAATCAGATCCTACGGATACCTATGGAGAGAGGAACTAAGGCTCAAGCTCATCCCGTGCCCCGACATACCCGATCGTTTACAACCAAGTGTTTCGAACGAACGCAATTAAGGAAAAAAATGGTAGATGCCAGCGAACGAAATAATTCACGTACCGAATAATAAGACAGCGTACGCCCTGTGCTCGGCAACAAACGCAGTGCGCGTGTTTTAATTGGTGTGCGATTCAGTGGCATCCCTCGGTGTAAGAACAAATCGACGTATCCCGCGACCGATCATCAAAGCTCGAGCTTCCGGACGGATAGGCAATACTTTCGTCGAGGGAGAGTCGATAATCCCCGAATGCAAATCACCGCGTGCAATGAATGCAATTGAACCGAGGCACGCAAGTCGCTGGACAACGGCATCGGAGTGCCCGATCAACCGAAATACGGCGGTTAGACAATCGAGCGACTGTATTTTCGGTTCTCGGCTGGATAACAAATCGGCTGATTATCGTTGGAAGCCGTTAGGTAGCAGTAAGAGGTACCAGCCAGATTATACGTAGAGGCACTTTTTCGCGCACATTGAAAAGTGAAAATTTGTCTTGAATTAGGACGGGTCTGATGGGTATGGACGTCCCTGAACAATATTTCCCATGAAATTAGACATCGAGGAGACGAGTAGATACGTTGAAGAATTTGTTGATCGTGAAGTACAGCAAGTGCGACGGTTTTATATCATTTAGATGAGTTGAATCGTTACGCGAATGGTAATTAAACTGCAAATTTCAGTGCTAAACTCACTTTGCAATTAAAAGTTGGAAACGTCAAGTACAATGCGTCGAATGCGTCGAATGCGTCGAATGCGTCGAAAAATTCTTCAGTGCTTGTATAAATAGAGAAAGATTTTTCGTACCGCCGATACACGTACGTTGAACGAACGTATAATGAACGTTTAATTAAGTTATGCACTAGTTATGCTTTGAGCAGCATCATTCAAAGGTAACAAGCGTTTGGATAAGATTTAAAATGACTAATCGTATACGCGGTTCTGCTACGTCGGAGGAACATAAATGTATTTCTTATGCTATCGAGGCTTTAAAATTATTCGAATTCTTGGCACAATAAAATTTACAGCAACCAAGTATTTCAATAGCTTAAACGAAAGAATTACGAGAAAGACAGAATGATGGATGGATGGACGGTAGCTTGGCAAAAGCAAAACTCAATCCTGGGCTTGTCAAGGGCTATCGTGCAAAAGATAGGTGTATAAAGTAGCCTCGAGATGCCGGCGTAATTAACTCGAGAAGATTTAGATTTAGTCGCCCTGTCGCTATTAGATATCTCACGTAAGCTTCCAGCTCACGCAGTTTTATTGATGCATTCTGAAAACTCATTAGCTCTGGTAAGAAGTGGCAGGATGCGTTCGATGGAATTTTTCTCTTACAAAATTCACGCCGATAGCTAATTTAAATTATCGGATACTCCTTGCGAAACGAGTAATTACAAAAAGTGTTTAATGATTCGGACGATTTCCTTGGACGGTTATTTTGCCGATGCGTCGATAATCGAAGGAGAAAAATTTCCCTTGCGCGTCCTCTTCTCTCTACGGAGAAAAGCGGAATTTTCATTTTTGTACCCACGAGCAAATAATTTATTCGCAAGCACATCGTTGCGTAATAACGACCGCGTGCTTTTTATTCAGGGCAATATCGCAGGGCACCGAAGGGTGTTTCTCGATAAAAAAAAGAAAAAGAAAAAAAAAAGAAAAAAAAAAAAAAAAACTCACCCAAGCATTACAATTTTGCGAATTGATGTACAATGTCAGACTTGTGCTTACGAGGCAAATCATTACGAGTACTTAGAATCTATGTAATTAAAATTAAATAAATGCTGCAACAGCGGGTAATGAAACATTAAGAAATGCGAATAAACATTAAAATGTACGAGCTCGTGGCGCTCGTGTTTAAGAGTCGTGGTGCATTTTTTCGCCTATCTTCGTATATTATTGCATTATCCTCGACAATTAATGTACGTTCTTGTGAGAAAAATGAAAATTAATTAAAATGCGCAAACTTTGTGCGCCGAATTAACTTCCGATGATAAAATTACAAGTTTGCAGCAGCACTACTTCTACATGAAATAATACAAGTGAAATTGACGATAAGTAATTGCAGCTTCTTGGGTAGAATATTTATCGCGTAATGCAAACAATTTTTAATTTCTACCTCTACACTATGGTCCAATTAGAGATAATAACTTGTAATTTGTGCTCGATTATCGATGCACGACGCGAGTTTGATAATACGGCCGATCGCTCTATTAGATGATCGTGTAAAACGCACGATTAGTTTTCTTCTTAATTCTTTTCTTCGTTAGAGATTCTTCGCTCAGTACGAGTGCCGCTCCACCTAATGGCCCAATGAACTCAAGAGCACGTTTTCTTTAAACCAAAGTCTCTTTTTTGAATTAAACGTAAGCGGTGCCACTTTTATCGTTATCGCTAGGGAAATGACTCTCATCGCAATTGTCAGTACGGTATATTGCGTACAAGTGTACCAATCGAATATTCCGAACATCATCGTCCTCAAGGTTAAGATTTAGAGAGTAAAAGCATTTAAAAGTATTTACAAGTGCCGTGACTATTTTAATGGCTCCAAAATATTATAAATATAAAATGCACCAGAATAAAAGCCTCCTTTTAATCGCACGAGCGTCGAGAAACGAAGCCTCGAGGGAATTTCACGAGATGCAGTATTTTATATTAAAAGTCATTTACCAACACCGACTCGTGTTTACCACCGGACTGAAATAAGCCGAAGAAATCCTACAGTTCAGCCAGATGAACGCGCGATTTATCCGGCTTCTTCCCAATACTCGCTCACACCACTAATAACGATAATCTCCCTGGGACAGCTTGCCTACTCCTTACACGTGAAATCCACTCTCTGAATTTGAAAAGCTCCACAGGATTTCGTCCGCTCTGCACCCGAGAAGCCAAGTAGAAAAGTGATTTTTCTCGCGCTGATTAGACAAATAAATTGCACAACGGGGATGATCGACGAACGAGGCGGAGGATTATTGCACGTCTCGAGGAGCTTCCGGGGATACTCTGATAGCCGTAGCGACTGCGTGATTCCCATCGCGGATGCCTTCGGCTTCATTAGGGATCGCGCGTACGCGTGTTACGTGTCGAAACGCGGCCGTACATGCGCCTCTTCTTACGAGCAAGGTCACAGCGAGTTTGATATGGCTTCGACGAGAGGCTGCTGTCGGCTAGGATTTTCAGACGGAGTCGTAAAACCCAAGCGCAACATCCACTGGATGGAAAAGGTTTTAGTCGTCGCTTTTCCTTCGCTGCTGCCGCTGCTGCTGCTGCTGCTGCTGCTGCTGCTGCTGCTGCTGCTGCTGCTGCAATCTGTCCGTAGCGAATGAAAATTGCACGAGAACACGTGAGCGATAAAATGATTTGTTGGTTGGGCAAGATAAAGAGGTAACAACGTTAGTCCGGAGGCTAAGTCTGGACGCGTATGTATACGATAAAGTAAAAAGATTGTATACGATAAAGTAAAAATGTAAAATGTAAAGCCGCACATTATCAGTCGGAGAGGCTGATCACTTTTACTTAGAATTTAAGAACTTCGCGGCTGCTATAATTGATAGATACTTTTACATTATTCGCTAATTTACATTTCAGCGTTAGATTTCACATTTTAAGAAGCTTCATTCGCACTCGTTGAACGTTGAAGCAACAAGAATTAATTGGCAACGAATACATTTACTCACGGCATTGACAATAGGTATTTTCGTGGCAAAAGTATTCTTCGTATTCGTAAAATAAACGACGATAAGTCTTTTTTTTTTTATTTTTTTATTTATTTTTTTTTTTTTATTTTATTTTTTTTTTATTTTTATTTATTTTTTTTTTTTATTAACATTTAGGTGCTGCGTTCGACATCGGATTTAAAATAAGACTCAGCGCTCTTTGCGAGAACTAGGCTGGATTCTTAGAAGTTTATATCAAAAACATGTCGTGTTGGGTAAATGCGAAGCGATACCAGGGAAAGCTTTTAATACTTTTTTGAAAAAGTATTGGAATATTTTATCGGGGCAAAAATTACCTGACCAAGCTACCTAATACAGCATAAGGAAATTAATTTGAAATCTTACACTTGGAAAGTATTGGAAAATATTCTCGAATAATCGCTAAATCTTTACTCGATAAAGCGTACAGCACTTTTCCAACAAATTGAACGTGTAAAATGGTTCGCAAATATTATCGGACTCAACTCGTACAGTTATATTACTAAGTTCTACGATAACTATGAAATTTTTGTGCAAGTATCATAGCAGTTTCGAAAGTAAAATATATGAAAATAATTAATTTGTTGGATGGACGCACACCCGAGTGTGAAGAACAAATTAATCTATCGAAGTAATCGTTGAATAATGTTGATATTTCTGTTTTTCTTGTACGCTAACATTCGGTATCGTTGTTACGTATATTGCACGTATATTCAGAAGTGATAAGCGTGTATTTTACATTTATTCGTGATACTATGGCTTTACAATTGTAACCTGTACTCGTGCAAGGCAACATTATCGAGTAATGTTAAAGGAATTTTACGATGAAGTTGCGCCAACTTATAAGCGATATTACGCGCTTGTCCTATTTTCTCAAGTATTGCAATTTTTTCGATAAATTTGAAAGAACCGAGGCACGCGCCTCGTAATAAAATTCACGTATTGTTGAAAGCGCGCGTTCACTAGTGAATTGGAAGAAATTGGATTCGTTTGAGGAGCGTTTGTGCAGCTTTATGAAAAATTTATACCAACTCGAAAGCGTACATGATCGGTAGGAATTAGAATCGGAAATACTCTTTGCCGTAAACTTTCATATTCATCTCCGTTTGTGTACGAAGAGTCCGAAAGGATTCTAAAGTCAAACCGCGACAACTTCAACGTAAATCTCAATTTTCGCAACGACGAATCTTTACGTATTTATCGACGGTTTCATCTCATTAACGTTGCTACTGAGTTTCGGCAGTCGAAACTCAGCAGTCGAGTCATCGATTAACGATTAACGGTATACTCGTACAGAGGCGTTACCGCATCGGTACTCGAGACCAGTAGCCAGTGATGCCTACTATCGTACTATTCCCCTGAATTTCTCATCTTTTATTTTCTTGCGCGAAATGAAATTGATAAGGGACTTTTAAAGACTGTAATCGGTTAGCTGCTCGCGCGTCTATCTTATTTATAATTAACGGTCTACATTCGGTGCTTGATGCGCACTCGACGTGTAAAATATATAAAGAGAAAATTTATGGCTTGTAGCAAAATGAATACAGGTAGACTTTTTGTTTATTACGATGCGATACGATCGCTTTACATGACCTTGTTACTCTGGCTAAAGTGTCGTTAAAGAGAAATTCCCGCGATTTCTCGCGAGAGATGTAAAATCCGATTAAAACGAATACACAAGTATCGTGCCGGGATTGCGATTTGCATTTGCCGAGTTATGCGAATATAAGTACGTAGAGGCGAGTAGTTGCGAGCGTCGGGAATCGCACATTGACGCGCGGTATTTCAGGTCGATCCGTACGTTAATGGCGATGAAGTTAATGGTGTCGGTAAAGAGGTAAAGACGGACGGTCCGTTCGGAGCACGATCCACGTAAGGGTGAATTTAGGAGAGTTTTAGGATCGATCCCACCGCAGGCAAACGACAGGTTTTATAGCAGCGCGTAATATGGATAATAGTTGGAAGAACGAGCGCCGTTCTTCTGTCAACTGGCAATTGTCCGCAAAAGGAAGGAATGGGGGTCTGAAAGGTCGATGGGGAAAATGAGACTCGCGCGTCAGTCAGTAGGGGAAGCTGTAGAACGATGTCCGCTTGAGGGTGAAACGCGAGGCGCTAATGCGCTTCCGTACCTTCGTATCCATCAATCTGAAATACGTGATAATAGCAGCGGCATGCGACGGGCGCGTGGATTAACGACGATTTTCACCTTTGCCGCCGCCTTTAAGAAATCAAACGCACTTTGGAGTAAATTGCGATAGAGGAGGAAGAAAGGAAGGAGGAAGTGGGAGATATATTAAAGACAAATATTTACAGCTGATTAAGGAGATGCTTTAGTGCTCTTTTTTAATGTTTCATTCAAAGTTTTACGCGCGTACCTGAGTAACAATTACGCGTAAAATATTGTGGATTTTAAGTCTTCAAAGTAATGTTACTCTTGTGTACGAAGACGATTAAAATCTTTGTATCTATTTTCATTATATTTTCAGCGTTGAAGAATGTGAAAAGTTGAAGCTGATGAAGCGTCAGCGTAACGTGTTTTCAATTTGAAACTAAGTCGTGTGGGTTGTCTCGGGAAAAGTGTCATTTATCGAATGAAATGGAGCGCCCGAAGGAAAGAATTTATAATATAATTATAGCGCCCCTACGTGAAAAACCCGATCATTTGAAAGGCCAGTTTGAGTTTAATTATTCAATCAATTTCAATGTTGGATAATTATTCGATGAAATACATTCGATGATTAAATATATTCTAGTATAGCAATAGCGTAACAAGTGACATCGACTTACCAAGGCAACGCGCGTAAACACTTATGATTGCTCACCTGCAACAGAAATGTATATATATATATATATACACACACACACACATACGCGCGCACACGCGCACGCGCACACACGCACACAAATCCATACAAATACATAAATACATAAATATTCGGCTCGTCCGCTCTGAAATAAATAGCTCGGAAAGATCCCTACGAGCAATACTTTTTCTCACGTGCATATAATAATTATAAGTTGATGTTTCTATTTCTTTGATATAAACATCAGACCAAGTAGATTGATCCCAACGCCGCTTACTGCAAACATATTTTTTTTCAACCTTGGGCAGATTGGACAGCGTGTATAAGGGAAGATGAGCTAGACATCAACGTGGTTCTTTGAGGGACATTGAAAACTTGTTTATCTCATATCCCTCGGGATTTTCACAGAGCGCAAGTGATGAACCAAAAATGGCTTTACTATTTCTCCGCTGGACGTGCAATGACAAGGATGCCAGAAACATCAGCACGAGCACGTGACTTGAAACGGCCAATTAAATCCAACATTATGGTTAATGGTTTCAATTGCGTTCAATCGCCCATTTCATAAAATTACAATGTTAAAGCTTTCAGGATTATCGCTTAATTATACAGCAACTTTTTAAAAACTTAACAATTCTTGGAAAGGAAAGGAAAGGAAGAAAGAAAAAAAAAAAATAGACTGCCTTTCATAGGGTGAATCATTCCTCATCGATATCGCTTCGTACTTTAACCGCGTAGAAGTAACGAGAAATACGTAAATTTTCACTCGTTAAAGTTACGTTAGAACAAAGAAAATTTCACAGGTATCGAGAAGTGCGCGTGACACAAAAAGCGAAGGAACTCCAACTTTGCAGGACTTGACGTTCGCAAATTTCAACCGTTTCTTCATTGTCCGTTGACTGATTAAATTATTAAACGCTCGCGGTCTGATGATTATTTCCTTTCTCGATTATCGTATCTTTCACTCTGAATAGTTGGACAATTTTATACCCAAGGTATGTACATGGTAAATATAGCAAATATGATCCTAGAGCTCGAAAGCAAACGAGTAATAAAAGAATAAACTTAATAACTCGTCGACGCGTACTTTCATACTTTTGCCGTTTTTCAACTTTCTAGCTCAAATCAAATCACTCATCTCAAGGCACGTGGTTGTTTTGCTATTTTTATTTTGGCTTATTATCTTAAATTATTAATTAAATAATTTATTCGGCATCTTACGTTACGTATCTCGATCACTCTAGTAACCAATTCGGTAAGCCAATTTAAACGTATTATTTGCGGTAAATAAGCGTCACGCGAATAATGGCAAAAGTAGCGGTATTTAATAAACATCGAATCGATGCTTGTTCGTCTACATTTTATTTCGCAGGCGCTGCAAGGGGGCGTACACGAATACACGGTGGATTATTTAAAAGAGTATTTCGTATTATTTGCATCATCTCGCAATCGATTTCGATCGCTCGAACTGAAAAATAATTTATTCGAAACGCAACGAGCATCTCCGACCGAAACTTTCAATTAATTTCCGTTGATGTATCCGCGCGTATTTGTGCGCGCACTTTTCACATTAGCATTCGTTACTTATTCAACGAACGAGAAAAATTTCCCGCATAAATATGGAAATTAATATTAATCGACGAAATCACCTTGAGCCTGTTAAGTTTTCCCCTTAAGTTTCAAGACTGAAAAGGGGGAACGTGTACTCGCAGGCAGGAGCCTTTGGTATCCACGTACTAGCTCAAAAGATTGTATTTAATCCAGGAAAATCTTTCTCGTGAAATAAAATTAATTTCTACCTTTATCTAAATCTTGATGCGCACAGTTATCCTCTTTCAACGGAGCTAAACAACTATGTAGGTGAGTAACGCTACTCGAAGTTTTGCACTTTACTTTTGGAAAGCACGATGTTAGACGAGTCCAACATTTCTCTATCGAGCGTAAAATGCTCGCACACTTGGATGGTCATCTACGCGTTGCCGCGTACACAGGGCTATCGTGTATTTTCCGCGTCTTTCCAATTGGATTGACACGCGTCGCGGCATCGAGGCGAGTAAAGTAAGGCGAAACCGTAGGAGCGCGATTCGTCGTCGGCGCCCGGCGCATGCAAATACGTATAGGACGCATAGATGGTACGCAAAGGACTTGGTATATCGCGTCGCACTTGGATTTACGAGGCCATCGGCGCGAGAAAATCGTCGGATTTTCTAATAGGATTGGCCCGAGAGAAACGAGAAGGGAGAGGAAAGAAGAAAGAAATGCCGAGGAGAGAATGCGAAATGATCGAGAGGGAATACATCGAAGTACAGCTGCTGGCTTTATAATGTGTTATTCCGTGTATTATTTCGCCGTACGAGAGTTTTCAGGAGGATTATCGGGTAACTCGTAATCATTACCTATACTGTATGAAAGACGATAATTACGAAAATCTACTGAAAAATTTGAATCTCATTTAACACGGGTGTGCGCTCGTTATTTATTTCCGTGAGGTATCGCCAAAGATTGTTACTTATTAAGTATTTAATCGACAACCTTAGGCACTTTTTCCGCTAAAGAAATACGTAATTATATATTTAATAAATATGAATGTTCTGTTTTGTAGGGTATCCCGGTGCTATGCTTATTTTTAAACTACTCTGGTACAAGTTGTCCCTTGTAGGGTTGCAATCTGCGGAAAATGCTCGTTAATGTAACTGATATTTATGCGAAATGCATACGCGCGATGCGAATTCGGAGCATGAAATTTTCTGAAATATTCCAAAGGAAGATTGAAAGAAAAAATTGTCATTTCGATTGCCTTTGACGTTTTCAAGAGATGTTTTCAAAGAGAAGAAGAAAAAACAATTGTTACACCTAGATGCACAACGACAACAACAACAACAACAACAACGACGACGACGACGACGACGACAACGACAACAACGACGACAACAACGACGACGACAACAACGACAACGACAACAACGACAACAACAACCTTTGGATCATTTGGTCTAAGAATTGCACAACCGAATCAACAAAGCTTCCATCTGACTAATCGGTTTAATGCCTTCTTACGAATCCTAAAACTCCTATAATTCGCAATCAAGCGCTTCGGTTATCCTTTATCGTGCACTAATTACGTGCACCATCCCAATTGCAACGTCATGCGAACGAGCGTTCGAACGACGAAAAATTGCGGAATTACCGTGAAACATAAGCGACGAAATGTTTCGAATAAAAATTAATGGTAAAATAAAAGAAAAACGCACGTGGCCATCTTGATGGGAAATGCGACTTTCTAAGGCAGAGACAGATAGAACAAGATAGACGGAAAGAGTTCTTTGAACCACGAGGAACAAGAGCGAGACGCGTGGATTATGCCGATTCACGATTTTCTCATTGTGCCATACAGCTGTGACTGGTCAGGTTATGCATGACGTTTACCCACATACATTTTTACGGCTTTACAATTTATGACAATTGACAAAATGATTATCCTGACATTGAACGAAATATTCAACTAAATTCTCAATCTTACGATCGGAATGAAAATGAGGTTGCTTTCGCGCATCCGTCGCGGATGACGATAAAGAATTTATCATGTTTTCCCTTATGGCTTTATTGGGGGACTTAATCTTACGGAATTGTGTACGGCAATGTTATCGTAGAAGAGTATTGCGATTATTGGGAATTAATACCGCATAGGTGGATTTTATTCTATCCGTACGGGACTATTAAATTACTTTTCTACGCGTCTTCATTTTTACGCCTTTACACCTGCCCTACACTTCGAGTGTATTTACGACTTCGCGATGTAATGTATTATTCTTCGAAGGTAATTCTAGCATTGCGCCTATCTCGATTATCTTCAACGAGCGATATAAAGAAAAGTGAAGTATCGTCTATTGTGCAACGCGATAAAGAAATGGCATCCGTCGATATCGGGGAACTTGCATAAATGGCGTTCGCACAAGTGCTCGATCGCCTAATCGTGCGTAATTAGCCTATCGGACGTTTGCAGCAGTTGGAACGCCAAAGGCAAGGAGGATCGGTAAAAAGAGATCGCGATCAGTCATACAACCTCTGCATTAAGGTCGATGCGGAGGAAGGAAGGTTTTCTTTTAAGTCAAATTGTATCATCCCGTACGCACACACAGAAACGCGTATGCAGGCCGTCTGCAGAGAGTATCATCTGGATGTAAATGAGCCGTTCGATGCCGCACCGAGTTGTCACGAGGATTAAGCTAATAAACAAGAACTGCGAGATTTGGCGAGTAAAAGATTTAACGTGAATTTCCGACCAATAGCTCCTCGCTCGTTATTTACTTCGGATAATTATCGGCTACGCAATTGTCGTTCTCATTCGGCACGGCGATACTCTTAGGTACTCGCATTCGAGATACGGAGAAATGAAAAGCGGCGCGATTCGAAGAATATTAACGAAATTCTAAGGCAGTATTTGTAATTGAAGGATACCATTACAGGATACCATTACAGGATACCATTACAGGATACCATTGAAGCCACGGATAACAACAATAAGTTATTTAAGCTTTCCCCGTAGCCCGAAAAAATAAAAGTCTCCCGTATCGCCTGGTACCAGCATTAATACACGACGATATAACTATATAAAATGAATAAATAGACGTAATATCATTAAAATACCTAGTAGAATGCTAATTTCAGCCAATTAGCTTAAACCTTGGCAAACCGACAAGTTTTAGTGAGTTAATAATAGAGGGGGAATCGCGAGAGCAAAAAGAAGGCAAAGTAAAGAGGAGGAAGAAGGCAGCAAGAGGCGCAAGCGTGTCGTTGCGGAATGAGACTCCTGGAAAAAATTGAAGGGTGGGAGAGGACAGAGAGCACGTATGCGCACGCGAAGCAGAAGTCGGGACTGGATGAGCACAAGTGCGGGAACAGGTGAGCGACCTCCGACCCGGGCGGGGCCTACCAACAGGTAAGACAGATTCCTGCGTGCGCGAGCTTCTCCGGTGCGTTGCGTCGAGGTTCCTCGAGGGCAACGCCCCCCACTTACCCTGTCGTCCTTTTTTCCCCCCTTTTCTTCTTTTCTTCTCATCAACCATCAGAAATTAAGATTGGTCGAGACCCTTCGTGCCTGCGCTATTAGCCTTGATTAGTTTCGTTGTTTCCTAGGTTCTAGACTCTTTGCCATTTTTAGCGCTCTTTTTCATTTCTAAGGAAAAAAAAGAAAAGAAAAGAAAAGAAAAGAAAAGAAAAGAAAAGAAAAGAAAAGAAAAGGGGAAAAAAGGGAAAAAAAACGTCTAACTATTTCCAGGAGTAATTTCAATTTCGTAGTCTTTCATTTTTATGAAGTTTACGCGTAGTAATGCCGCTTGAAACTTGTAACTTGTTACGCACAATGGCATTAGCCTAAAGCCTGCGCCTGTATATGCGGTAGGTATATACACATACACACACGCGCATGGATACCTCGCATCTACAGCTTGACACTTGAAAACAATAGATGCAATCGAGCCAAGTCTATTGCAATTGATAATCGTCATTTAACGCTATTTAATAATAACAACAATAATAACAACAACAACAACAACAACAACAACAACAACAACAACAACAACAACAACAACAACAAATATAATAATAATAATACGATCGAAAGATTTAAGAGCACAAATTGCTTTAACAAAATGGCTTATTCGGTTGGCTATCGAATGATATTTTTGACGATTTGCCACGCGTAGCGCGAGAGTTTCCATTACAATTTAGCAATGTATTGCCGAGTAACGTACACTCGAATCGTATAAGATAATAAAATCTTCGAAATACAATTGTCGTATAGGTGTATAAACGATACCGTATAGCGAAACAATTTTTTCGCCTTACTTGCTCTTTATCTCTGACATTTTTCTCGCGATGAATGTCATGAATAATTCTCATCCATGCTACATATTTTATCAAACTCTACTCTCCGTCGTTCCTATCGCTTATGTACTTTCCCTTTCATCGACAAACTTCAGATCGTATAACCGGCCGCAAAAACTTTTCCGTTTACCTCCGAGAATATTATTTTTTTCCCTACGATAATAAGCGCGTTCTCGTGTCGTGCATCAACTGTTCTCTCGACAACATTTCCACTGATAAATTCAAAATTGTAGCAGTTATCCCTGTGAGGGATATTTCCAGCCCCTGGCTTTATTTCCACCACCTATTCCTATGCGTTCGATTTTGCGGTTAATACGACTTGCAGCGTGGATTGCCAGTGTAATATATAAAATCGTGGAGAAAGGGGATGCGGTATTACAGGGAGAGCAGTTTCGTAGAATTGCGCGTGCATTGTTAGGCTCAAGGGTGGAATCGATGGTTCGATCATTTTCTCTTTAACTCACAAATGTAAATTTTTTCAATACAATTAATTAGCCACAGCTCAACGTCTTCGAACGTAGTCCGAACCAACTAATCCATATTTTTCCGTAAATTACTTTTATTTTTTGAATTAAAGATAAACTATTATCACGCGGCGGGGCGGGGGGTTAAAAACGAATTTCAAAGCGCAATAAGTCTTGAATTCTGAGCTCCGGTATAATCCGTTCGGTGGGATACAACGAAAGCAAGTTCACAAGATTTGCAACGTACAGCAGTACTATTAAGTTCGTCGACCATTAAGAGGAAAAAAGGATAAAGAACTGACCGCCTCGTAGTCACACCTAACAGTACCCAACACATGCGTCGAAAGTGGCACAATACTCAAGACCCTCGACATGGATTATCGTCGTCGATTGTCTTCGCTGGTCCTTCTCTCGTTTTCATTCCCCATCTCCTTTGTTTTCTTCCTCCCTCGCGCATAAACATCTGTCCGGCCTCTCATCTGTTACTCCATCTTCCTGTCTAGCGCTTTTTTACCCTTTACTTCTTTAGCCTTTTCTTGTTTTGTTTTTTTGTTTTTTTGTTTTTTTGTTTTTTGGTTTTTTTATTTTTTTGTTTTTTATTTATTTATTTATTTATTTTTTTTTTGTATGACCCCCCTCCTCCGTGGGCTCTATCTCGCATCTCCTGTGTACGTATGTCCCTTGGCAATCGCGAAAATGGCAGAAAAATGCTCGGACGAATCGCGCATTGTAATCTCGATAAAACGCATGGCGAGTCGTGCTCGGGAGCATCAGGAAAATACAAGGTACATGCATGTACGCGGGGACAAAAAGTTAGACAGTGTACTGTCATTTGCGTAATAACGAGCGTCGTTTATCGCTGGGAATTTTACTGGGATCGGCTGACGCCGACTGTCTCCGACGTAGTCAATCGGAGTGAGTGTGCAACCAACCTGGAGATTGTCCATCTTCTTTTGTTTCGAGTGCTTGCGAGGTAAGCGATAACGTTAGTGGCACGTTACTCGACTTCTTTTCTTTCCCGAGGAGCTGATTTTTCACCTGAGATTTTTATTTTCTTATTTTCATTTCAAACGATGGGTTCATTATGTAATCCTTATCGGTAGTTGCAGTTTCGCCGAGAGATTCACGCGCGACAGTTTACCGTCGGGAGTAACTGCTTTTCCATTACAACGGATCGTTGTCGAGATTTTGATTTGTGCAAAAACCATTTTCAGTGCTAACTGCTTGCTTAAGAACTCTTAATCACCGGGGAAAATTCAACCGAGAAGCATCGTTACAGCTAAGGAATACTAAAATACGTAATATTAATGCATTCAATCCGAGGAATAAGTAACTTAATAAATACCCATTCGAGTGTGGCTTTGAGCGACTTCTACATTAAGGAAAATATTTCAAGTACCTCGACGCACTGGAATAGGAATGTCTTTTTAATTCTAATCTGCAATAATTTACAATTTCATGCTACAATTTACATTTCCCATTACTATCATTATTATCGGCCACTTTTGTAAAACTGATTAAAATTCATGCTTATTTATTAATTGAAAATGTCGCCGAGGTCGTCCAAGAACAGAGAAAGATTACCTTAAAATAATTATAAACTAATTTGAGACTCAAGAGTACTACTGCGTATCGAAGAATAAATAGACTCAGAAATGAGGGAAAACAAAAGAGCAAAGCACACTTTCTTGAGAAGTGCCGTAATCACGAGTCCTGGGTAATCATAACTATCTGTCGTAATTGCAAATTCGTTACGCCGCCAATAATGGCTATTCGCAAGTCATTGCTTGGAATTCTCCATTAGCTGCAGAAGAACACCAGCGGAAAAAGAAATTCGGAACGAGTCAAAAACTTGGGAATCCAATGGTAATTGGAAGAATCGAAAGTGCAAAGCATATTGAAAATAAAGTATTCTAGCGAATAGAGGGAAGTAGCGTAGCTACTACTAGGGCTTGGACTTAACTGTACTTGTTCAAATTTCTAAATGAAATATTATCGAAAATTACGATGTAGCTGCAACATATCCGAATTTATTCGTCGTTCTCGAATTCGATCCGACGTGACTAAAACATTTTACAAGATCCGGCAGTTCGTTATTCGGTAAATCCAATCGAAATTCAATGTACGCGATTAAAGAGATGTCACACGTGCAAAAATGTAATATATTACATTTACTCTTCTACACAACTTGTATGAAACATGAAACGAATGACATCGGTGTATCTCAGTTTTACTCTGAAGTTGCTTGTGCCATTAATTATTAAATAGTATCTCTAGTGATAAAACGATCAATGTGATATATAACCGCGAGGAAACTAATTTTTCCAAACAATTATTTATTTACAGTCGAAGAGTTGAGAGGCTTGCCACGAATGATCGATGAATTTCGAGAGCTTGTGATGCTGGCTATGTACACATTATAAACTCAAGACAATCAGATTATGAGTGCATGTTCTTTCGTTATCCGTGAGGGATTGCACGCTGTAATGACGCTCATGTTTTTGTTACGAAATCTTAAGGAATCCATTTAATACGGAGGCAAGAGAGTAGCGTATCCAAAAACGATTGTTGATCGAGAGTGAGAGTGAGAGTGAGAGTGAGAGAGAGAGAGAGAGACACTTGATCATTTCGTTCAATATAGATCGATGACCTAATTTTCTTCGATTATTGGTGAATATGATTATGTTTTCTAACGCAGGATTACGTAAGCGTCATTTTCACCAATTTTTCACGAGTTAATATGCGATTTCATTAGCTCGTGCACCATTTGAAAATATCGAATAAAAATGCAAATTGCGCCTCTTATCGTTCAAAAGAATATTAAAGTACAGTAGCTGAACGTCTTTGAATAATTATATTTTGCAATACGTTAAAGATTAAATTGCCCGGATTTATGTCCTTTTGTTGTTGCTGGATTCATTTGTACCTAATGCCAACCAAATAACTCAGAGATCGAGCAATCGCGTATAATATTAAAATTATTGAACATTCGCGTTAAGAGTAATATCGCATTCATATTATTACTAAATAAAGGCTTCTTTGTCTTATTATCAATCGTGTAATGTAAAACAGAACAGAAAAACCATTCCTCTAAAGCGATTCAAGTGACATAAATAAATGTTCAATCAACCCTAATTTAATGAATTTTCTTTAACGCTACAAATATTTCCACGTAAATATATTTACATTTTGTAAATATTGCCCTCTTGAAATTTTGCCCTCTCTAATACGACAAAGTTGATCAAAATCTCAAATCTCGCGTTAAAATTCTTCAAAAAATGATGCTTCTTGATATCGCCGACATTGTAAAATATAACGCAAAAGATTGTGGGCAAAGGATCTCGCAAAAGGAGACCAAGTCCAATTATTAGCTCGAGCTTTATGGTGTTGGAGTGCGCCTGTATCTCAGATAGTCGTGTGCGATAAGGCAGGAGTATGCTGAACAATACGGGAAGTCGGAATCGTGGAATACAAGCGTTTGGTTTTAGAGCGTCCGTAAGGGCGAGAGGGAGAGAGAGGGAGAGAGAGGGAGAGAGAGAGGGAGAGAGAGAGAGAGAGAGAGAGAGAGAGAGAGAGAGTAGGGGGAAAACAAAGAGAAAGATTACCGATCTCCTTATTCTAATTTCTCTTACTGATTCCTTCCTTGGAGTTCACATAGCATCTATTAAGTATCGAATTATGTATTTTGACAGATTCATTTCAACGCGTGAAAAAACATTCATATTGTACGGTGCGCGTAAAAAATGTTTACGCACGATTACAGTGATTCGTAGAAAGTAATGGAATTACCGTGGGAACAAAGGTGCGTAAAGAACACCGGTTCCAAATACCATTATCCTTTAGTCCGTTATTATTAAAATTATTACCGAATTCAGCCTCGGTCTTACGTTTGTACGCACAAACTCGTATCAAAGGCCAGGATTACAATATCTGTAGGATAAATTTTATCGGTATTCTTTCACCGAATCAAAGGAATTCCGATAAAGAAAAACTTTCAAATTCTTTTCCATAAGACGCTGTACGTTGATTTGAAAAATGTGTCTTAGACATCGTATAAGGCCAACGAACGCGAACGAAAAAAAAGTGTAACGCATCAGAATTCCGACACTACTGACGTAGAAGAAGCATGAAATAATCAGTCGGTCGGTAAGAAGAGTAAGAAGAGCAAGAAGAGTAAGAAGAGGCGCATTGTATTTCCGTAGACGTAGACTCGTTTTTGCCGCGCGATAATCTTGACGGCTCCGATCATGCGTGGCGTATCAAACGCACATATACCTAATAAAGCCAAACTGCGTTGCAATTCATTCCGCGCATCTCTTTCTACGGCGAAGCTTTCTTCTCCACATGCCAGTTTCAGCGAGCACCCTTTCTACTTCCGATCGAGCGCAACTCCCCGGTAAATCTCGGCGCTCTTCTTCTACGGCTTCTACGAATAGTCGGCATACCTCGGGCGTCCTGCCCCCTTCCCCGCCCTTGATAGAAAGCACGCCGGCATCCCCTCGAGCCTCGAGCGATAGACGCAAGCGAGCAAAAGAGGAAAGGACGACCTTCCCGGGCCTTTTCCTCTCTCCGTCCCTCGGCGGCGGCGGGGATGCGAGCAACGCGTTTCCTCGCGCTTGTGCCGGTGCTTGACCACCGACACCACGAGAGATCATCGATGACGATAAGATAGGGAATCGCGCGCGACACGAGCGCCAAACGATAATGCGCGCTGCATATGGGACAAGCACCAGGACCCCCTCGCTTCGTGACACACAACGAGGATCTCATTCGCGTGCATGCCTGGGCAGCATATCCGGCTCTAGGCGAAGCTTCGGTCGAGCCTTCGAGGAATGAGGAACGATGTTGTTTACGCGCCGGAGGAGCTCTGAACGTCGACAGGCCAAGTCAGCGATCCTTTGACAATTGACATTTGACGCGCGTCCTAGGACTCGGGACGAGGATGCTTACGAAACGCGGCGCAGTTTCTCGATTATTATCCCGTCCACTCGTGGTGCGAGTCAAGCCGCTTTTCACGGCCGACAATCTTCTCTGCGTCGACGCGATCCGTGAAGTTGTCGTCTGTACAACCAAGTATTAACCTTGGTTACGTAACATTGTTAAAATTTATCATACCTGAGCACGTTGTCAACGTCATCCTCGATTTCCACGAATCTCCATGAATCTCCACGAATCTCCATGAATCTCCATGAATCTCCATGAATCTCCATGAATCTCCATGAATCTCCATGAATTTCCATGAATTTCCATGAATTTCCATGAATTTCCATGAATTATAACCTCAGGCGCAGCGAATCGGCCACGGTGTAACCCAAGCGCTTAACGTTACGCATTAACGTTACGTAATAATAAAGCGATACAGCGAGTAAGACTTGTCGGTATCCTCGAGCTCTACGTGAATTATCGTTTCAAATAAACCTCACGATCGTTAAATTTACGTTAACGTAGAGGAACCCGCACGTACGATAACCACAAACAAAACTACGTAGATCCTTGTTGCAGATCCGAGTCGGATGAAATTCGCGGCAACCTCGCACTAGTTATTTATAATGATGAAACATCGAGAATTCGTTATTTGAAAAGTCGGGGATCACGTTTAATTGTGCATAGTAAACATTACGTGGGTTATTCGTGTACTACGACGAAATACGCTGGATATCAAAAGACCGAGAGATGCAACGCGCAAGTGATCGGTATAAAAGATATAGAGAATATGAAAGAGAGTAAGAAGAGAGAGAGAGAGAGAGAGAGAGAGAGAGAGAGAGAGAGAGAGAGAGAGAGAGGGAGGCAGTTCAGGTTTGGCTTGTTTTTCCGTAGCCTCTGGTACACTTGCTACCGTAGTTGGCTGCGATGATACGGTGGCCGCTTCGTAATCGCTGCTATTTATTGAATTACTTTGGCATAATGGACGACGTAATTATGGTAGATGTCATCGTTATCCTCCATTTCCTAATTGTTGACACGCGCAGTATTATATCGTAGTTTATAATAGGTGAAAAGTGATTTTCTCTTATTTAAGTTGCTCGCTCCACTCGGCGGATTCTTGGACAGGCTATTACTAATTACCGTTGATCGTTCGAGAATAACATCGTTGCAAACTGCTTATAGAAGAAAGCGAATTTGCCTCTACACCCATTGATTTTCAAATTAAATGCTCGATTCCCCATTTACGGCCACTTTTTCTCACCGTCATCGCAAACTTGGTCCCGGCAGTTGTTTCGCTAGCAGCGCAACAACCGACTAACGAATGATCCAATAATCTCGACTGCTGCGTGTCGCGAAATTCGCGTCAGGCGAATTCCCGAGGACCACCTGCTGCACGACAGCCCATTGTAACGGGACGGGAGTCTCGTTATTTACGAGGCCGCGCCACCAAGAGCGACGAGCGGCGAAGAAAATGAGCGCAGAAATGAAATGCAGCGCCGCCGCGTGCGACGCAGCGGAAAGGAAGCGACAAAAGGATCACCAAATAGGAACGAAGAACGCGGCAGAGCCGGGGAAAAATCCGCGAGAGTCCCAGGCTTCTCCAAGCTCTTCGCCAAGCACAATCGGATCAAGATAAAGGCGCATTTTTCGCCGATAATACCGAGCGCTCGCGAAGGAGTCGTGTCGCATTAACGAATGCGCGCCCCTGTCCCCTCCCCGTTATCCACGTACGATGCAGCGTATCCAGGAAACGTCAACGGCGTGCGCATAGAACAGGCCGAGTTTGCATAGCATCATAGCACGGGCCCTCGGTGCACGTGAGGTAGGGGCCAGCGGTTGACCGTCGCCTACCCCCTCGCCGCCCTCGGCACAGCACCAGACTCGCGCAACCTGCGGTGGCTCGGCGCTCGGTACCGAGTGCGCGACGGAATTCCAAGGATGCAAATTCGCCGGAGTCTATCGTTCGATCGTGAGGCTCCTTCGCTCTGTCTCGGTCCCGCGCGCCAGGATTCCCCCGATATTTTTCTACCCCCTCGCCGCCGCGAAACGTCTTCGGCCTCGCTCTCTCTCTCTCTCTCTCTCTCTCTCTCTCTCTCTCTCTCTCTCTCTCTCGATAGAGAGAGAGCCTGCTTATTTCTTTCCCCTTCGCCGCACTTCGTCTCACGAGGATTTCGGTAGGGACCGTTCCACAAGAGTCCAAGCGACTCTTCGATGCACCGCGAGCTATTGATCGGATCTAGTTAGCGCATTTAACGAAAGCTGCAGTCTTGATTTACGCGTGATTTACCGAGTTTCGCAATCGCACCGTTAATTATGAAACGCTTAAACAACACCAAAGTATATAAATAGGTTATTTACACATTTGCGCGCGTGCCTGAAATTTGGTGCGATTCGCCTTTCCAGAGTACAGATATGAATTGTCGCGACGTACGAACGACGTACGTTACTTCGTGTCGAATTTCTTGTTTATTCTTGACAGGCGATCATCAGCAGTGCGTTGATCAAAGCAGTGTCTCGCAAAGTTTACAGTTGGTTAAGTTCGTTCGAAAATCAGTCGTTCCGGAGGATGTACCTGCCACGCGAAATCGCGGAAAACGGAGGATTTCAAAGGAGCGATGAACTTTATGAATGAATTCGGCGTATGCGATCGAGGTTCGAATAAATGCCGTCACTTGCGTTATCTACGGTAACGCAAACAAGATAAAGAGCACGATCGAGCTTTTGCAGGCGACCTTTTGAATTTAGGGCCACGAAGCGAAGCTGACCTCGATCAAAGATGTTTCTCATCTCTAAAAGCGCTAGTTACAAGATTCGATAGAAGAGTTGGACATTGTTCACGTTCGATTGCTCGCTCGTTTTCTAGCTCGACTTGTAATTACTGTAATTATGGACCAATGCACCGAGCGCCTGGACGTTGTCTTGGACGTTCTCTCGGAGAATTCGGAGAATGATTTGGAAGTCGGAGAAAAATGTTCCACGCTGATCTCATTATGCATCCTCCATTTGACAACAACGAGGTGGAGCTGCTGCACGATGCACGTTTGCCAACGAGTCGTCGAGTCAATGAATATGCAAACCAGCGACGAATACATGCATACACAATGATACACAATGGAGATAACGTCGTGCATAGAGAGAAGACGTAAATCATATCTTCCTTATTTTTCCGCTGTAAAATATTGAAATATTTTTTCCCTTTTCAATCGGGATACTTGATTCCATTACATCATGATCATGCAAACGTTGCTCGTATAAGCAACGTTCAGCTTACTTTCCTCTATAATTCGATCGTAGAGAAATTCAGGTATTTACTCTTCGTGCCTAATCCAACACACGCTTATTATTTAATTTTCCTACTTGTTTTTAATGCTCCTAAAATCAGAAGATAGAGTCCCAGCGCAAAGTTTTGCGTTCTCAACGCGTTAATAATCGTTATAATCCAGGTTGTCGCAGCTCAAGTTCAAGCACTCACTCGTAGATCGAATGGAAAGTCCACGAATGCCGAGAAATTAAACTTTGCGCTAATGGGAGCTTACGAGTCGAAATTGTATCTTCACGCCGGATCCGCATTTACCTATGCACCGGTGCTCGTTATTCGGTGACTTCGACTACCTGGCCTCGGTAGCCTACTACTCCCAAGGCTTAGCTTTTCGTCGGGATGCGCAATTGGTGCACATCTGCAAAGCGATCGTCGGCATTACCTGGACAGGAGTGCCAACCGCTTCTCAGTGCCAACCGAATGTCGCGCGAGTTGCAACAGCACGTGAGACGTCGCTGTGCTTGGGTCGCTGTTCTGTTTTCGTCGCGAAGCGAGAAGCCGTCGGGACTTTGTTTTCGCAAGCGCAAACTCATTAATATTTCCTCGTACTTCGTGGGTTTACCAGTCGGATTCCTTTGAGGTCTGGACCCGTTTAACGGGCCGCGTTGCGCCCCGTCGAAAACATGTCGGAATGACGTGAAAGTCTGCTCGCCGTCGAGCGGTTGGCAACTCGATGCTCTTCGGCTGCTTCACCCGAACCAGCGCTAGACTCTTGACGAAATTACAGATTTTCTAACTAGCTTGGTTTGCTCGGTGCGAATTGTGCGTTTCGCGTGGAACTGGCCCTGCGGTATAAATAAATCGATCGATAATGACGCTGATGGTTGCGGATGATTTATTGGAGAGTCGAGGATGGCGATCAAGGCGTAATAGTGTGGACAGATGGACGAAGGTACGTCGTGGAGGTTTAGCAATGAATTTAGCAAAAGCTCACTTCTGGTCGTATTTAGCGCGAATCGGAAAAGTCAATTTCAAATACGCATAAAATGTACGTACTTTCATAACCGGTCAGATGCAGGGTATCTCACTCGAATTACGCACGAGTGAGCAAACGCTGTTTGGGCGCATTACCAAATTATTTTTGCTATTCGTACAGTGGAATCGAGGTTTCCTTTAGAAGCTAATATTGCAAGGGAAATCGTCGAGACGAAATTTCGTCTCATTGAGTTCAGATTTCTGAGATCACTTTATGATTACAACGATCTGCATTTTAGATTTTAGTCGCTGCTAAATCAATTTACACGCGCGTTAGAATTTATTTACGCAAACCTCGTTAGCTCAAATGCGCCTAGGAAACAGTCTCGTTTAAAACTGTAATTTTGGAGGACATTCGTGAAATATGCGCTATAGCGATCAGGCGTGCATTTGTCGGTAACTTTGATATAATTTTCGTTCGAGAGCTACGAGTAAGCGCGTGTATCGCGATTAGAGATATTAGAACGTGTCGCATGCTCGTTAAACAGAAAGAAACGTTTAATCCTTATAGAATTAGCGTCTCTTCTAATATACTCGAGAACATTAATCGAAATTTGAAAAATTACCCAAACAAGTGATTAATTTTCTATGCGACTCTTCGGTCGACGTGTCGTTGCGTAACTTAATGACTCGGTACTTCACGAGCTTGCACTTTTGTAGTTGCCAATATTAAATAGCAGTGAAGAAACCGATGATCGGTTGAATACGTCAAGAGCGTCGTATAAGGACGTTGAAAAAGCATCGGAGATAAGAAAAGCTACGTTAAAAAAAGACTACAACTCAATGATAGAAATGTTCCGCCGTTCTTGTGCTTCGTAATTCAAGTATTATTCTTGATTCTTTTCCTGCTTCGTGCATTTCATCTCTCAGGAGACTTGATTGTTTTTCACGGTTTGCAATTTCTCGTTTGTACACCGCCGCGCACCTCCGTATCAGGCTTAAGAGTAGAGGAGTTTTGCAAGCAGACTCGGGCAAGGACACTCCTCGAGATAGAGTTTTATGGCTACTCAAGGCTCCAGTGCGTACAAGCGGTGGTGCAACGATTAAAAGCAAGCACAAGAGTACACGCGCATATGAATCTAGAGTATTCAATTGTCGAGTGTACGTGGTAATCTTATATCCCAAACCCTCTTTGTAAGTCCAACGAATTTGTGGGATCTACATTTCGTTCGAGGTAAATCACAGGCCTTTACGGAGTTTTACTAGCCATTGGATTGTAATTTTACCTTCCTCTCCCTCTCTCTCTCTCTCTCTCTCTCTCTCTCTCTCTCTCTCTCTCTCTCTCTATATATATATATATATATATATATATATATATATATATATATTATTATTTATATATCCCCCCTCTCCCCTCCCCCCCTCTCTCTCTCTCGTTAACAACGAAAAAATGTATTCCCAACGTAGCAAATTATCTGAATATTCGGAGTGATTAATTGTATCGTTTGATAATTAACCGAGTACAGTTTCAAAAGCTCGCTGGTACAAAGTGCTTTGAAAGTCATCTAAACCAAGTACTACAATTTTTATAAATGTGACTTTATTCTTCTGTAGTACGTTTGCCTCTATTACGCGAGACACACGCACTTATTTTAAACGACTACTTTTTATGTTTCTCGACGTTATTATTCGATAAAGGATAAGAATGCAATTTAAAGTTTATCGTTTAGTTTTAGCACTAATTAACGAGTAAATTGTAGATTAAAAGTCGAGGTAAGCTCAGTCGTCCGAAACGATTGAATGATCGCTTAATTGTTGTACTTGGCATAAATAGCTGAACAAATTAAACGTAATATTTGTTTATACGCGTGCTCTTTACTATTGCTTATTTGTTTACTTTATTTCTTTACCCACTGGAAGAATAGAAGATGAGTATACAATTTTATCGTGCGATGGTCCATTAGAGACAAAGAGAACAATTATTATTCAATTATGCACTAAAGATAATCAATAAATTATTTGATTCGCGAATAAGCGAATAAGCAAAAGTCCAAAGAATCACATATCTTAACTTAATGCGAAATTACTCATTGTTATGACTATAAAATGAGGCACGTTCGATTAAAGGAGTACTTTATTGCGTACCAGAATGCAGCGCGGTTGCCTTGTTCATAATCATTGCGAAGTGTAGGTATTTGAAGGAATCTAGTTCATGGAGCAAGTGCGCGAACACAATTTGTTATTCGTAACTCGAGGAATACGAGAGTCAATTTACAACGTAAATTTGAGCGTAAACAAGAGTATAGAATATTTGACAACAATTTTATAAATTATTTTACCTTAAAAACTTACTTCGATTAATAAGGTTCTGCGAAAGAGGTGCTTTTCATACGGAACGCAATTTCTGTTTGAGAATCTCAGCAGGAAAGCGAATATCCTACATCCCATCACCGTCCCATTTACACCGCAATGAGTTCCAGATTCATCGACGATCTCAATTTATTCTCATCGGGTCTTCTCTTTTCGACTGTTCGCGCAAACGGAAAAATAACGACCTCGGCCTCTTCGCTTCCCTCGAACTTTGAATTTTTCCCTCTGTTTCCACGTTTCCTCGTTCTCTCTCTCTCTCTCTCTCTCTCTCTCTCTCTCTCTCTCTCTCTATTTCTCTCGCCCTCTTTTCAAAAGCGCGAGTCACGAGCCGCTGTTTCACGGCGCGAACCCAATGAATGCACACAATTCAGGGAACCTGGACACCCAATTGCACGCAAACAGACTCCCGGTGAATAGCGACGCAACACATTCTCCAAATTCCCGATACCCAATGAACCCGAACTACATTGGAATCGATAAGGTGTCCTCTGAATTCCGTGTCTCTTATTTTGCAGGTGAACGACGAGGCTTTTATTTCACGCACGGAAGAACACGCGCACGAATTTAGCGTCGTCCACCCTCGCGAACGCTTACCCAAAACGGTATCGACTTTCTCCTCTAATTACATTTCGGATACTCGTTCGCGTAAGACGACGTCTTAAGAGTCTTAGCGCCTGAAGCGCACTGCCTTCGATTTCTAAGTTCGACTCGGGGTTTTACGTATCGGATTTTATATTAAATGTACTTGGTGGCTTAATAAGTCATAAATTAGACTTTAGTGGACGAAGCGCCTGATTCAACAAGGCAATCTTTCCATAAATTAATGGCATTTAACGCAAACACTCCATGCTCGGAATGTCCGTTTTATTCGTAATTGCTAAGCAGGGTGTGGCGTGCGTAATCTCTCGAGTAACATTAAACGGAGTAGACGGCTCGTATCAGCGAAAAGGAAAAGACTCCCCGAACACGAGGATGGAGGAGGTGGCGGGGGAGGAGGGGGAGGAGGAGGAGGAGGGGGAGGAGGCAAGTAAAGTGCCTCGGACGCGCGGAGGAAGAAAGAAGCTCCAAGACCGCCTGCCAGGCTGTCGAAGTTCCGAGAGCAGTTAGCCGTAACCGAAAGCGGAGATAGAGAAAAAGGGATCGACGTAAGGAAGATGAACGAAAAAGGAAGGAGGCGAGTCCCACTAATACTGGTACCGATTGCTTTTTATACGTGCCCGTATTTGTGTCCTCACTTTCGAGGGAATCTCCGGAGTACAGCCGCCGCTCGGCTTTTCTGCGGATTCCATCGAGATAAATAGCTTATTTCGAGAGGGCATCTAGCGTCCTTCCTCTCGTTAAAAGCCCGTTTAATTATGTCTCTTCAAAGGGCAATAATAACGAATGCAACCACCATTTGTTACGCTGCTGCTTTCAAGGGCAGGCGGCTCCTATCGCAAACCGAGTACGTGAATCGTCGTTGCACGGTACACGAGCGCAAAATTGGACAAACGCGTAAAGCTGGTCGAGTGGAGGGAAGAATGTGGGACAGGTTCGATCGTTCGCTCATGCAGTCGACCGTGAGCCACCGACCCTGGCCTCTGGTGCGCTCCTTTCGAACAAGAGCATAAAGCTCGCGGCGGTACTAAATCGACGAAACCGACGAAACCGACGAAACCGACGAAACCGACGAAACCGACGAAACCGACGAAACCGACGAAACCGACGAAACCGACGAAACCGACGATACCGACGAAACCGACGAAACCGACGTCCAAGTGGCCTCTTTCGCCTCATCCCTTACGCGGACGTTACTCCACTCGTCGATCTCCATCCCAATCGATGGCCCTCGCTGGGGCAGGTGAACATTTTCAGGTACAAAGAGGCTCGTTCGCGGGCGCCGTGGTGCTGCTCCTAGATTTTTCTTAGATATCGCGAGATAATACTTTTATTACGAGGGGATATTTACGGCTCGCGTCTCGGTTGGAGGTCGCGAGGGCGTCTTTCACGTTTCACGTCCTCGCCAGGCCACGAGGAAGGTGAGCGCAACCTGACCAAGGGGAAGAGAACGAGAAGAGGTGTTCCCGGTGTAAAGCACTCAGCCGTTGACGTTGCTTCGGTAGAGTTTGAAAGTGTAGAACCGTGTGGCAGTGCCGCGCCGAACAGGTTGCACGAGTAGAGTCATTATCCGAGGTTTTAACACTCCGACCTAGGTATTTTGCTTCATCTCTCTCTCTCTCTCTCTCTCTCTCTCTCTCTCTCTCTCCGTCCGTCGACTTTATTCTTATGCCATCGCGCCTTGCCCTTCGATCAACTAAACCAGCATTTGGATCACGGGTTCGTTATAGCGTTCGTTATTCGACGGCTGCTTGACTCACCTTTGGTTTAATTAAAGATTCCTCGAGCGTTAAATAGATGCGTGCGATTGCTCGCAATTGTTCGTTCCGACAGAGTCGTGGAATTCACCTTGGTATTAGGCTTGATATCAAATCAATGTTTGCGATAAGTTTTCAATATTCGAGATTCGAGATACGAAGCTTATGGTTTATAAAATTATCATGCCGAGGAAAGGAGTTTCATAAAGCTGACGCTCCGGTAAAATGGTTTGAAAGGTGTGCGAATTAATGGCAGATAAACATTAAGCTTTAAGACTATCGGGTGTACACGTTATTAATACTTTTGTCGAGATGAGTGGTGTTTCTTATTCTATGAGTTAAAGCGATGTTATTTTAACGTGCCCGTCTCTATCAGCACATCTACGATGTAGTTACGTTACATCTAAATGGCTTTGTCGAAATAACCGATTCCCTCAATAATATTACCACAGGAAATGTAACGTTATTGCAACATTGATCGTGATAAATTTCTCTCGGTAAAAATCACGCGATACAAAAAATAATTTTTTGTTTTTTCACCCTAACCACCGGACGAAGTCTCTCCTTTTGGTCTCTCCTTTTGAATAATACTCAACAGAAACTTTATGAAATAATTAGTCTCTCTCTCTCTCTCTCTCTCTCTCTCTCTCTCTCGCGCGCGCGCGCTCTATGTTCAACAGTCCAAATATCGCTGCACTGGTGCAGGAATGTCGGTAGAAACAAGACAAATGAACCGCCAGATTAAAGTCCAGACGAGGTGCACATCGCGTCCGTATAGAAGAGCGACGCTTTCCTTTGCATCCTCTCTCTTACTCTCTTTCTTTCTCCCTCTGTCCTTCAATTTCCGTCTCTATCTTTCAAGGTAGATGCGCTAGTGGGGGCGTGCGATAGTTCAAGTCGTGAGTAAGCAGCCCCGCCCGACACGACCGCGGAGGAGCATCTTTGCCTGCCTTTGACCCCCGCTGACTTCCCGACTTCTACAGCCCACCGAAGTACGCTTCTTCTCTCTTGGTCGCTCTCGCCATCCACACGTCTCGTTCCTGTTTTCCTCCTCCTCCTCCTCCGCCTGCCCCTCCACCACGACATTCTTTTTCTTCGGCTTAGGTTTCCGAACTCTCTCTTCTTATCTTTTTTCCCTTCTCACTCTCTTCTTCGCCCTGTCTCTCGACGCCGCGGACCGATGCAGAGAAGAAAAATAGGAGAAAGAGAGGAATCGTTGGCGGTACTTGCTAATGTTTGCTTTCTTGAAAGTTCACGTGGAGATGCTGCCAATTTAAGTTTTTGTACCAATTAATTCATGGTAATATCGCGTTATTTTTTCAAGGCGTTTGAAGATGTGTGCCAACGGTTGATATGTAATTCGGTTTTTATCACGTCCACGTACTTTTAATCGGGTTGAATCATAAGTAATGATTCTCACGATTGTTATACGCACGTAGGATTAGCTGGCACTTTTACTCACGAGCGAAATGCAATGAGCGATAATGAAGCAACTTGGAAAATAAATTTGTTATCGGTTACGCTTTTCATTTAACTGTATTGATATTCGATGGTAAAATCGTTTGTAAAACTACTTTTATCGCGAAACAAATTAATCCTCGAATGTTATTTCTTTTCAACGACCTTCGATACACTGGATTACCGCAAAGGAGCAATTTTTCAGTAATTTCAACTTTTCACCAACGGAAACGACGTTCAGAAGCATGAAGAAACGAGGAAAATTTTTACAGGCAGAAACTGATGTAGGGCAAACGAAGCGAACGCTCGTGTACTGTAGTTTTACGAGGGTAAAAAATAAATTACGAGAAAAATGCAGTTAAGAATTTAATGTTGTGTGCTCGATGAGGTAGGTATTCTTCTCTTCCCGTCACCCCCACCAAATAACCTCGTAATCGCTCTAGACTCCTGATGCGCAGCTCCATAGCTCACCGACTCCAAGGGCATCTTGCTCTTCTGCCTTTTTCTTTCTCAGGTCCACTAGTGAAGAGAAGGGCGCGTGATAAGTGTGGGAAGGGCAGGTTGCATAAGCCCTGCTTAATATTATGCAAGCACCGCTGCTGCCTGAATGCGTTAGATGCCTCGACTCTCCGCTTACACGCGCTCCTTACACGCAAAACACGGTCCATCTCTCCCTTTCCTTAGCGTTTTCTCACTTGCTCTCTCGCACTCTTTATCCTTTGCAAAATGTGAGTGTGTCGAGGGAGAAAGGGAAGGGGACCTCTATCTTTCCCGGAGTAAAGGCCTGGTACTGAAGGACGAAAGAAGGAGGCGAAGAAGGAGGCGAAGAAGGAGGCGAAGACGGAGGCGAAGACGGAGGCGAAGAAGAGAAAAAGGAAAAGGTGTATGTATAAGCATGTGTGCACTCCTCTACGTACACACACGCTCGCGCGCGCGCGCGCGCGCGCGTGCGTACCAACGTGCGCACGAGCGCGTGTACGTACGTATGCATATGCACACACGTGGGCATGTGCGCGCACGCGCGCGCGCGACCTTAGGAGAGGGATGAGGTGCAGTGCGGCGTCTGGTGCTATGGCTGCATAGAAATTGTAGGAGCATTGAACCCAGGAAGTGGCCGTGAAATAGTCGTTCCACCTCGCCATCCGAAAGGTTAACTCGCCGGCGTTAAGGCGCATCTCCGCAGAACAGAGCTACATCTAAAGGTCGGGAGAACGTCCGGATAGACGAATTGAAAAAGAAAAGGGATGAGAAAGCCGAGCCAGCGAACGAGTGACTAAGATCCAAATGAGATTCGCGAATGCAACGGGACCGTCTATTTCGTTCGAGCGAGTGAGATCGCGTTTGCGTGGTTCCTCGTTGTCAGCAGTGCCGATAAACGTCCCGAATATGCCCGAACGGAATTTTGAGCGAACGACAGCCGCGCGAATAAAGACCCAGAGATCTCATCAGGAGGATCTCTAGAAACACAATTGACTCGTACGAGCGCCTTCGAGTGCTGCGTGCACACATACGGATGTACGTGTGACACACGCGCGCGCGGTGCGAGTGTATTCGTAGGGTTAAATCGACCCTGCTTATCTAGATCCCTGACAATTGCCAACTCGTACGTAGAGGCGACGAGCGCATACACGAACTTACGATAATCAAAATAGAAATATGCTAATCATTTTAGCAATCTCGGTACTCGGGCAAAAATGAAGGGACGTGTGCGCAGCTCCGCGCTACAACGAGTTCACGGATGGGGGCAGAAGGTAGAGGGGAGAAATCAGCTGGACGATAAGTGAGGCATCGAAGAGAGGGAGCTCAGAGCTAGTGCTAGTCGGTAAGTCCAATTTCGTTCCCACGATTAGGCGTATCGGCACGGACGTTCGGTTCACTGGCCTTCTCTCTTCCTCCCTTCCCTCCCCTTGCTCGAGAGAGAGAGAGAGAGAGAGAGAGAGAGAGAGAGAGAGAGAGAGTTAGCGAGAGAAAGAGTTTGAAAATGGACTCTAACGCCGTGCTTCTTTCTTTAAGTGAGCTCAGTGCTCGGGCGCATGTTACGTCGGTGTAAATCGCCCGGCGGGATCGAAAAGATCGAGAGGAACTTGTCGAGCTTGTCAAAATTCAATCGAACAAGTCCGAGCGCGCGGCTTGCACCACGCTTCTGCGTTTCTTTCGTTCTCTCTCTCCTCTCTCTCGCTCTCTCGCTCGTACTCTTCTTCTCTTACTCCGAAGTAAGGCTTACCAGGCTGCAGAAGAGTAGAACTAGCTGATACCGCAAAGAGGTGGGAGGATTAGGAGCCAACTGTGAGAGAGAGAGAGAGAGAGAGAGAGAGAGAATGAGAAGTTGAGGCCAAGAAGGTCATAGGGCTAAGGCACTTCTCACGCCCCCGCCACGATGAGTAGCAGCGTCGGCATCCCCTCTCCAAATCCATCTAAGAATATACATGTATTTACCTTAAGCCGAACGATGAGTGTGTATCTTCTTAATTGCCATTAGGATTCCTGCGAATACGTGCATTTATGCTCGCTTGTACGCGTGCGTACGTGTGTAGATGTAGTCGTGCAGGTGCACGCGTAGATCATGTCTTGCTTTATTGCACCGCACGAGGCAAAATACAGAGAGAGAGAGAGAGAGAGAGAGAGAGAGAGAGAGAGAGAGAGTGAGATAGAGAGCGAGAGAGATAAGAATTGCGAATACGTCTACGAATGTTTTGACATTTTAATAGCTGCTTCGAGTAAACCTCTCTCGCACAGGTGTCAATACTTTCTGCGCTGATATTTTTTTAAAGATAATTACTCCTGCTTCGTGCCTCGAAAAATAAAATGTCGAGTTTCTCGAATTCCATCGTATCGCGGCTCCGTGCTTTAGACAAAATTTAAGAGCAGCTAGAGGATAGAACTAGCTTTGCAATTTAATCCAACGACATTGTCCACGAATGCGCTTTCGTTGCTTCATTATCGTAAAAGTACGCGCAAAGTGTCGCTCAACGTCTCGCATTTAACAAGTCGCACGCCTCAACGATATCTTACGACTTATCGCTAATTTCACAGTCAACGCGCTACGTCCAATCGGAATGAATCCTCGAGTTTGAAACTGCGACCAACGAGTGTCAACGAGTCGGCTAATGACTCGTAGCGCTCTTTTGTTCTCGAAAAGGACCTCGAGTCCGAAACAAGAGATCGGCGCACTTGTTCGCGCAGCTAAGAACTCCTGGCGAGGTTAGCGGGAAGAGCCGCATCGGCACGCCACTACGGGAAGTTGAGCGTGTCAATGATCACCCAGGACTATGCACGTGTCCGCACACCTTGTCGATTATGATTTCTCTTTCGTAATCGTGGGCGACGGGAAGCCTCGAGGGGTTGCCCTCGAATACGCTTTGCATGCGTATCGTCGGCGCTTTAACGAGAAGGCCGCGACGGATAAAGCGCTTTAATTACCCGTTGGCTTCCGTCGTGGTGACCGAAGCGCCCGGGTGCTGTGCTCCGTTTTGTTTTGTCTCGGAGGAGAGAGAAACCGCATGAAAGCCAACGCCAACGGGGTCCGCCAGCGGCATCGTGCATAGCATTAATTATGCGCGGGAGCACTGGCCCCTTAATGAAACTGCTGCAACCTCGCAGGTATTTACGTATGATTATCGAAGCGTCAATTAAATTGGTATTCGAATGAATTATTTTAATTTCGCTGTCGTGAGCTTAATTTTTTTACTCTTGATTTTGCTCTTGAGTTGCTCCTTCATTCATTTGTAATACCAATTCGATGGTAAATTTCTAGGCGCGCACCGTATTACCGTGGGTCGGTACTTCTTCACCCGAGCAACGCGACACGACACGACGCTACGAATATTATCGATTCCTATTTTCAGGTATTTTAATTGTTCCGACGCTGGGACAAGCACGAGAGTTTGTTAGTTCATCGCTTGCGCAACGTGTGATTACGCGTTGATCGTAAGGAAATATTAACGACGACGACGATGATTATCGTTGTTCGGCTACGCGATGTTTGCTTCGAGCGCGAGCAGCACCGCTTATTACCTACGTATGCGCTACTCCCCAAGATTTATTATAAATTACGATTACGACGTATACGAAGTAAGCGAAGAAAGCAACAAAACTTATAACATTAATAATTATTATTAACATTATAATGAGATTATTTTAAAGACTAGCGCCACTAAATAAGTCGGTCGACCCTTAAGCGATTGTAATTTACGTAACGAGAACCCGTGGGTAACGCTGTAGATAAGGGATTATCCGTACTACATCTGTGGATAAGATTTTTTGCGCCCGCGGTACACTTTCCTCGTTGAAATCGCAAATAAGCAAATTTAGCATCTCGCGATTATTACTTATTATAGCATGCAACCTGACGCACGTTTTAGAAAATCCTGCCGAATTAGGAAACTCTTGCTCAATGGTTTTACCGCGCGAAACCTACGGATCGTAAAGCGGGAATTTGATGTACTTGAAGAATTTATTTGAAGAACTTGTGTATTTCAAATGCTTGACCAGTCGTCGTGCTAAACTTATTCGACAAAGCGATTTAGATGTAGCGAGTGAGACATTAGCGGATACATAGCAGACAAGGCTGATGAGCTTTACTTTTTACGACACAGTTCGCTCGATATATTTGGCGTTTGCCGAACGCCGTCGGGAAATTGCGCACAATCTGGACAATTCGGGTGCGTGCCAATTTGACCGATCGGCCACTAATACCGGTACAGTCACCTACGTGTCCGACCATCGGTCTCCCCCCGCATCGTTGGAGTGCATCCATTAAGAATATTAGCCGAAACGCCTGAACTAGAAACGCGGAGGAATTCCGGGATCCGAGGAACGAGCGGAAGAAAGGAAGGAAATCGTTCGTCGAGTCTCTCCTGCATTCGCACAAGGACGCGCGATTCGCTCGTGACTCGCATTCTTTGAATATGCGTTTGCGACTTGACTCGTCGTCGCTCGTGGAACTCGCGTCGGACTCGCGTCGGACTCGCGTCGGACTCGCGTCGGACTCGCGTCGGACTCGCGTCGGACTCGCGTCGGACTCTGGGAATTCTTCGCACATTGTAGACTCGAGTAATTCGTCCCAGCAGTCGTTTGCTACGTCGTCGGACGCTGGCGATACAGCGGAACATTTTTTACCGAGGGGAGCTTTAGTTTTATCGGTGTTTTTCCACGTCCGCGATTACTGCGGTATTGCGTTAAAGTATTACTTGGAGATCGCAAAGTATTTGCCCAGTCTTACGCATCCACCATTTACCATTTACCCTTTTGTCGTAAGCCTGCGCGTAACTTCTAATTCTCTGACGCCTCATTATTCATCGGGATTATTACGCGATAATGCACCTGAGATCCATGTCGAGGGCGACTTGTATTAGACGATATCAGAAATTAGCGAACGAGTCAATTACCGCTAGCAATAAAAAACGAGATAGAAGAAACCTAGATCACGGCCGTACAAGAAGTTTGAAATTCGAACTTGTAACCGGTAAGTAAATCGAGCACGCCGAGCTTTTATCGATTGGAGATTTCGGAAACCGAAAACAGTGAGAGCCCTCTGTACCATGTGGCAGCCACTTTTGTTCGCGTCATAAATTTCAATGAACCGATAAATCGCTCGAGCTGCCGACATCTCCCTGCTAAAGTTAATCGATTCAATAAGCGATCTCGAGCAAAGCGCGATGATCGAACGCACGGTAGACGTACGTTGCGCGCGTTCGAGCTCATCGATCAAACGTGGGTAAGAGAGTTTATTTTTCCCTCCTGATAAAATTCGTCAATAAAATTCGCAGCGGTCGGCTGCGTTCCAGCCGACCGCTGCGAATTACGCGCTCGTAACTACTGTAAAGCTGGTGACGCAAAAGAAGTTTTCCCTTGACGTTCGCTCCGACGAATAAACGAATTGGAGTACACGTATCAAGGATGCGCTCCGATAACTTTCCTCGCCTTCCAAGGGAGATTTATCGACAAGACAAATCGAAAAACGTCTAATATCGTTGAAAAGGCAGCCGACGTTGCGAGTTAACTCAATTGCATAACTCAATTGCATAACTCAATTGCATATCAGGCGCGAGGATAAGTTTCCGGACTTTACGGTTATGTAGCATCGTCTTATTCCGATGTTCCCAAGTCGATACTTCTAAACGCGATCTGCCTTATCGGCGAATTTCTAAATTCGCTGTACACATTGCGTTTGTACTCGCTCGCTTGCAGTCGGATTCGGGAAAGAGTCGAACGGCCAAGCGGTCGAGCAACGCAACACAGCAAAACACTTTCAAGATTTGCCAATTAAAAAACAGTCTCTTGGATTATTCTAAATTCTATAAAGGAGACGGTTTGCTTGTAGCCCTCGTCATTAGAGCTTTCGCATACAATGCTCGCACTTATCCGTATCGGCTTTCCCAACCGCGAGCTCGTGAATCGCTGAATTTAATCGAGCGATCGGTCCGCCTCTCGAAAGCACGCGTGTAACGGTAGAGGTAGGAGCAGTGCCGTAAAAAGAAAAAGAAAAAGAAAAAAAGAGGCTCGGAAGAAAAGACGAGAGCAGTCGAAGCACCTCTTCGAACAATGCAAGCACGTCGACGAGTCGTACAATATACATTCGAAACGCGATACGTAAGAGCGGTGGGCACCTACAATTTTTGTCCCCCTCTTCGCGAGGGCAGGGCATCAAGGCTATTTTTATTATATGCGGGCTCTCGAAGATCCTCGCACGCAAGATACACGCGCTCGTTCTCGCGAGTGGACGCGCACGAGCATAAATCATCGGCGGCCCTCCCGAGAACCCATCCGTTAACAAATTACCGACGTTCGTAATATCCTCTGTCCAGGTTTCCTCGTTCGTCTTGTGGCCGCGCTCGCACGGAGCCGCGGAGCGGAGGCTGACAATAAGACCGATCTCTCATCGGGGGCAAAACGATCGTAAGACAAGTAGCGGCGGCGGCTGCGGCGGCGGCGGCGGCGGTGGATCCGAGGCTTATCGCAACGCCTCGCGTCCCGAGCTGAGAAGAGATTGTATCTTTAGCTGCTCGAACCTACGTACTTGTACTCTTCTTTAGGTCTTCCCTCTGTTTTACAGCTTTTCTTCTCTTCTTCTCGCTCCTTCGATCGAGAACATTTGCTTTTCCGCGGGACTCGAGAGCGAGAAAACCACGGGTTTCGCTGGAGAGCTGTAATTTTTACTTTTGTTCCTCGTGTCGAGAGAGTATTTTATGTCTTCTTTACTTTGCGATAATTATACGACTCGCCGACCGTTCGGAGAGAGATTTTTTACCCACGCCGTTAATGCATTATAATTATCGTGTGGATACATTAAATTACGTTGAGGAAGTACACGGTGATGGACGGTTAGCGTTGCAATCGTATTAGTTAGATATTAAGTTTAGCCGTTTCATCCGATTAGTTACTTTGAATTTCCACTTGGTTATCATATTAACCTGATCGACGTAGTTATGCTCTCTTTACGAATTATCAGAGATTATGATTATCCGAGCAGTAACGAAACCTACCTAGATTATTCGCAATTGTATATGTGTGTGATTTTCCTCGCTGTAAAATTCCCGATGCTGTAATCGCGTTAGAAAAAGTATCCCATCGGAGTAATTCGTCGTTGAGCGATTCGTCCCTGATTTCAGCGACGAAGCGGCAAAGTTCGTGGCTCTTTTCCCGTGAAAAGATCTTCCCCGGTTGTCACGCGGACGAATAAGCTCCCCGTTCAACGACCGCCGGCTGCGACGGTAATCCTCTTGTCGATGCACACCGACAACGAGGACCGATCCGAGTATCCGAAAGCGATGTCCTGGCACGAGGGACTCGCGCGGTAATTCCCCGACCGGGATAGAAGACAACGGAGCGACTAGCGTCAGTCGGCGGCAAAAACTCGGGGATTCCCCGGCGTCTGCTCCCGACCAAAAGGATCGCGCGTTCGCTCGTTCCCCGTTAATGCGCTCGTGCATTATCTCGATTGTTGGCCGCGTTGGCTTCCTCGTGTGTAAGTGCGCGCGTCGGCGCCCGTAATTAATCAGGGACAATCAAACTCGCTGGGAGCTGCTGAGCGTTGCAACTCCCAACGCTGGCGCGCTCTCGTCCTTACCTCTGCTGCACCGCGTCGTCTTCCCGAGGTATCACCTTTCCCCCCGCCCCGTGTATTTCCGAAGAGTTGCGCGCGAGGCGATGCTCCCGGTGCGGTGGCTCTTATTCTTCCGCTCGATGGGGACGTACTTTTCTTTGTTTCGATCGTTCGTCGCTCGATGTTATCCTTGATTGTTGGAGATTTTTTTGCGGCGCTTGATTGATCGCGTAATTGTAAGAGTTGTTATGCTTTCCGTGCGCTCTTTAGGCTGCTTCGTAACTTTTCTCTCTCTCTCTCTCTCTCTCCTCTCTCTCTCTCTCTCTCTCTCTCTCGGTTGATATTTTAGTCAAGTTGATGGATCGTTTTCGCGAACGAATCCTAAGTCATTGCGGCCTCGAAATTTATGGCAACTTGACAAAATACATTTGTATTTTTCGAAAAATATGCAAATAAGATAAATTGTAGATAATGAAAATGCGATGTCGGCGATGTTTGCACTGCAGTAGCGTAAAATAAATTCATAAGAACGCAAAATAAAGCATTGAACTTTGAGCGTCAACGCGATTATCGATAAATTTTCATCAGCCTAAGCACGTAACATTTGTTTTGTAAATATAGTTTTCTACTCTCTCGCAATGGTGTCTCACAGTGTTCGCACTCTCGAATTTAGCAGAAAGTGCTTCCTCTCTCGCACTTATTAAGCGACGAATCACGCTCGTTAATTTCCAAGGCAAAGCCTAAATCGCGTTCACTGCCAATTACAGTACCACTTAATTCGCGTGCAAAAAAAGGAGGAAAAAAAATGGAAACCCTGCCTTCGTCTGCCTTCGTCATTGCAGTCACAGTCTCTGAGAAAGTATTCGTACGTTCTCTGGCTTTTGTACTACTCACTTCCACGATCAGATACATTTTTTAATGGTAAACCAACCTGCGCTTCTCGATAGACTTGGAAATAACTGTAACAATAGAGAAGAGACGGGGAGGGTAAATAGGAAGGTGGCAGAAGTTAACGAATATTTATGGGAAAAGATGTTTAATCGTGAGATAAGTAACGTGTCTGCTAAGAAAAGAAAGTATAGCATTGAGACGTAACTTCCTTAGTTTTTCTATGCAATAACTGAGAATGGCCGGGTGTGATTTTTGTCACTAGACCGTTACAATATAAAACATTGTAATCGGTGAATAAGGTAACGTAATACCCGATAAAACAATCGATCAATTTTAATTTAATTTAACTTTCCTGATTTAAGTGTCACTTCGCATTTGCATGCTAAATTCTGCTTCAATTCTTCGATATACATTGGTATCGTGCAGTAGGGCGCAATCGTACGTAGGCCATTATTCATAAAAACGTTATCTTAAACTGATAATGAATGTTATTATTTTCAAGAATAGCTGCTATTTTCTTAGCATGCAACAAGATTAATATTGAGATACGAATTTAAGATAGCGACTGTTTTATTGTAGGTTAGTAGAAAAAAGAAAAGAAAAGAAAAAAAGAAAAAAAGAAGAAGAAGAAGAAAAAACGTTAGTCAGCTAATTTTATCGCAAGCCCCAACGAAACGCACCTGAAGTTTAATTATTTACCTGCTTGGGCCGAGCAGAGTGGAGAAATTAATCAAATTATAATGGAGTTGTTCAAAATTTAATCATTCCGTCAAGCTCGGGCTACTCGTATTCGATACTATTAATAAATTTACGACATAAAGCAGCCTGTGCAAATTTTCTCAGGGAAAGTGCAAAATTGTAAGGCTAGGGAATCTTAATTAATCTAAATGTCAAAGTAACTTCCAAATTATCCTCGGTTTCTCATACTCAAGTTTTTGCGGAGCTCCTGAACCTCCAAAATATAATCAATCTTAGGGACGCGTAACGAATGTATCAAGCTTGCCATGGACTTTTGTTGCTTTTTCTTTTCCTTTTTCTATAAAAGGAAAAGCAAATATAAATTTTGTTCCCTTTCGTAATAAAAAGTAAAGGCACCTCATTCGTACTTGTTACGTGCTTCGTGTTTCCGTGCTTCATGATCGATTGCTTAATAATACCATTAGCGATTGGGTTAAATAATTGAAAACTAGAATGTGGTTACTTTAGAGTATTCCTGAGTAACATATTGGCCAATTTATTCTTGCGTTTCTTGATGTGCGCTTTTTTCTCTTTAAATAATCCAGCCTTTCCTTTAAATAATTCTGCCTGTATATGCACGAGAAACGAATCTTTCTTCGTTTTCTTCGGTGCGAGTTTAATATTTTTGTGACATTCGTAAAGTCTGGAAAATTCTGACAATTTCGATACTGCACAACGAAAATGCCTTCGATGTAAAGGACGTCGTTTGAACAGCTGATATTCAATAACTACAATAAATAGAATAAGTTTTAGTCTACAGATATAAGTAATCTGTCATAAATAGTATGTGACTCGCGCGTATTTAAGAAACAAATTGTACGTATTTAATGTTTAATTGCACATAACCATAAGAAAGACTCATGAACATGAACGTTAACGAATGTAGAGCATTACTAATCAAGTTATATAAATACCTATCGTAAATGTTTAAGGGAAATTACTATTTTACAAGCATTTCTTTGAAGAAGAAAAAAGAAAAGCGAAAAAAAAAAAAAAAAAAAAAAAAAACCCAACAAATTCCCAGCCTTTTCTCTCCTTAATAAATATTTACCAATAAAACGTCCTAACGATTCTATTAATATTGTAAATGTAAATCCCAGATTTCCCATTGCGATTTCGTATTAATAACATTAATAAATTCAAGAGTAGCTTTACAACTTTACTGGTTAATGTCCATTAAATAAGTTAAATATAGTGGCGATAAAATAGAAATTATGCTGGTATTTCACATATCGGTATAATAAAATTATTTTCAATATGTCACTGATGTAATTTACATATTAGATTTACATATTAGAATTTCAATAATGATTTCTAAGCTCCCAGGCAAAATGACAATTTCTAAACCTTTATCGACTTTACAAGTGCAATTTGTCAAGTTTAACGAACTGAAATATTTTCCCTTTATACTAAGCAAATATCATGGACTTTTACGTATAAAATGTTGGAATCGCCAGACAACTAATATACTTAGGAATTGTTATGATCGTAAAGGTCTATCTCGATACCAGTAATTCTCTATTAGATTAATAGCGAATGATAATCATGGATCTTACGTACGATCCGAAAGTTCTGTTTTTCACTCAAACGGTAAATATCGAAGTTCGAAATGGTAGGTTCATTAAAATACGACGATGCGCGGTAATCGCGCGTAAAAATAGCGCGAAATCAGAATACAATAGCGAGTAAAGTGTATCGAGCGAGTAAAGTATCGGACTTCTAATCGCTCGCGAATAAAGTATTAAATACGTTTGGAGTTACGAGCAATTTGAGCAACTTAGCTTTTATACACTCACTATCGTTAATGAATGTAGACGCGATGCCACCGCGAGAAGACACTTGGATTCGCTCGATCATCCGTACTAAATACGTCAAGGCGCTTTGTTGCACAAGTAGCCACGATTTGTCAAACGGCGTTGCACACGATCGAGCTCTGCCTAACGGAATAATTGTGCGCGATTTTTCGTAACGTCTCAAGAACGTCACTCGCGAGTAGACGAGACCGACGAGAAGATGCTTCCGCGTTACATGACCTGTAATGTACGGGAATAATCGAAGCGCGAATTACCACCACGCGAATGTAATCCAATGGCTAGCGAATCCTGCTTCGCTGTAAGTCCGTAATTTTTTCCACGCGATAAGAGCCAATTCGTGTAAGTTATCAAGAATATTTTGACATATAGAACTTCAACTTTTCCCCCGAAAGTATTAAGAAGATTAAGCAGCCATTTAAGTATTAATTTTCGATTATTTATTAAAGAGCTTTGTGCAGTTGTACGCATTTGAGGTAAAATAACAAGAAGAGCATTTTGGAGTAGTTGACAAGGACTGCATTAGAGATTAAGTGTAAGTTTATCAATTTGTAGGTTATTTATCCGTATTAGATGTAAAATATCTGAAAGCAAGTTTTATTTATTCGAGCTCGAGCGCGTTATCCGTAATCCGATGGATTGAGAGCATTCTTCTAGTATTCGTTTCCTTTATTAAATAGTTAATGCACATGTAGCATTAATTAGGATAATAAAATTGAAAAAATAGAATTATCGCTCTATTTCATGGCTGTCGTTAAACTTTTTTTCGTGCAATAAGTTTTTCATGAATCCTCAGAAATACTCGCGCGCGCGCACGCGCACACACAAGGGCAATAAATTAAGATCTTGAATAAAAATCCAAGTCCGATGCATAATAGAGAACTTATTTATGAAGCATACGCATCCGAGCAGTTTAAAGAAGATCCACTGATTGCTTTTCAGTCGTTAGCATAATAGAATTTCGATAAACTTGTATAAATTTGTATACACCGCGTAGGATGCTATTGTTATTTTGAAAATTAGGTACACGTCAATGTTTATGAAAAGCTGTTTGTGCTTGTGCGCCAACTAACTTTCTAATAAATCTTTCATAAATCTTCAGTTAAAATCCATGCATTAGTGGCGTTTAAAACATTACATCGCGAGCACTTTATCCGTTTCCGAATCTATCTACATTTCGACTAAGAATTCAATTAATTGGAGGCCGCCCTCCAGTTAATATTTGCTCCACCGATGGCACAGTCGGGATGTCACTTTTCTTTCGTTCGTCATTGGCAGTATCGAAGCAACAGAGTCGATTAAACGCAATCCCAATGATAACCGAGCGCAGTTTATGCCTGGTTTAAGCCTTTCTTTGAGAATTTAATACAACATTTGATAAAAATGCTATTTACGCTACAGCCTTATAAGTAACAAACAAAGACATAAATCTCTCAAAAACCAGCGAAGCTTCAGGCTCTTGCAACCTCTCCATATTTAGCCAACAATCAGTCGGCGCTAAAATATTTATTCGCCTCGAAATAGAACGAGTCCAATGCTCTATTGAGAGTCGTAGCCGCAATTACGCGTACGTCTCGCCATTGAATACGAGAATGCAAATGCTCAGGGTGCACGGAGATGAAGAGAACACGCCGACGTTTCATAAATTAATACGCAAGCGATGCCGAGGAAGACGCAAGAGCCTCAATTGTTCTGGAATCACTTTGCTCCTTTGCAATTAACGGCCGTTTCGGACAACGAAGCCCTAATCTGGGGCGATTAGTTTTCGTCGCGCGACCGCCTTCGCCGATCCTCTGGCGAGTAAATCGTCGCAGCGCACTCCGAGAGTCGCACCGGATTCTTGCAATACCGAATGCGCGAACGCGAAACTCGAGGAATGGTTCGTTTTTGCAAACGGATACTCGCGTAATTAATGACTGCGCGGACGGAATGTGAAATCAGACGTGCGTTCCTTTTGTTTTGATTTATCGAGTGAGAGCTGCTGCGCATTTAAAACAAATTCTATTTGTTTCAAAGGGGATATATTCAAAGGGGATTTGGATCCCTCTCATCAATATTCGACGTCTGCTCCGTTCCGTTCCGCGACAAATGCATACGTAACTGATGCATTTCGAAGATAATCTCGTCGATTGCTCTTCTTTGTGCGATATTTCCATGCATATAATCAACATTGTTGCAGTCTATCGCGGTTTAATTTGCGAAAATTATTTTGAGAAAAACCGGCTAGATGTGTGCTTGTTAAACGAGCACGAGCTCAATATTGGGCCCAGGACTACTCCGTTTAAAAAGGCTTTCACGTGGTAAAGAGCAATCCATTCCGCTGGCAAGTTTATCCCAATTATTCGAAAGTCACTAGTTACTAAGTTATTATTACCGATTAACAGGTCAGGATTTTTGTCCGATAACGTGCATTGTCGCGAAATTGAACCTCTCGTCAATTATTGCCCTGCAATAATAACAAAGGCAGCGTACGAAGGTTGAGCTTTCTTAAAGTCTTGCTAATGATCGTAATATCTAAAATTTGGGAACTCGTAGAAAATCCTATCCCCGCTGTTATTTTTATTCCCTTTGCTTTTCTCTAACCCTTGGACGTTTATAAGAGTACACTGCGGTCCAACTCGGTGATCGATGAATAACGATGCAGATTGGCTTGAAAATTGTCGAGGCAGTTGTGGAATACATCTTATACGAATGACGAGCGTCACTTGGAAGTCGCGACTCGCGCTTCTGGCATTAACGAAGCTGAAGCAGTAGTCTTTCAACGGACTGCATTCAACGGACGTCAATTATCGATCAGTCGAGCTGATAATTTGTTCGTCACTTAAATTGTCGCATCTACTTCAAAGCAGGACATCGATATTTCGGACTGTGGTCGTGTAGCGTTGCCATTGCAACCAAGTTCGCTTTAACAGAGCTCGACATTCCGCTGAGATTCGGAAAAATATTGAAAGCCAAGTGCAGAAGCTTAAGGAACACTCGTTCTCTCGGAGTGAGCTCACATTTTAAAAGTTGGTCGTCCAACTTTTTACTCTCGCGTTCATTTCGCTACCGATCGCTAGCCGTCGATTTTCGGTTGCATCACGATGCATATAAGGAGGCGCCGTCGTGCTGCTACTCCGAGGTGGAGACATGCAGGAATTTTCCGATCGCTATTCGTCCGATTTTGTGGTCGTTGCGTGGTGCTACGATGTTACGATTTTACTCCGCAGTTTTACGCGTGGCTTTCGAGAATCTTTGCGAAAGTTGATTCGTCGCGGCTTTGCTCAATCCACGCGTATCTGGATCAGAGGTTAGTTGCGCAAGTTATTTATCAGCGAAGATGCGAAGATGTCGCTAATAAGGTCTCGGATCAAGTTTAAATTTTATGCACGTGTAATTTAGAGTGTTGTAAAATAATTTCTCGATAATTTTCAGCGTAATTTATTCGTCGTTCGGTAAAGTGGAGACGCTTGTAAAAATGAGTTTTTCAATGTACATTAGGTTATGTAGTCGAAGAGTTTCTGATGGAAATTTTATAGATCTCGATATACGTTCAAGAGCGAATATTCGTGTTTTATTGGAGAAATAATGACATTTTCGAACGTTGAATTCTCTTGGAATAGTAATTCTCTTGGGATAAGCTCACTGCTTATAAAAATAATTAAAATGCGCGCTATAAGGAAAGATTAAGAGTCACGATAAGGCTCGCGCTAATCTCGTAAGAATCTACAATATAAAGAGAAAATTATAAGCATTATCCGATTGCCTAGGCCAATAGTCTCCACTTAACAAATATTCCGCAAATTTACGATCTTGAGGCTGATTTTAATTCATAAATAAAATATGAAATATGACACAGACTAGTTGTATCCTCGTATCCCAATAAAAACGCAGTTACTAATTTCAAATTTAAAACATTTAGACCGGTGTTGTAAGTATATCATTGAATAACCGCTGCGAAAAATTAAGATTGTGCACTCGTTGGATTCCAAAGTTGTTCGGGAAATAATGAGCGCTCGTAAAATTTAGCCTCCCCTGCATTTTTTCCTTGGAGGAATTAATAGGCGCGAGCTGTTAACCTCGCACGAGTAAACGCAACGTTAACGTAATAAAGATGCAAATCAACGCGGAAAGCTTGGAAACCGTGGCAGTTCGCTCCTTATATGTACGTACGCGCGGCCACGCGATGCAACCTAAACCCAAATGTCGCTCGGCGGGAGGACTGAATAATTTGAGAGCAGAAAATAGGGGAGATAATTGGGAATTGCGGCAAAGGAGGGAGAAGGAGGAGGATTATCGAAGATTAAGATGCCGGCATTAGTTTTAATTATGTTATAATTGAGGAACCTTCGGTTAGGCCACTCGTAAATTACGTTACGGATAATAATAATCCGAGTGTTCTTCCGCTTTTATTGCGCTTGCCTCGAAGATTTACTTGAAATTTACCGGGCACGTACAGATGGTGTCCTCGTTAATCGGAAGGCCAAGTATCGCTTCAGTTTTCAAAACGAGAGGCAACAAGGAAAGGTCCAGGAACAAGATCTTACGAGTGTTAAACGTTACGAGGATCAAGACAAGGCGACGGAATTTTCATACTTTGCCGGCGCTCGCACCACAAGAAGCTCCGATATTACGAGTGCCCATTATTTAACACAAAATTAAAAGCTAATCCTTTCGCAAGCTCAAGTGTTGATTTAACGAGCGCGTTCCGAGTAGTAGCCTCGCGCTCTCTAGCCCTAAAACGCGTTATCCCTTCGGATCATAGCTGGTGCTAGTTTTGCCCTTGACGCATCCTCGTAAAACGGCGCGTATAACGCATAATTAACCTATAAAATAAAAGCAGCGCGAAGCGTTCATTGCCTGCGATTTGGCGAGTGGCGTCAAATCACCGCGTAGCCTCGACGTTTTCGTCAGCCTTTAAGTTGGCTATAAAGTGTCCAGGTTCGAATATACGAGATCACCTTCGCTTTTACCGAAATCGTGCCGCACCTTTTACAGGCTGATGCGAAGACAATATCGACAGCGAGTCTCAAGATGTGGCGCAATCTTGGCTTTCCATAAAACCAAGATAAGATCCTGCTTTTATGGGGCTCTTCACCAATTTGGATTTGAATCTTGTGTTCGGCAAATAAATGTATCCTTACCGACAATGTCAAGCGAGTTCCTTTTTTATGTATCTCGTCTTTTATTGGGCAGAGATATTAGTTTTATTCGCCTTTATAACTAGGAGTTAAAAAAACACTTAAGGCGCTATAATTCTATAATGAGCAAAACAACGTCCAACTTTTAGGTGGAGTTCGTACTATTTAATGGATGCACGCTCATTTATCTATCTTACAAACAAAGTGTAAGATAGTCCTTTTTGTTCGATGGACTGAGAATAAAAGGAAGTTCGATTCGCGTTCTTATAAAAGACGAACTAGTTTAATAATAGGTTTAATAAGAAAAGAAAAAAAGAAAAAAGAAAAAAAAAATTACATTCGATTTCTGATTTTATAAGGACACGGAGTCGAAGGTGTTTTTGAGCTGTAAAGCTAGTTTCGAACTAATTGAACCAGATCAGTTTCGTATTATCTCGTCTTGGGCAAATCTTTATCTTACACGCCACCATGATTCGTCGTCCTAGTACGATACTTAAATTAAACTTCCGATAAGACACTTTTGAGCATTAAATGATAATTAATCCTTACACGTAAGATCAAGCAAGTCGTCGCGATACAAATTAGAATCACCAAATGTACAAGTGTGATTTATACGCAATCGTACGTCGTCATTGTCAGCTCGTAAAAATCTCTTAAACGATTGTCATTCTCCACAAATCATGGCTATCATTAAAATTCAATTCAATTCAATTCAACGGTGAAAATGCGATCTCTGCTGAAACAATATTTTCTTCTTGCGTATTGTTCACTCGGTAAAAAGCGAAAGCCGGAAGTCTTGTACGTGTCGTGGAAAAAGCTCCGAATGAATCTTGTTCGTATGCAAGTAGACGCTGTTGACGATAGAATGTAAACATAGTCAACGAGTCCAATTGTCAGTTTGTATTACTCCAATGCGTGCGCCAAGCTGTATTCACAATTATGTCACGAGACGTACGAGCATTACGATTTTAATAAGCAATGAGCCGCCTCGTCAGTTGCGATAGTTTCGATAAAATAATTTATAAACTCCTGCTTACGTCTAATCAGCATTGGAGATTCTATAGGCGTTTATCGATCGAACGATACTTTATTTCCGAAAACAATTGAACCGAGAAATTTTATTTTACTCTTATAACGTTTTACTCCAATATCACACCATTACAGCAAACTATTCGGTAAAGTACGAGGGTGTCTGACGAAAAATACGAGAAATAGGGAACATAGGCTCGGTAGGTAAGCGCGCAACGTTCTTTTCCACTCAATACTCGTTCAACTGAAATTATCATTGAAATTACTAATAAGCTTTCTTCCGCGTAAAATACGATTGCGATGGAAGCTTTACGCGTGTAAAAAAACTACGGGCCGTAACATCGGCGTAAAATCGGCGTAACATCGCCGTAACATCGGCGTAACATCGGCGTAACATCGGCGTAACATCGGCGTAACATCGGCGTAACATCGGCGTAACATCGGCGTAACATGCTCCTGCTTTATGACACGAGCAACGCGTCAGAGAGATCATTTTTCACGTTTAACTATACGACTCGAGACGCTCATCATACATCAACGATAAATCATAAAAATTGTCATCGTTTAATAGAATAGAAAAATTGTGATCGTTTACATTGATTTGCAAAATTACGCGAAAGGAATTGCGAAAATTGCGAAAAGGAATTCCACACACAGTGGAGACGGCTCTCAACCGCAAGCCAGTGAAGGCGACGTTTGACTCGGGCGTTATGTACTCACCTGTAGAGAGGCAGATCGAGGGTGGGAGCGGCTGCGCTGGGGTCACCGGCGTCGTCCTCGAGGTCGTCGTCGTGGGCGTCACCGTGGATTGCGAGGGCACCTTGCGCGCGGCGGCTGCGGCTGCGGCGGCTATGAGGGCCGCAGGACTATAACGCGGCACCTGCAGCACAACCGGAGTCTTCAACGACAGGTCCACAGGCTCGAGTTGCACCGGCGGTCCTGCCGCCTGAAACCAAGCGAGAAACGCACATCACGTCGAGTATTCCGGTAGGAAACTAACGCGTATTTATGTCCAAGCGATCTTTGTACGCGCGGTGTCTAACGCCTAAGAACATTCGATGCTCGAGTACCTGGTTTTTAAAACGATCAACTACGTCAGGGTTTTTCAACTATTTCCGGGTACCCGAAATACCTACTTTTTACAAGCAATCCTCGTACTAATCACAGTCCTCTAACCTTTCACTCGTGCACGGATTCGCGTCTGCGCGACAGCATCGAATTTTACGTGAAAACGATTGCCAAATGATTTGCCTCTACAACAGTACAATGTACAACCTCTTACAATGTACAATACTTCATTGCGTTGGTAATAATCTGAAGAATCGGCTTTACGATCGTCAACGGGACGACGTAAAATCACAATACAATAAATAAAATAGTTCCCCCTCCTCGTCTTCATTTATACGTGCAATAATTTTAACGAGGCACTTGGGGATTGAGCCATCCTGTCCTCTCCGTCGAGCCGAGAAAGCTCATGACAAGTCACGAGTGCCTGGAAAATCATTCGGTTGTCTCACACTTTGAGTGAATTATCCATCGTGATTGGATCGAGTCGAAGCGTCGGCGCCCTCGTGTATGCTATGGCTCGTGCACATTCCTGTACACAGCTGGTGCAATTGGAATTTACAGCATAGGTGGTGGCACAGGGATACAGGGACGCTAGAGGAGTTTTGCCTCGTGCGACGCGCATACGAGGCTCGGAAGATTTGCGGGCATTAAATACGAAGGTAGAGTCTACTTCTGCGAGTTTCCTTTAAAAATTATCTCGTATTTCAACAGGGAAATCTTGAACTAACGGAACAATCTCCAGGATTCACAATTTCGGTTGCGTGCGTTAATATTCGATAGGCGTGTAAACGTAAAGCTTGGAATAAAGTGAAACGTAGTTGAGATTTGCCGAGTTAACATCGGTAGCGATCGTTGATCCTGCCGAAGCGAAGCTGCCAAAATTTACGACATTTAGATTTCACACGAAAAGGTTTGCAAACAAGTAATGGAAATAATCGCGGAATAAAGGATGGGAAGATCTGCGCAGTACGCGCTCACTCGGATGACTCGGTCGGTAAAGTGAAAATCATTGGTAAATAATGCGTACTAACATCAATTGGGCGCAATAAAAGAAGCAAGAGAAGCAAGGAGCGCGGATAAAGAAGTGGAAACGGGAGTGGAAAATGCGAGGTTGGCCGATGAGCGAGAAATTGCACTGTATTTTTCGTAGTTGCACGGCGTGACGCGTAGCTAATAGTTTACAGTCGATAGAACTAATAGCCGACGACGAGCTGGAAGAGACCGAATTCTCTGTGCAAGCTCTCGACTTGCTTCGGAGTCCAGGTGGAATAAAAGATCGACTGCTGGAGAAAACTGGAGGTAATCGTTAGAGAGAGAGAGCGAGAGAGAGAGAGAGAGAGAGAGAGTGGAATTACGTGTAATGGGCAATACTCTGAATTGGGGATCGAAATGCTCTGCGCGAGGAATCAGTTTGAGCATTTAGCTTGTAGAACGTTGTCCTTTCTAAGGATGCTTTTTAACGCGTTTATAAATATCCATCCACTTGCAGTAATTACTTGAATACTCATTTCTTATATTTAATTCTTAAAATTAATTGCAGATTGAAATGTTATTATTGCTTAATATTTGAAAACACGTATTGAATATTCAAAGAAAATGCGAATTACGGTTATAATTACATCGTTTGTGGGACAAGTAATTTAATGAGTTGATTTAGAAATAAGGAATTATTTCCACTTTTACTAAAACCGAGGTAAAATAAAATGAATAATTGGGAAAAGTACAGAGTGGCTCTGGAATCTTGCTTGTGCTCGAACACTTTCTTTTAATCGGGTTTTCTTTTTGTGGTTTATTTTATATTTTCTAAGCAGTCGATGTAAATATCGACATCGAAAGTGCTTGCACCTGTGCATAGAAATGTTTTTCAATGGACACTTCAAAAATTTGTAATAAAATGTAAATAGAATCGAACAGTGCGAAACAATCGGCCACTATCAAGAAGCGGAACTCACTCACTCTCTCTCTCTCTCTCTCTCTCTCTCTCTCTCTCTCTCTGTCTCATTCTCTACAGTTTTCAGCAATTTCTAGTTTTCTCACAAGTCCACAGTATGCGAAAGATAAGGTCCAACAAATGGCCCACGCATACTCTCACGCGGGATAAGCAACGCGTACGGAATAACAAGTTGAATTAGAATCGCTCGAAGCTTATGTGCGAATTCACCGTTATGCACGTATACTTTTCTCTCTCTCTCTCATTCTTCCTCCGTGTCCTATCTTCCTCGTATTTATAAAGAATCTATTTTCCGGTGGCTAGTCGAGGCAAGTGGGCGCGTGTGTATAGACCTGAACGAGCGATTGTTTGGCGAACACGAGAGAGAAACGTCACCGGGAAATGAATTACCGTGGAGTTACCGGGTGAGTTACCGGGTGCTCGACGAATCTGCTACCTGCCAGAGTACATCAATCGTCCATTGATTTCAATTAACTGTGATTATTCCGTCCGCTTACTTAGTTAAATATTTAATTAATGTTGAGCTCGAAGGAACGATTTGCTTTTATGAATATTTGCTTTTTACGGAAAGCGCGGATGAGCTTTTTAACGTACTTTTAATGTACTCATGTCTTGGATGAATAGAGTCGTTAAAAGCTTTATTCGTACTTTACGTCTACGTAGATTGTGTAAAATAAATAAATATTTAACGTATTCTAAAGTTATGCATACAAATGTCGATCAGCACAGATAAAATTGAAGTACTATGTAACGTGAAAGTAACATCGAATCAATGAAAATAATTACGTATTATTCTTGTACTTTTGAAAAATGCTGGTCGATTACTTTTAAGTATTCGTACTCGCAGTTATAGCTTTAAAGGTACGTCTCGCAAGAATCACGTGAATTGAATTTATGCAAATTGTGCAATTACGATCTCATTATATTACATTATTTTAAAATGCTATCGTAGAGAGGGAGAGAGGGAGAGAGAGAGAGAGAGAGAGAGAGAGAGAGAGAGCAAGAGAGAGAGAGAGAGAGTTTTATATCGGTAGGCTTGTTCCGATGTAAAAAATAGTTTTGTTCGTAAGTTGACGAGACGTAAACCACGAGGAAAAAGGTAAAACATAATGCCCTCGGATTTATTCAAAAGCACGTCTTCTAACGATCAAAGCTATAGCGCATTTCCTATTCGAGAGCAACTGCCAAGAGAGAATTTAATAAGAGTTAATACGAGCGAAGAGTCATCGTATAGCCAATTGATTCTCAAAAGTTTCCTATGAACTAAATGTATTATTCATGGGATAATGAGCGCATAGTGAATTATTGGCGAAGGTAAGATGACCTTTAGCATATTTAGCGTCTTTTATTGCTAATTTCAAGCGAACCGCTCAAATCACGGTACCGTACGACCACGATATCCACGCAGCCTTATGAGCATAATTCAAAGCAGCACGATTCATTGCAATAAGAAATTTGCAAAAAGTAATTTTGTCGAATTTTTGGTATGCGCCATTCGAGCAAAAAATATCGTACGTAAGTTGTAATTCCTTTTTGCTGCGCTCTCCAGTAAAAGCGAAGAGTTAAGATTGCACAAGACATGCCGATAGAATAAAATTCTATGGAACGATGTACGGAATGTAGATTATAAACTTGGCTAAATTAAAAATAATTACAGCGTCATCGTGATTCTCATTCAAAGTACTGCATTTGCCAAACTATTAAAATATAGAACAGCAAGCCGCGCAAAAATTTCCCACTGCATTCGGGGAAATCGACGAGATAACGAGGCACTAGTACCTTTCGCAAATTCACAAATTGATCTATTTGGTCGGAGTCGAGTAAATCGTGTCAACATCAAAGGCCTCCGGCACGTCGGCGTCGACTGTCCTCCTCTCCTTCTCCCATTCGCGTAAAGCTCGATGAAAGCGCTATCGTTTCCCCGACAAGAAATTGTCGCGACAATTCGATGGACGATGAGCGCTTTCTAGAACACCTAGACGCCCACGGATTATAAAATATTCGCGTCTCGAGGCAAATTAGTCAGCAGGCGCAATGCCTAACGAAGGCCTAGTGTCTTTGTAATAAGTCGTAGTTATATCGTGCCGTACTAGATCTCGATGATAATTTGCACGAGAGGCAGACACCCGCGTTCTAGTTTCGCTGAATGAGAGACAGAGACAGAGACAGAGAGACAGAGACAGAGAGAGAGAGAGAGAGAGAGCGAGAGCGAGCGAGCTCTTTGAGGAAGAAAGATAAAATAAAAGTGAACCGAATCGGCATATTGTACGTAACACCGAGGTTTGTGAAATCATCGACAATGTTTGATATTGTTACGCAAGACCTGCATAATTACTTAATTTGAGCAATGAGCAAAGGTGTCAACGAAGCTATAATCCTTATAGAAATATACATTTCTAACAGGATTACCGACCGACTACAATTATCTATCTTATTATCCAAAGCAATTGATTGTAAACCGTTGTGAATCAAATCTCTCGATTTGGCATTGTAAAATTAAACGTAGTTGCACAACTTTGTATTTAAAATACGGCATTGTTCTGAAATCTGAATAAACAATCGGACGGTATCTTACTTCGTTACTCAGCTGTACGTTTGGAAATCAAATTTCTAATTTTCTTCTTCTGGTATTTAACCGGACGAAACGTTAAAAGCATTCGAGTACATCTGCATCGATACGATGCACAACATTAGCTCGGACCAAGGCTGCAACGTCTTTCACCGTAATGTTATTTTTGTCGGTCGAGGCAGAAAGTAAATAGAAATTTCCCAACCTCTAGGGTAAGCGACAACGATACCAGTGGTCCTGACTCGGCTGCAAGGACAACGAAGCTTTTGCATTTATTCGCGTACTACAAACAAAATGCTACTTTGTAAGTTACACTATGTACAACATTGATTTCCTCATCGGTAAGCTTACAGACATTTGTGCGTTTACATCTGCATTCACATTTACCTTACGTTAACGTTCACATTCGTCCGTTTCTGCATCAGGACACAAGCAAAACGGTAAATTCAAGTTCGATTAAATATAAAAATTGTGCCTAATTATCGGTAATTGGTGTCAAACCTCGATGAAATGTGCAAGCTCCATAAGAAGCTGAAAAACGAATCCGGAACCGAATCCATAAAGCGGGAGCGCACTAACTTTCTCCAGTTTGTAAAAAAGGACTCTGTTCGCCGAAAAGAAAAAGGTGCGTAAGAAAAAGAGAAGAAAAGAAACAGCGGGAAAAAAAGAGAGATTTGGTTTCCGCGTAAAACGGCAAGTAAAGCACAGCCCGCGAAAAGTCCAAAAGAGCGAGAGAATTACGAGCTTCTTCTTCTCTCTTTCTTTCGCTCTTTGACGAAGGAGTCTCGAGAGGTTGCCGGTAACGACGTCCGCGACTGGCGTCATAAACATCCGCCGGAATTGAGCCGTCGCGCCCGAGGAAGTTTGTTGTCCGTGTGTGTGCGTCATTGCGTATCCCGCGTGGCTGTGTGCGACAGGTCGCGAGCCTCTCCCAAGCAGCCGAATAAGAAGGATGGAACGGCCCTTTTGAGAATTCGAGGGTTTTTCGCGAGGTTATGGTCGAGCCAGTCGAGATGCGAGTCGAAGGTATTTTAATTAGGACCTTAAACGTGAAGTTTGTCCGCGAATCGAGCAAGAGATGCGGAAGATCGGATCGGAATGGGATACGGTCACGTTGGAATTCGGGAACGATGATTTTCAGATCAGTGGCTATGAAGGAAGTATGGTGCGAGTTTTTGTGCTCCTCGAGACCCGAAAGAGCTGAATACTTATCATGTGTTAATTACACGGCGTGAATTCTTGCGACTTTTTGTTCGCGTTGCGAGATTATGTTTAACGGTATTCTTTTTTATATTTATGAAGGACTGTACTTATCGATCATGCAAGATGTAACCTTCCACGTTTAAAGCACACACTTTTCTACGTATATTTTTTTAATCAGGCCGTAATCGCTCGAATAATTATGATTGTAATTATTTTCCACGGATATACGCGTGTGTACGACGGTAGTAAAAATAAGGATTTATTCAACGTACTCGGTGCAAGTATACGGTGCAGGATATTATTACGGGCGAAATATAAACGAAAGAAAATATAAAACAACGTAATTTTGTGAATTACGTTGGGGCACGACCGATCATACGTGCTAAATATTATGAAAAATCTCGAGGAACAGCAGGAGAAATTTGTCGGCCGTTTAATAATTGTTCAGCCCGAGAAAACTGTAGCGCGTACAACGAGGAATAGGGCTTGAGCAAATATTTCGATCTTTTATTTCGTTGCAGCGTGGCAATTTTTAATGAAAAACTAGACTCGTCCGTCTGTGAACGGCATTTAAACTGTCATTTAAATAAATAAATAGTCCATAAACCGAACGTTTTATTGGCGTCGGTAGCTCTGTCTCTCCTGTTTTTAGTATTACTAATTACATTTGCTCTTACGCAGTTACTCAACCTCAAAATTCTTCTTGTTAAAATTAATAGTCTTCATTAACGGCAATATTTGAGATATAAACTTTACGTTCTCGGCGATATTAAATCCCATGGACAACGATTCGATAATTAGCCTCGGTAACGAGCAAGATTAAGACATTTGTAAGAGAGCGAACTTCTTATCCAAGCTTTAATGCCCTCGTGTGATTAATACAGTAAATCGTATGAGAAGTGTCCTTAGGAAGGAGCTCTTTAATACGCGAAAGATGATGCGCAACGAAAATCTTTATGAACGTTCCTCGGATTATTCGGCTTTGCCTCGAGGCTCAACGTGGACCACTCAAATTTTATGGACGTTTCTTATTTCTGTCGGATGCCTTCATTTTTACGACAAACTCATTTCACATTCGGAGCACTTGTCATTAACAATGAGCGTAAATTGTTGCAAACATTCCAATAAGAGCGTCTACGCGTATTGGCAATGATTTATGCACTTTCGGTAAGGTGTATCGAAAGGCCGTAGGCTTTGGTAAATCTTCGAAATACGTATGATCGATAGCAATCTCGCGGTTTACTCGATGTCAGTGTATTGTAAAATATGTAAATTAAAAGGGGAAAAAAAAAAAAAACAAAAAACAAAACAAAAAAAAAACAAAAAAAAAACGATCGTTTCTGACGATACGCGTTATGAAAGCGTACGACGACGTATTTATGCACTTGGTGTCGCACAAAGTACAGTACGGTTGCCTAGTAAAGCACGATGATAACCTTTTTCAAGAAATTCAGTCACTTACACGCTAGTCAAATAATAAGTAACTTTATTTAAGGCAGAGGTTACCAGGATACTTTATTCGCCAATTAAATATCTTACGAGTATGCGAAAAGAGTTACGAGTTCCCGTTAACATGTAGCTGTAATTTCATCTATACGTCAGTCTAGTCTTGCCTTAGTCCTATTTTCATTCTAATTTCATTCTCTCGGGGGATTTCGATTATTGCGTTAATTACATGTTTTGGTTATAATTGTATTGTACGTTGGTGCGCGTAACTTATTCCTACTTAAACATCTCCCGCGTAATATCGTGAACCAAAATGATAGGAAACAAAAGCTCCACCTCCAGAATAATTATGTCATCAGATTAAACGACTTATTCATAGTGTCATTTATTGTTGCTATACGTGAGCATTAGTTTTTATCACAACACTTGTAATATTTTATATTGCGCTACATAAACTCGTGATACGTAGAGTTGTATGTGATTGGGAAAATGTTTGACAGTGTCCGTTGCTAAAACGCATAAGATTTTATTATCGGATCGATTCGTCAAACTGCATACAAATTCACAGAGTTTAATCCGAAAAGCACGAGAGGAGATGACGAATACGCAAGAGAGAGAAGATATAAAGGAAGGCATGTAGTAGAGAAAGGCACGGGAGAAGATAGAAGATGTCAGAGGGTTTTGTGGCACTTAGGTACGTGAGTTCGTACGCATTGGCGAGGTGAGTTGCGTCGCGCTATTAGCGTAATTGTCTTTATTGGTATACGAATGCCGGGCGAAAGAAAGAGAGGCTTGATGCGCGCGACTCCGAATTAACAAGACCTCGTATGATCGTTGAGCGATGCGCGGTTATTTGTCCTGAAAAAATAACTCTACGTGCTATTGGGTGCGTCACCTTTTCTCTCGGGTGTACGAGTAACAGCTTTACGTGCGATTTCCTTCAATTTTCTCGATTTCATTCTTACAAACACGCGAAATTTAGCGGAAATTTAGCGGAAATTTAACGCTCGGATTCATTTACGACTCTTTCCTCGGTCATTTGTCTAAATTAAAAGCTACTCCAAGAGATAGCCATTCTCTATAAAAAAAAAAAAGTAATATTAGAAAATTAGCACGTTTATTATACTTCGTAAAAAATCTATTGGAATATCGCGCATAAGTAATGAAATGCCGATAAAAATGCGACAATAATTTATCGCGCGAGTGAGCAAGTACGAAGTTGATGTAAATCGACTGTTTCACCGTATAATTAAAGGATAATTAACGATGGATTTATCAGGAGGTTCTTAAGCGTAATAAAAAGAAATAATTTTTTCTTCTATTTCTGACTTTCATTTACCTTAATGTGTAAGCGAATAAACAATTGCGCATTCGCAATATTTTATTTGGTATATTTCATGGAATCTGTACTTTTTACCGATGCGTCTTACGTAATCGGAAATCTTTTCTTCCCGGTGAGGCAGTGCGCCTGTGAATAAAGTAATACCTTGCGAATTTTCTCACCCATGGGGACGTTTTCGCCAATAGGATAATGATTATTATTCGGTGTCGATAAAACGCGCGCGTACACCAAAGGAAATTCATCGACGTCGACGTTCTCGTACCGTAATTATTATTTGGTCGACGGTGATATTTGGTAGAAATCATCGTCGAGGTGCGGCTTACGACTCTCGAAGAAATCATCGGTCTTGATATCGACAAATTAATTCGGCGCGAGGCCCTTAAAGCGTTCGTTAAAATATTCGCGACGTCAACGTCAGTCCATTACCCGCGCTACTCCAGGACGGAGACGCACGCCGCTAAGGAGCATCATCGCCTTACCAAGGAAGAGGAACGAGCCGAGATACGACCGGGAGATGAAAAGGCACACTCCGCGAGAGATTAGCGGAGATTCCGGCGTACCTGCGGCATGAAGCGCCGGGAGACACGCCTCGTGACGTCATTCGCCTGAGACAGTTGGCTCGTAGGTGCAACAACCCCAAGGAGTTCGCCGGGTGATTAAGAGGAGAGTTCGAGGAGTCAAGCAATGATGTTGCGCGTCTCACTTTTACTCAGAGCGCCCCGAGTTTTTCACGTCGGGATTCTCGCTCGATACTTGGTTCGGCTTTTCTTTGGTTCGAAGGCGCATCTCGTGAACTCCAAAGAGGTACGACTTTGAATCGAGGAGCCTGATTCCGCTTCCGGGGTTACGAGTTGCTTTACGAGTTATTTACGAATAGCGCGTCAACATTGATATAATCGCTTTTCTTTATTCGGAGGAGAAAATCCTTGTCGAAGATGATAATGATTTTCAAGCGGCGAAAGTACAGCCAGCCGCTATTGTTGGCAAGCAAGCGATTACTAATGGGTAATTATTCACGGGACTGATGGGCCAAATTTTGAAGTTAACGTCCAAAGTGGCAGGGACCCAACGAGAGATTATGCCATTCTCCAAGAATGGCACGGAACCAAAGGCCAACGGAAGGTCGGAGGTGAAGACGACCGATTCGCGAGGACAATCCTGAAAGAACCCGATAAAGCTTAGCTCACGATCGCTGCCGCACGTTCCAATCCATCCGATGTACTGCTCTACGTGTGCTTCAATACGAAGCCTCGATAACGTAGCAGTGGTCGTCATTTCTCCATCGACTTGCATCCCTCGTGAAGAGGCAGTTAGTTTGATGGAACGAGTCGCACGGGCCGCTCATTAAAACCAAGTTGTTCGCCATCGTGCGGCCTTTAGGCTGCTCGGTAATTTGAGAGCTGCTTCATTTCCGTATTTAAAGAAATTGAGCTCGCAGGACTGCAAAGGAATTTCCGCGGTGTGCGTTAACAACTGAGATGAGAATCCCCGTGCTGCTTACCGTATAGTTGTGTCGGAAAGCAGATAAGTGTAATGGCCGAATTATCGTCATTCCCATTTGACACGACTCTAAGACCGAGATAAATATGAATAATATTAATAAATATCGGATCGAGGGCTTGTGCAAACACGAATAATTAAATGGATTTCCTCTCGGTGGTGTTCCATTGCAAAGATTAGCCGTACGACACGGAATTGCTGCTAAACGGGCATCGATAAATTCAAGGCTGAGCTTCTTTTCGTGTACACAATTGGGAAAAGAATGAGGCATTTCAGGCGTTCCGTTCGGACATTCCTGATCCTGGTAATGCGATCTTTGATTTATCACGACAAGCCTTCGGAAAATCGAGTTGACGACACGTTGGCTTTCCCCAAATTGGAAAGATGCAGTAAACGGAGCAATGGAAGCAGAACGTAAGAGGTATTTTTAAAGACGTTATATCCGCGTACCGAACGTAAACGTATTGTTCAAGAGGACGCGGTGGTTGGGAGCGCGAAATAGAGACAGCGAGGATTTATTAGCGAGCAGCCTAACGCAATTAGACAACTCTAAACTCCTCGTTGTTCGCGTACCCGGTTTTAACGCGCGAACGCAAGCGCGGATGCGATTGAATTTACGACGAGAGTCGAGAGGCTCCGCCTCCGCCATCGATCATAGTAGATGATCGCCAAGGAGAGGCGAAAAACCCATTTACTCCAAATATGCGGACGACGTTCCTGGGGGAACGCGCACCCGTGAGCACTCGTGAGCACTCGGGTTCGGATTTCTTATTTCTTTCGAGGCCATGCGGCTTAATTTCCTTTTGGGCTTTTTTCGCTCTGCAGCGCACGGGAGATGGAAATTCCTGCGATAGCGTAGAGTTTGTCCGTGTTTGTTCGCGCGACAGATATGAATATGGTGGTAAGTAGGAAGGAAGGAGGTAAACGTCCGCGAACCAACGATTCAACTGAGCTCGTGCTGCGAGCTCTCTTTTGAAAAAGTGAAGGTGTTTCTCATCGGTTCTGTCGATCGGTTATTTTACTCGCGAAGGTGTCATGGGAAAGCAAATTGAATATTCACGTATCGGTTGCTGCTCGCTTCGCGTAATCGGCATAATCGTCATAATCGTTTAAATCGCGATTGCTGGGCTTCGCGTAAGCGAGCGCTCTGAATAATTATATTTACCGCGGCGAAATAAATTCGTATTTGTTAGCGTTCTTTAATTTCAATTTGCAACTGCAAGAGAAATCGGCACGAAGTAACTCGTTATACCTGCTCTTTGAGCCTTCCCAAGCTTTCGACTCAAATTTTACATTCCATTCGCGTATTCTTATGGTTTTTCACAACTTTAAGCTATATTTTCACACTATACCATACTGCTATGCGCGAGCGCAATAAGACGCAGTAATTTCCAATTTATTTGCTAATTGTTTTTCATTTTTAGTTTTCGCATAAGAGTTTATTGCATTATACGGTAATTGTAGAACGTCGCTTGTGCTGCAACTTTTATGGGAATAATAATTTTGGGCAGGATACATTCCACGGAGTAAACAAGGTTTGGGAATAATTTTAGAGGAATAAAGAGATAAAAGAAAATATATCACATTCTCGATATTATAAATAAGTACAAGATGAAATAATTGATAAGAAAAATCTGTAAAAATAACGTATAAGTCAGAGCGTTAGCAAAAGGATCTGCATAATTTACTACTTCGTAAGCGCGAAGTAAAAAAAATCAGCGACATTCAACTTAACTCACAAACTACTGCCGTCTTTGACAAAACGAGCAGGAAACGCAAGACAAGAGAAATGCCTTCTGAGCTTCCAAAGCGACTTAAGCGCGTGCGTGAATGGGTAAATTTGTGGGCGTGTTCGAGAATCTCTCTCACACACACACACACACACACACGCACGCTCACTCGCTCACTCTCTCTCGCTCACTCTCTCTCGCTCACTCTTGGGGGGCGGGAGGGGGGGGGGGGCGCGCGCGCGCGTTCATGGGAGTCACGTATTAAACTTGTGAGATAAGAAAGAAGGTATGCATAAATGCAAACTTGGAGTGGATCTCTTTTTGATATAACCAAGAATGAAATTTGATTTTTATTCCGATTGACGGAAATTAATTTAGCCCTGGTGACAATTTCTCAATACACGGGCCAAAAGTAATTTAAGCCTTTGTCAGATTGAATTTATTCATCGATCAATGAAATATAAATTGCAATTACAACAATTACAACGAAATCTTAGATTTATTAGTATTTAATTCTTTAAAACGACTCTAATTTATTATGTAACTGCAATTATGTAACTTGAATAGTACTTGTATTTAAATACAACTACCATGATGGTGTCCAATGTAATGCATTATGAATTATTCATCCTTTACCTGTTCACTTTGATAAATAAACGTTCTGGCGCGTTCCATATGAAAACATATTAGGTTCATTATATTAAAGGCTAATGTCTCTTTCCTCTTAATGCTTATCATTTGAATTATACGTTTAATCATATTCATTATTTCATTTAAACTCCTATCACTTCTATTTTCTATACGTTATTTTAAAGGACACTTCCGACGCGGGATAAAACTTTATTTTTATGAGATACATTCCTGCACAAAAATTAATGCATGTTTACTCAAACGTACGTTGTTTCGTGCATTATGTTATTTAATCGGCTTTTTATAAGCTGATAACTGAATATAAATTATGAAAATCTAAAGAATTTCACGGAGTTATGAAATCAATTTTTTCATTATTTAAATGCGTTGCGATATTTTAAGAAATGTGAGCGCTAATATGATTATTTATCTTACGCATGGAATGAAACGTTTGTTTTGCAATTGATGGAATTTATCTCCTAAAGTAATGGCAATTCTTTGGATGAAACATTTCTAAATTTCACTGAATTTTTATGCGAGCGGAATTTATAATGCTCGGCATCTTCGAATTGAAAAGAAACACAAAACCAAAATAATTCTAAAGAGATCACTTGCAATAATAAGTCACCTTGATAAATAACAATTCTCCACTGTAAAACCAATGTAAAACAATAAATCGATATAATAAACGATGCTCGAATGATCGAACAATCTCCGAGGGAATAGTAATCACAAGCGGAAGCTCATTTGCAGCGGCTGCGTCTGCAAATTGTCAATTCTCCGTTAAATTAGACATTAGAAGACATTCATGTCTTTGTCCGTTTCTTTCTCTTTCTTTCCTTTTCTCTAAGAATTCATCATAGTAATTTTAACTGTATAGGAAATGAAAGCTTATACCATAAAATATTATAGGCATACGTTATTTAATATTGTGATATTGCTTTAATTATCAACGTGAAGTATGTTTAAGCGGTACGCAATGGAAAATAATTTAAAAAAAAAAAAAAAGAGGAAACAAAGAATTTAATCAATGACAAGATTTGGAAAAAATGATATTAGAGTTAATTCAATCTAATATTAAGACCGTTTCACGCGCGGTGCGGTTGGATTAAAGAATTGTACCGAGAATTAAAATCTTCTTAGTTTCGATTATCACTTGGGTAATGCGCGTTTAGATAATGTCAGTCACGTTGAACAATGTAATTCATGGTAATACTGGTTAAAAATAAAGAACTTATTTGTCCGGAAGAAACTCTGCATAGATAATCCGATTACCGACACGTTTTTTACACGTCATTATCGTCAGTCCATAAAGTTTATATGCACTACAAACTACTCCATCTATCCTTTTCGCTCGGCCTGAAACTTAGCTAATGAGCAAAGTTAACGAACTCTTAAGAATAAGCCGAGGATTCGTTAGCCACAATATTCGTTAGACCAGACGTACTTTTGTCACAGCGTTGACAAAAGAAACGGATCATACACGGAATAGGGTGCACCAGGTGCTGAATTACTTTTATTACTTGGAAACGTAAATGATTAGCAGCCCTAAAGGTTGCTCGTCGAGAGTCCTTTGTTATCCGTAAGGAACAGTAACGAAAATGCTAATCCGCTGAAACTCCAGCGTGAACCCCTGAGACAGCCGACTACTCGGCTCATCCATCACGCAGCGCATTCAAAGGGTAAAAAGAGTAAAGAGTGAAACGTCGTTGGGCAAGTGCATTTTCCCACCGTCCCGCGAGCAGTTTCAAAAGAAGATATAATAATGCGCGTTCGCGATGACGGCGTTCACGAAGGCGTCCGCGAAGGCAGAGGATCGGGGGTCAGTCATCGAGCCCTTCGGGATGTTACGCGTGACTTTGGATCCCAGCAAGGATAAATCACCCTCAGCCATGCGGGCTCGCTCTTTCCCTTGGAGGAAATCCATCAGATTGGCTTTTCATCTTCCTTTTCCGCATTCTTTTTGGCGAGGAAGGGAATGCGGATATAAAAGCGCGGACATTCCTCGTGACTCGTTATTGGATAATGCGTTAAATACGGAGAATACAGGCGCACGTTGTTCCAGTGGATAAATACGATTAACTTCTGTATTTTTCTAAGAGTTTGCGGGGAGAAGTCGAGATGTACGTTTGGAGATGAATCTTGGTTCATCCGGAGATGAGAGTTGGTAGGTTCTGGCACAAGATCGCCTGAGAAATCTTACGCGATGGTCGAATACATTTTTTAGGCCGATAATTACAATTTCATGGGAAATTTCTTTGGGTTAATTTAATTTTTTGATCATTATTTAATCGGAAACTTTATATTGGACTTTAGGATTAAGCGCTTAAAACCGATGCAAATGGCACTTGGATTATTTTAAATAATCCAATCTTGGGGTTAACGTTACTCATTTGAATTGTTTTATTCGGCGATTTTCACCTGCGATTGAAAACGGTTTGGATTTTTTTTTTTTTTTTTTTTTTTGTGTTCATTAAGAATGCAAAAAATCGAAAATTACAGCGAGGAAATAAATTTTGAATTAAAAATCTCTTTGCTAAATAAGGTTGAGTTCGATGTTTATTAGTTTTCAAGCCTTAGGGTATATGCCACGTATCGGTAAATAAAACTTGATGTTCTCATCTGTTTAATAGATGAGTCACGGTCACTCAACACATCTCGTAGCATACATTTAACGCGAACAATGTCTTCGGAAACTCGGGTTATTCTCATGCAGCCTTAACGGATGATATACCGGAACGTATTGATTTATCCTTTTCGAAATGTTTATTTTGCGCGCCTTTATCGAAAATGAGAAAAACGTCCCTCGCTATTTGCCAATTATTCAAACTGTTCGCGTATAATTTCAGTAGATCTACAATTTTACAGTCGTAACTTGAAGTACGTGGAGTACAATTAAACATATCATTGGAAAATATCAAGTCATTACGTATTTACAGAAATTTATTCATTACCTATTCACGATCTCTCTAACCGTCATAAATTCAAACAATTTCCATAGCATTGAGTCATTTCTATTTTCATATTTCCTAGTTTAAAAAGTCGAAAAAGAGCTTCAACCGAAAGCTGTCATAAAGGAGCGATGATTGAGTGATCTCGACATCAAAGTGATAGAGAGAGAGAGAGAGAGAGAGCGAGAGAGCGAGAGCGAGAGAGCGAGAGCGAGAGAGTATAAGTGAGGTTATATTTTTATTGTTCGGCGCACCTCAATGGCGTCATCGTTCTCACATATAAAGGGGCGTACCACAGGCTAAATGTCGGTTCGATCGCTCGGCGCGATAAGAGAGACGAGCATCGGACCTCTTACTCTCTTCTATGCGAAATTAGCTTTTATAGGAACTGCGGAGATGTGCATCGAGGGTTGATCGATGGACGTTCGGAGGCTCGTTCGTAATTCATCGGAATATATCTTTGAGAGCAATATCCATCTAATATTTGAAGTAAAATTCTGGCCTTATTGTTGGTAAATCAGACGCACGCCGTTAATAGATATCGATGCACTATTATTTCATGAAAAATGCGACTCGTCAAACTTGGCACAGGCGTGTCGTTTATTACACAATTACAAAGAATATTCTCATCTTGAATTGATCCGTACATAAATCTTTTTTCCGTCGAAAGTGGTCTTGAAAGTTACGGACATTTGATGGAGTATAATACTTTTTTTTTTCATCGTCAATTGTGGCCTCGTTTCACCAAGACACCAAATTTACAAACGATAACGATACAAGCGTACAACTGTGATATTAGATACACGCTATAATAATTAAATTAATTAAAAAATTTGTTGCCGCTCTACAACCGTTTACTCTATAATCCGTGTACGAGAGAAAATACATGCAATTACGTATTTATCTATTTAAATCGTATCAAGTGTCTTATTATTAATTAATTCTCACATTATACATAATTTAAGGCTACTTTAGAAATTAGGCAAGAAATTTTTACCTCGTAAAGTAGTAATATTAATGAACTTTCGTCCCATCCGTCGAAAGTAAATTATACCCCAGGTAATCAAATGAATACCAATGGTAATGTATACTAATTTACTTCTCCGCGATGTATACATATGTATATCTCATGATTTTTGGGTTCAGGTAATATATTTCAGTTTCAGTATCTAATATTAGACACATTACTTACTCGTACTTGGTTATATTTTTGAAATGCATTCCCTCGTGGCTCGTAATATCAGTGGCTCTGTTATTAATTAAGGTCTCTTCGTAAAATATATTCTGTTATTTATTACTACGAATTTGCGATTCAACAAAAGCTTATTAACGCTTTTATATATTAGTAAATGATATTATTACTAAGTATTTAACGATCTATTACCCAATGTGAACTTAGCATTTCTTACCAACATTAAATTATCCTTTGTCCATTCTGTTGCAACTGGTTTATGTCTATCTAAACTGTTGGAATAAGTTTTTAAATTAATAAGTTGTAATACACACATTGCCAATAGCATTTTGAACATGCGCAGCGAATGCTAATGGACATCATCTTCTCGCAATCCCGCTCTTCTTTTTATTTATTCGTATCGCAGGAGGGCATTTAGCGCGGGACTAGCATTTAGCGCCTGTATATATCTGCTGTAACGACTTCATTAACACGTAGCTCGATCTAATTACGTTCGTACAGGTGCAGCGCCGTGAAATCGTTCCATCTCCTCCTCATGCATGGAAATACACGCGTGAGATAAAAGTATGGGATATCCTTGTCTTTTACTTTCTCATATCGATGCTGTTCCTCCATCTTATTTTCTCGTCCACGCCAATAATTCGTTGTCGTATTCGATTCTCTTTATCATCTCTTTATCCGTCTCCATATGGCCTTATGTTTTATGATGCTGTTAAGTTCGCGGTGCTATCGTTGAAAGGTTTAGTTGAAATATCTCACGAGATATTAGATATAGCGCGTGTGTTCGTGAGAAATGGGTCCGAGGATCTCGATGTAAATTGTCGATTTTCATTACGTCAGGAATTAGCAAATAACGATGGAAAATTCTCATGGAAGAGCATTTTTCAGTCGAATTATAATGGTGAAAAAAATCTTCGGTTTGCCATAAATCTTTCAAATGGCATGTACGCGCGAACGGAAAAATTATTATATCTCGTTAACTTAACAAATGCTCTACTGATATTACGATACAGTGATTACAGGTTATTAATTAGTAGACATTATTTTCTTTTACATACAATAATAAACGTTACGCGATTAAAGTTGCACAAAAATAATACGCTATTCTAAGATCTGTAATTTAAAATGTGGAAGAAATTACGTAGTTGGAATGTCTTGTTGAAGCTAGTATTTTTGTAATCTATGCAATTACAGTCTCTATATGAAATGATGAAATTCGGGTCTTTCTTCAAAACCGGAAAAGTTATGAATAAAATTCAAAGCTCTTCGCGTACGTAAGCTCAAAGTAATTTGGCAACAATGTTAACGTCTGCAAAAGTTGCGCATATATTCTGATCTGTTTTCGACGGCATCCAATGTTAAAAGAGCGCCCGTTGAACACATTCGAGTTCATTTGGAATTTTTTGGAGATGCTATTCGAGAGTCGATTTGAGAATCGACAAATACGGCAGAAGCAGATTTCTCGGAGGTTCGTTTACAAAAAACAAACCCCTTAATATCACATAACCCTTCGAATATCAATTGATTTGGCTTTGACTCTCGACACGCTAAATGCCAATATTACACTGCCGATAATAGAAAGTCGTAACTTTGAGGATTACATTGCGATCGTACTTGAAAAGTCTTTTCTTTATTGCTGCAGAGGCAATAAAAAGCATTTTTACGCTGCAGCCATAAAAATGAAAACTACAATTGAATAGAAGAATGTATATAAAACGATTTTGTCTTATTACTTGACATGAAAAGTGCATGAAAAATTCTAATGGTAGTATAACGATAAACGTGTATAATTGGTCACGGTAAAAGTAAGTGCACGGCGTTAAACAGAGCTTTGATGCGAGTCTGCGTAAACTCTACCGTACACTTTCAAGTCGCACGGGCGTATACATTGCGCAGCGTTTCCTTTTTTTTTCAAAAGCAAACGCATCGTCCTCGTAATGCAAGTGGAGCCCCAAGCGCAGTCGAGAAAAAACACGTCCGAATCCCGAACATTGCGAATTGCACTCGGTGCTTTAACAGATGATCGCGTCCGGTCCTCGAGTCTTGGAGTTGAACGAGTGCTCGTACGAGTGGCTACTCCGTCGGCAACAGGTCGATCCGTCCGGAGTTGCGAGGTGAGCAAATAACGAACGATAACCAGAAGCTGTTCGCATGGGAAGACGAATAGAGAGCCAGAGGCGAGGCACAACGTTCAAACAACTCGCGCTATTGACTCGCGAGAGCGAGAAGTTCCCTCTCGTTTATTATTATTACATGCGTAGAGTCCAAGAGGATAAGGAGCGACGAGAAAAGGCTCTTAACGAGCACGACAAGGAGAGAAAAAGAGGGAAGCGGCCTCGATCGACGAACGCAAAAGGAAGACGGAGAAAGGAGACACGCGTAACAAACGCAGGTACAAACGCAGGTACAAACGCAGGGACAAACGCAGGTACAAACGAGCGCACATCTTTACCGCTAGCGTAATGCCGAGCCACTGTAATATGCATTGAGAGTGTGCGCGCGATCCTCAAAAGTGTCGCCTCTCCTGCAGCTTTTTCCGAAGGCGTCGTCGGCGGGGCTTATAAGGACACTTTGAAAACGCGTAGCTCGCAGGTACGCGTGCGAATTAAGGTTGCTTCGCAGTCCGAGTCAAAAGTTTCCGAGTGTCTTATTCAATGGCGCTACCGGTAATTCTAATGATCGATAAATGTGCTCGTTACGCGTACACTACGTAGAAAACGGAGCTTTGCGAATCGAGAGACTCGTGCAATTCGTTGAATCTATGAATTACAAGACACTTGTACTTGGTACTTGGTGCACTGGTACTTGGTGCACTGGTACTTGGTGCACTGGTACTTGGTGCACTGGTACTTGTCTCTGCTAGTGATTACCGTGATTACGACGCGAACTGAGAATGAAGAATAAGGAATATGCGCTAACCATTTTCATGAATTATTCTTTGTAGAAGGCTGTTATTCTAGAAAGGAGTACGCGAATGACGCGGAGGCACACGCATTAGCAAACGTTATGTTTGCTTTAATACTTTCGTAAGAGGACATTCCAACGCGTCTCCTCGTCCTGCTAAAATTCGATTTTCCAAATAACCTAGAATGTCGAAAAGCTATTCTTTTTCGAACGAATGCGTTCCGTGTTGCAAGTCGTCGCGTGCTACACCTACGCGCACACGCGCACGCACGCACGCACGCTCTCGATCGATTTACCCTCGCGAACTCCACGCCCTTGCGCCCCAACTCCCGACTTTCGACACGGACTGTCCAACCGACAATAGTATGCGTGTCCGTGCGCAGATGACGCGCCGCGAAGCAAGAAGCGACGATAGCGCGGCTCGTTATATCGCGCAAGGTAAATCGTCCTGACTTTGGTGTATAAGCGTATAAGAGAGTGCAAGGAACGCGAGCTCGTTTGGTGCACGGGCGTATCCGGAGCTCGCTGACAACGCGTAGCGGCGATCCCAGGGATAACGCAGCGCGCAATTAAAAAGGCAGGTGAAAGAGCCGCGAGGAAAGTAAAGAGAGAAATCCGTGACTTCTCTTCCTGCTCGTGTAGGGTAAACTTTTTCTCCTTGGGAGGCGTCTAATCCGACGGGTACAGAGCACAACGCCAGTGACAGTAAAGCGATATTCGCTACTTTAGCGGTCCAACTTTTACGCGTGGATTTCTTCTTACGAAAGTAACGCAAACGATGGCACAGCATTTGGAGCAATTGACGCTTCGAAGGGACGATTTGGTCTTGGCCTTTTGTGATTTCTCCAAGTGCCATCAATTTTTTATCTCGATTCTCGTCATGAACGAGCGGTCGTTTATCAGCTGCTCATGACGGTCTACGATACAAAGAACTACGTTGTTTAATTGTTAAAAAATTTGAAATTCTTTGATAACGGAGATGATCAGAGGTGACGGACGGTCTCCCGCTCAAGGTTTTACAACTCCTGTAATTTCAATCCTTATCTATTAAGTACGAACTAGTTTTTTCTTTCTTTCTAAGAAAATTCAATATCGAGCGTCGTCGGGCGTCGTCGGGCGTCGTCGAGCGAATAAAAGTAGGACACGTAAGAGCGCGTAGGAGATACTAGTAAGATAATCGAAACGAATAGAGTTGAAAAGGAAGAAATACTACGAATCTACGAAACACTAGAAATATATCTGCCGAAAATAGTCCCGACACTTGTCTCGTGTCAGATGTTAACCGCTGATACAGTCCTGCGCTAGTTTATGCGACAGAACACGAGTAAGATGACAATGGAGACATTTCTCCGCCATAAATATTATTTACGCGAATGTTATTCGTATTTTCATTGCAAGACCGTGAGGTTGTTACGTTGGCCATACAATTACGAGGAGGTGAATATTTCGAGATTTCGTATTTCTTTGGGTTTTGTAAAATCTTAACATTAAACAACGTGAAAATAGATGACCGCATCAGTTATAAACATATACGCATCATTGAAACGAATTGACACATTGTGAACAGCAAAAATATATATTTTCCAACGTACACTCAGTGTATCAACTTATACAAATGTTAAAGCGTATACGAACCTTACGGTCATTAACCGATAAAGTTGGTAGAAAAAATTACCGCTGTGATAATGCTGTTACTATCGGTGCACACGTCGGTGCGCGCACGCATACGAGACATTCACGAGTTTCCCTCAAATCCTTTTGCGAACCGATGTTTCAATTAAAAATATGTTATATATTTGCTAAATGGCTAGGCAATTAGGTTTCACTTTTATCCTTATCGCAGGAGTATAAGAAAGATCTACCTACATATTTACAATGCTGCATAATTCGACGCAGCTTTTATAGACGCTCTACGAATATTCACATTTAAACCGATTTATGACGTACGTTTCACGCGATAAGAAACGATAATTGCAAGCATGAATAGTCTCTTTTTTCGATAAGATAAGACGTAGGTGAGAAAACGAGCGAACGTAAAAAGGAGTCAAGCGCCATTGATTGACAAGCGCACTCCATTCTCTATGCCACGGCACTCGTCTACAGCCGTTATTACAAGTACGATCGTTCGAAAGCGGTCACGTGAATATAAGCAAGCGAGACGGAAGAAAAATGTAAGATCGCTGGTACGACTACTCGATGCTATTGAGGACGTCGCGTGATATCCTTTTCATCCACCGGGACGAATATTCCGTCTAGCAGTAAAGGGAATGTGCAGCTGCATTTAAAATATAATTTAAATAAAGTACCGCGAATACGATAACGACAACGACAACGACAGCAATTATAACAATATAGAACTGTAGGGATTGAAAAGCAAAAATGTCTTCCCAAGCATCGGTATTCCACAAAGTTTATTTTGCGATGACCTTTCCAAGTATCTTGAAAATCCCTTTCACTTTCAAATATGAATGCACTAAGAACGACTTAATGAATTTTTAGAATTTTTATTTTTATTACCTTACTCTCTCTCTCACTCACTCTCTCTCTCTCTCTCTCTCTCTACGCTTTGCTTTTGATGAATCTTCGATTTGCTTTTAGATGATATTCAATGATAAAGATGAAAAGTTCAACTTCCATAAACATGATTATCAAGCAAGAAATGATAAAGCGAGCGCGATATAAGCTAATATTAATGTGCTTTACCTGAATCAACGTCGCTAATCAACAATTTAGAATGATTTCTCAAATATTTTGAATTACGATGTATAAGTGCTTTTGCAATAGAAACTGACCTGCTCTAGTTTCTACGGTATTACAAAATTGAAAATATATCAATGTTATTACCGTGAATAGCACATAGTTCCATAAATTTATTGAGAAAGATAATGTAATTTATGGTATAAAAAGCTAAGTTGCCATGAATCAATGACAAATTCAGCAGCCTTTTATTTGATTTACATTTAATATACGATGTATGAAATCGACGATAAAAATTATTGCACTATTGACGTACGCGTATCTTTCGAGCGGAATATTATCTGTACAAATATACGGATTGCTTCGAGAATCGTTAAAAGCTCAAGTTTAAATTAATATTTAACGATGATGCCACATCAAAAGCTCTCAAAGTTCGAAGTTGTTATTGTTATCGAAAGATAAAAGTGAGAAATCGAAATTTTCTAGGATTTATCTACAGTATATGTTTTCTTAATGAGTATATTTTATATTATCTTTATATTATATTTTGTAGTGTTCAAAGATCTGAGGAACGAGTCTCACATTAGGGTGGACATTGTAAATTTTAACTTACCGATACATTTTTCAAAATTTTGTATTTTAAAATCTTTTAAAAAGTGCTACTATTCTCAAAATTCTCATCGAGAGGGTCAGTTAAAGAGAATAATGAAGCAACTCTCTCGTAAATGAAATTTCTGCTATTTATCAAGGAGATTATTGACATTGATTAAATATCGATTACACCTATTATGAACAATTCCATAAATCTTTACAATTTATCGAGTATTGCTAAACCGCTACTAATTCAGTTATTTGCAAACTTATTTGTTATTTGCAAAAGTTTAATCAAATAATGACAAAGTAGCATCAAATTTGTATACTTCATAGGTGCCGAAGCTGTACGCATGCCCAAACTCGATCGATCGTTCGAAGATGAACGAGACTTCTTTCCGTCCTTCTCTTATAGTTTCGATTGCTCGGACGCGAGAAAAGGAAGGTCGATAGCAATTACGTCGGAGCTGCGAAGCGCACGAGTTCCTAATCATCGCCAGCGGCAAAAACTTTGCGCGTGTGACTCGCACACAGTGGCACTCGAATTCTCCATAATCAGTCCGCGGTGATGCCCTTAGCACCAATACATTGAATCTACCTCATTTTCTCGCGATATAACTACTGGTTTATTTTTAAATATCCACAATCTTATATGTCGCGTCCTTACTGATACACCGAATAAATGAAATTTAGAACGATACTCGCTTAAATCCTTTGGATTTACGTAGTCACAGCTACGTGTTTTCCGCAAATTATGGCATTTAAAGCTCGCTGAAATAGAATGGGTTTTGAACTTTTTAAACGTCCTTTCCTTTTTTTTTTTTTTTTTTTTTTTTTTTTTTTTTTTTTTTTTTCCCCGATTGAAAACCGTATTCAATTATACCTCCTATGTGATGGTATGAAGAATAAGCGAACTGCCTTGGATAAATAGAAAATTACTATTACATTCTTACAAAAATCCAATAAAGATACCTCCACGATAATACAAGAAATAGTATTCATAAATTATAGTTAATTATACAAAAATATGTTTTATCTAAAGGAAAATAAAATTCAAGTTTCATTACTTAAAATTCGTTGTCAAGATAGCTTAAAGGGAACATTTGAATGTTAATTATTATTAATTTATTATCGCTAATCAGCAGATTAATATATTATAGGTTATATAATTTCAGTAAAAAACAAAGGCACCCGCACTGAAGATCTGTGGGTAAAATTAAAATAATTATTGCGCATAGTTAATGATTAAGAAATACATGGAAACAGATTTTTTACAAGTGACGTTTAAAAGAGTAAGGAATACGTATGAAGAATACGACTACTTTTTCTTACAGTTTCTATAAAGTAATAAATCTGTACTCGTATATATTCGAGTTTACTAGAATAGACTAAATATGAAAATGAAAGTCGTACTTATCAATCAGCATTAGCACGAATTATCAATACATTGATAAATATAGGTTTTCTCTTTCAATATTTATGGACGTTGTTAAAAGAACCCGTATGTGGGTGAAGGTTGCTCATACGCGCGCGTTCTTTGTATTAAACAGTAACTAGGTAGACAACACATTCGTGCATTAACTACATTTTATAGTTTCATATTTATGTATTTATATATTGTTACAAAGGATCGTGGTTTTTGAATGCACATCTAAGCCTTTTAATACCCTGTATGCGTACACGCACGCACGCACGCACGCACGCACGCACGCACGCACGCACGCACGCACATACACGTACGGATAACGTAGGATAACCTTCACCATAATAAAGTTTCTTTAATTCAATGCGTAAGAATTCGAAAAGGAAATTTACACGTACTAATTGAAATTATGATTCTTAACAAATCTAAGAATTTTAAACGCGTTTAGTATAAAAATGGTGATTGTATATGTGGATAAAAATTTCTAGTTAATACGTGAACGTTCGTTTGTGCGGATATATATTACAGTAGGAAACGATAGAAAAGCATATTTCCTTAATTTATTTTACGAACTATTAAACTAATCGCACTTTGGTAATTAAATATCGCATTGCAAATATTTACATGGGAAAAATGTACAAACTTTAAGCCAATTATATAAGCAGTAAATTTGTTAATATTATAGTACGCAATTACTAACGTTCAACTAGTAAATAACTCCTAACGTATCTTAGAAGTAATATTTTATCGATTTGTACAATTATTTCCGTGTGTCTATCAATAGATATAAAATTATTTTTGTTTGCAAATTTACGCAGTATAGAGTACGCAACACAACGATTTTGGAATAACTCGCCTGCAACATAAATGCCAATATTACGTTAAAAAAAAAATATTTTCTCTTATTTGTTGCATTATCAGTTACAACACAACTTTGTCAAATAGTAATAATGTATAATTCGTAATGTAATTTACTATGGGCATTTACCAATATATTATTTCAAGTGAACTTTTAAATCGTTGACAAAATTTTCACCCTTAAATTTTCATACATTTTTAAATATAATTTATGCTCGCAATTCTGCTTATAAATATATCTAAATAAAAAAAAAAACGAACCACTGAGTTTGTCGAAAGAACTAAAGAACACTGAAATGCATGCTAGCAATAAAAAATAACGAATAGATTGATTCAAAGCATTCGAGACGAGGGATGTATTACAACAAATTGAACATCAGTAAACCACGTTATTAAATCAATACAATAGAATAGGCGAATGAATTTCTAAAAATAGTACACCTCGATGTGCGTAACAATCTGTATTTATTGGAAGATACGATGTACAATTATTATTTTAACAAAATTTATTCGATCTTAATTGGACAGTATTGTCTTGATTTTCCTGAAATTAAGTAACACGTCGAAAATTAATCAAATTTTGGAGAGAGAAGGATGACGTCTACCGCAGCTCCTCCTTATACTGCCCGATTATATATTTGTCGACAACCAAATATGACGGGACATTTATTTAATAAAGGCCTAAAAGGCGCTTCAAAATCACTCGTTAACCCTATCGTGAATTAACAGGACGAGACTTGACACCAAATAAATTTTCTTTTCTTTGGCTATAATATTCGCAGCGCACCAACGAACAGTTTCACGGGGCTGTTTTCTGTTTCCTGTCTTTGCGTTTCCTTTCGTTTATTCACCTTTTTCTTTGTTTTATTTACAGTTTTCTCTTTCCTTAGAAAGTAAAGAGTGTCTAAAAGTAAGGTGCTTTGATACTAGTTTAACGTAAGCGAAAAACGTAGTGAAGCTCGCTTAATAAAATAAATAAGCAAAGAAACGTCGACGTTTCTTTTTTACTAAATGAAAGTAATGAACGAGTCTCATAAATTAGTCTTATTAATACACGAGAATCATATGTCAATAAGTCGATCCGATAATGATAAGACTTTAATGAAACGCGTGATTTCATATTTAAGCGTCATAGTGCAGATTACACGATTGTCAAAACGAAGATGAAACAATTTATAACACATTTGCAAGGTTTAATATTGTTCTCGGCGGGAGTCCACTTGGGTGTTATCGTTTATAGAACTCGCGCACATAAATAAATTTCAATCTATTTATGTGCATAATAACTTTGCACCTTCGATTTCACGAACGCGTCATTATCACGTCATTATCACCTGTACATCAATGGGCCACCAAAGGACATCACTGTTAGCTGTCTAACGACGCGAGCATCGAACAAAGAGGGCGAACACAATGACCGACGCGTCCATGGGAGCATTTTGTTCGAGTCGCGTTGTTCGCAGTTGCGCGAATTCCCGAAAAGTGATGCGCCGAGCGGCCGAGGTGTCGAAATGCCTTTTTTTCTCAGCCGTCGCCTTCATCACCTCACCTAATTTAATTTCGCGCGCCTGATTGCACCTTGCGCTAAGCTTCTTACCGCTGGATTTAACGAAGAAGCGAGCGGGAATAGAAAAATCATTTCAAGACGCCAAGAAGTGTAATTTAGCTTTCAAAAGTTTCGGGGCGCCCGGTAAGCGCCGTGCGAGCGACTTTACTTTTTTCTCTGGCTTCTCCGACGCTACTGCAGTTTATCCGCACTCGAGGCTACGCTCGACGGCAACACTATTTGACTTATTTAGAAAGCTAATCATTTCAGCCAGTCAGTTTATTTATGCGCTTAACTACTCTCGTTGCCTCCTCGTGACGCAAGGCTTTTCGCTGAAAATTCTATTTGGAATTTCTCAATTTCAAAATCGTAACTCTTTATCTTATGCAAGGCTTACGAGTGAAGTTCAAGCTTTGCTGCGAATAAGAAAATTTATATAATTTCGCTTATTAAACGCGAAGAGAATTTTTATAATTATCGATACTGCCAAAAAGTTTTATATTCGTTTTTAAACGTGAGAATATCCACTTTTGTATCGGCTGCATTAAAAATATAATAAATTTTTTAGTATCGGATAGGCTGCAGCACTCGCGAGTTTTAATCGATAAAATATATACTTTATTACAAAATTTTATTAGAAAACCTAATTTAATCGAAGCACCGGATGGACATTGAAATCTAACATAATATTACACGCTCGTTGTAGAAGAACTACGATTACGTAAACAAGATTTTCCTTCGTCCGACATTACAAAACGAATAGCTTCTTGCTTCTCTTAAAAATAATATCGTTAAATCGTGCGCTTACGACTAATAAGAAATTGCCTTTTAATATTTCAAATCCATTGTGATCGTCGTCGCTTTCCTTTCGCATAAGTTTACAAGAATACACGCATACACGCGTAAAATGTGAAGGTCGTTTGCGCACTCCTTTACGTTTCTCGCCAATTCTTGAAAGGACGTCAACAAGAGCATCGCGCACAAAACCGATGAAAACGCGTACTCTTTTTAAAATCTGCGGAAGTCGAATCCTTCGAAACAACAGCCAAGTCCCGGAACATCACGCTTTTCGCGTTCCTTTTCCTTTCTTCGCTCTTCCTCCCTCTTCTACTGCGTCTTTTGCGCGCAAGTGCTGTGATCCGTGCAATTAGAGCGTTGCAGAACTGTTCATTACCCCGAACAAGAGGCGCATCGTCCGGAGTAATTTTCCCTGCCTCTTTCTACTCTTCCCTGAGAATCAGGGAACGTACTATCCTCTTTTATTTTTCTTTATCTCCTCAATCTCGTTCTTTCTCCTCCCTTACTCTCGTATTATATACTTTTTCACTCTCCCGATTCGTTTTTCACACGATTATAAATTTCATGTATTCCAACAAAATTTTCAATTAAATATTTAATTAATTCAATCGTGACATTTGTTTATTAACACTTTATTTTTATCTTTGAACGCTTGCTTGCGCTAATAATAATGTTTTCTCAATGATAAGCTCAATGTAGGATCAGGAATCGGACCCTAATCCCGGTAAACAAAGACTCCATTCTTGGCTACATGTTATTAATTTGCAAATAATTCCGTTTGTCACTTGCAGCTCGCTTGATAAGCACAGTTTTTTAAGTGCACTGTTACCAATCCGGAATGCTGATTTTAGAGTGAAACTTGGCTGCATTTTCAAACCACAAAATACGAAGCTTTCATTTTTATAGGCGTGAAAATCCTTTTAAACAGTTACACAAAGAATAATCCAAAGTAAGACCAAAGTGGACTTACATTGAATGTGCTTTTAAAAATGACGCACATAACTACTATTGCAACAAGCAACGCTGTCACCTTAAAATAAATACGAATGATTATTCATTTATTCACATATAGTAGAATTGTACGAATCAAAATATTACCTTGATTACGTTTTCAACATTTTCCGCGCGATTGAAATCTCTTTTAATTCTACTTGAACTCCTGTCGGTCTTCATTCAACTTAAACATCCGACCGGACAAGAATTGAAAACGGAACTCTATGGTTAACGCGCTTTCGGTAAGTGCAAATCCTTAAATTTGCACGAGTCACCGATCAAGGGCTAAAAACAAAAGCTGCTCTCTGCATTTCTTCGGAGTCGTTGGTCTTGAAATTAATCGAGGAAGGCAGTCCTTCTTCCGTTCGCCGATCGGACAGTTTCCGCCGCGTCGCTGCGGTTTTAATTGAGCCCCTCGCCCGACGCGTCTCGATCGCTCCACAAGCTCTATCATTGGGATCTACGAGCGATCGGGTGGCAATGACCCGTTCACCCCGATGACCGGCTAACGATCGACCCACCACGTAGTCCTGCCACTTGTACATCGATCGCTCTCGTCTGTATAAATCACGGCGCATCCAACTATTGATCTTTACGACGATCTCTTGCTCACGGCGGGCGGATCCTGGCAGAGGACAGTTTTCCTGTCTTAACTTTAGTGTTTCGCTGGGCGTTGACGTTTTTACGTAAGTAAAAGTACGTGAAGGTGCCGATGGGCTTTTGCTATGTAGACGCCTGATTTTGTGATGATTATTAGACTCGTATTCTCCTAAGCATCAGTCGGCGTTGCTTTAATTTGATATTAGGAACTCGAGTGCGATGTGCTAACGCATATCGTTAGTTTCAACATTTTTCATGCCCTTTTATCTAATTGTCCGTGTGACTGAAGTGTCCCATCAATTTCATGCCGAACGTAAACTGAAAATACACGCACACATCATTTTACCAGCACTCGTGATTGTTAATACATTTATGAATAAAAAATCAAAAACACCGAAGCAGGGAATACGGTAGCGTAGGTAATTTTCGAAATAATTAAAGAAAACGTGGGATTCGATAATACGGTTATCCGAATTCGTTGAATCTTACGTCGAATGAAAAATGTTTCCTAGATTCTTATTTTGAAATCTGCACAAAGCCAGAGGTTCGAAAATCCGAACAACGCTTCCAGAGATCCTCTTCATCGATAATAGAGTCAGGATGAGGCGGGACGTGGATGTTAATCGAAATTCGCACGCATCGCCGTCTATCACGATCAAGTGCACTTGCGCACACGTGTATGTTCATAGGTGTCGGTACAATCCACGTTGTTCCGCCAGATAATTGCTACCGATTAGCGATAGCCTCTCATCCGCATTGATCTTGGAGTGACTTTAATCAGGCGATAGCTCTAATGACAGAGTCTAACGTTTCTGGTTTTGATTGATCGAAGTAGTTCCGTTTCTACAAGGGTCGCTCAAATCTTCCTTTTACGAACTTGAAACGTACATCAGCGTATCTCGCTAGTAAAGACATTACTTTTCACAATACGCGCTAAAATATTACTTCATTCGGAAAGTCCCATTTAATTAATTCGTAGGAGATTACGAATAAAAGTTGCATTTCTCAAAATTAAATTCTCACAGTTAAATTTGGTATTAATTTGTCAATGTTGCTTTTGCGATCATCTTCATGATCTATTTTTAATAATAATTATTGATTTTCCTACTTTGCAAGCTTGACTGCTTTGAAAATATTTAAACGGTAATTAAAGTATTTACTGAAACTTTCGACTTGGATATACGTATTTTTCATTGCATTGGAACAAAAAAATAAATCGACCTGCCTCCATTATAATTGGTTCTTTTTAAGACGAACAGAATTTTATGTACGAAAGTAAAAATTTCAAGGCGACTTTTCGTAGCATTATACTTTTGGACGGTTATTTACAATTATTTACAATTTAGAAAATACGAAAACTGCTTAATATTATTTTGAATGATACAGACGAACAAAAATGGAGGTATCATTGCTAAGGCGCAACATTGATTTGTATATTCCGCATATCTTGCTTCTGGGCTCTGCGCACGGGAACGAGGGAACGAGGGAACGAGGGAAACGAGGAACTGCGGAACATGGCGCACGACAAGTTTCCGGGTGCCCGCCTATACTCTGTGTCGTGCTCATCGAGAGAGTTGATTTTTATATCTCGATCGTTTACATTCGAGAAATAGACCGTTAATCACGAAAATGTTGATTAAAGTGAAGGTAAAACGTTCATTCTTGTGTACTTGTGAAAATCTAACGTAATTGATGCCTCACTGATTTGTCGATTCTTTACTTTTCAGACCTTAACGGGAAAAGAGGTGAGTTATCGAAAATTCTAACCTAGTATAATAACAAGCCGGCTATTGACTTGTTTTATTGTTATATAGTAGATCGGGGGTTTATACGTTCGTGAATATTGTTGAAAGAGTGTAAGCATCTAATTCTGAAGTGAAGTGTAATCCTAACCTCAATGGTTTCAATAATCAAGCTATCGTGCATTATTGTCCACTTTCATGAATTATTTATACAGAATGGATGTACTTTAATATATTTTTAATCTATAAACGAATGGAGTGCCTCAGAAGATGTTTCGAAGCATAAGTTGATTTTTATGAGCTCTAATCGACTGAACATACGTAATTTTACTACCATCGATTGGATTAATATAACAAATAATGACCAATACAAGTACTTAATTAATTACCTAATGGTTTTATTCGAATGTTTAAATTACTGAATATACTTATTATTGTAGCAAATGCATTCTCGCTTATTACCGAGGAAAATATTGGAGTTGTATATTTCATTTCTTCAAATTTGTAAATAATTGTTACTTATAGAATACTTTTCCAACAAAACAGAATTATTATGTATCGATAACTTAATAATAATTGAATCATTTAATAACGATTGCTTGAATAAACGAAAAGTGAACACTTATGCACAATTGTTATTATTAATTCTACAATGGTGATTTGTATCTATTTTATTTTACTTTTTAAAATTGTTTTAAATATATTATTTTACTTAAAAGAGCGTACTTAATACTTGGCATTGTTATATTGTAAAAAATTAATTTTTAGGATACGTTATTCAAGATTATGTATTTTCTTCCATTTCTTTAAAATAGTTGGAATTGTCGTTTCAAGTATTAAGAATGTAATATCAAATATAAAGCTTATGAAATTATTGTTCGATTTACTAGTGGTGTATACTGAAAAATTTTCAAGTAATTCAATCGTAACAGTAGACTTTTTGTGTTCAATTATTTTTAACTATTGCTGGATTAAATTTTTCAACGAGTAAATTCATTATACCGTCATCGTCGTCATTAATAATAGTTCAAATTTAATTAGTCTTATTAGTCGGGTATTTATTTTCATATAAAGTTCTCGGTTTAGTTTTAAAAAATTTGATGATTCATAAAAAGATAACTTTATGTTAACAATTTTTTCGTCTAGATCGAAATAGACATTGAGCCCACCGACAAAGTTGAAAGAATTAAAGAACGAGTTGAGGAAAAAGAAGGCATTCCACCCCAACAGCAAAGACTGATATTTTCAGGAAAACAAATGTATATATTTATCAATTACTATAGCTACTTTAATTGCATATAACTAGACACTTGAGGATAATTTTCTTTTTAGGAACGATGAAAAAACTGCCCAAGACTACAAAGTTCAAGGTGGCTCTGTTTTGCATTTAGTACTTGCGCTAAGAGGAGGTCAATGAGGTATTTCTAACGAATGCAAAGTGTGTTTTATAAGTGGAAAATTATACTGAAAAAAGCTTGCGTAAAATAATTTGTTTTTAAGCTTTGTAAGTATAAGATGTTTAAGAGTAAGAATAAAAATAATAATTTAAATTACAATAACTCCTTAACACCATGTTTCATAAAATCTTATATCTAATAAAAATGAATAATTTATAAATAAATAATAATCTTAATTATTTATATACCCATGTCCCCTTATTAAGAAAAAAAATCACATTTTTTAATATAGCAAACGTTTTTTCTGCATTAACATAATTAGGTTACGTCAAGAGATTTAAACATAAATTTTATTATTTCAGATTATTTTCTTGATGATTCATGTCACGGATGATTCTTCATTTTATGAAAATTAATTATTTTATACAAAAATGTTTATTTTAGAAATAAAAATCCAATAACAATTTTTCAACTAAAAGCCATTTAGCAAAATTTAATAATTGCTTATTAGGCAGCTTAACTTTTAGTTTACACATGCATTAGATATTTCAAAAGTTTTATGCCCAATCCACGAAGATGGCGAATAATTAATTAAATAAAAATTCAGCTCAGAATATAAAGTGTTTGTGGTTATTTTCGACTTACGAATACAGATCTAATGTATTTTCTCTTTTCACGTATTAGAAACAAATTAAAATACTTAAATTTTAAAGTAACTCAAGAGGTAACTTACCGGTAAAATAAGATACATTGTGCACATAACAAAAATTTAACGTTTACAAGCATTAATTTTTTCACATTAAAAAAATATAATTAACCGTTAGCTATTTAATCAGTGCCAAGTGACATAAGATCAAGTTGCGGATAAACTTGGAGAAAAGGCTATAAAATTAATAATTTCAAAATTATTTTCTTTTGTAGGAGTAATATAATTTATGTACCTTGTATAGATGTGATCCAATCGCACTTGCATTCCTATCGAACATGCGCCATCACACCGCAGACCCGATAACGGCGATATTCAAAAAACGTTCTAGAAGAGTCTAGTCCAAGAATTACGAAGAAATTGGCGACGAGTTCACGACAAAGCTTTTACAAGCATCGCTGGAGTACAAAAACTGCCTCTGCACTGAAGACTTGCACAAGTGTGCGCCAATAGAATTCTAGAAGGCGATGAAGTATCGGAGGCTTCGAGTGGACGATTCGCGACTGATTTAAGAAAATACAGCTTAGCGTCGACATTTTTTCTCGTGCAGTAATGAAACCTGTTCGAATTTGTGTTTTACCTTGGAACTACCCACACCTAGGGATTAAGATTAAACTGATCGTAAGTAACAATTGTACGTTTGTTTTTTATATCTTGAGGCAATGAAATGCGAATATACAATATTTGACTTATTTTCATAATTAAAATGATTTCCTCTATAAGTGATCGTCTATGAATAACAGATTATTGGCAACACTTCTCTTATAATAATTACAAGTTTTTTATCTACGCGTGAAACTTCAAATTTTTTAACAGCACTCTAACAAAGAAGCACAATTGCATTTGATTGTGTCGTTGGAGCTTTTTGCCCAAACGTATAATTTTCGTAATTATTGTATGTAAAATTTTTTATTGTAATTCAATTTACCGCCTAGATTGAACATTGATTGATTACTTGTCATTAGTAATTCTTACGAAGTGTATTATTATATGTATTGTTTGCATGCGAGCGTGCGCGTGCGCGCACACACATTTCCAAAATGTTGACGTAAACGTAAGCAGTGCACTAGGACTTGGAATTTTAATTTAGAAGATCGATAATTTTTTCATGAAAAGAATTCAGCGATGGGCGAAATAAATAATCACAATTTTGGACGTTTAAAAATTAGCTTTAAGAGGGTAAAGTAACGAGTTGAGCGGGCGGGCAGGAACGATTTACCTTATAACGAAACCGGAAGTACGATTAATTTCCTTGTCATTTTTGCGGAATTCATTTGACATTATTACCTAAGACTTCCTTTGTACTACCGCCCGAGCGATTTCGTCCAAACCGCTTATAATTCGTAAATTGTCGAGTGTGCGTAAACTTTTGAACAATAGTGATAGGTAGGTTATGCGATTAGCCTTTAAGACCGCGTATGAAATTGTAGAAACGAAAACTACCTAAGCAATTAATTTGATTTGGAGCTGCAGAACTATTTCACCGAGTGTATGTCGCTGTTAAAACAATTTTTAAAGTATATCTCAAGTTATTCCGATTGAAACAAAAACAACGAATGCCAAGAACAAGTATTTAAATGCATTACAGAATTAGACTTTGTTGGTTGGGATGCTTCTCGTGAGAGAGAGGATTTAATTTAACTGGTTATGACTGATTTTTGCGGTGCGGGAAATTCAGACGAGTAACGTTGCTTCCTAAATATTTGAAGAAGCTACAGAGTAAAAGCGCTACACGCGAAAGAAAGGTACAAGCACAAAGGAGACTAAAGTAAAGTAGAATAAAGCACAAGATAGTGCTCAAGGGGGGTAATAAAAGCGTAAAAACAGAGATAATGCCAAGCTGGACGAAGCTCGGCTTAACCAAGCAGATGTCGAGCCGTCGTGTGTCGACGTGAGACCGACTGACTCGACAGATTTCGTCTTTCCTTATAGCCGACGTAGTTTGCTGCTACATACGCGAGATTTCGAAAGGAGCTCTAAAAGAAGAAGAGAAAAACCGATGCTCGCACGCGCCTCTGGTATACTTCCTCGGATGAACTTCGCTAGGATATAAGGAAGTTTGCAACGTGTCCTAGGCATGTAAATCTGCATACATAACGTTATTCGAACATTTCGTTTTACATATTGCGCTCGAGAATTTTTATACGATAACATTACGGCTCGGTTATGGAGGTTATAAAATTGCGTTGTAAGTGCCGCTTTTACCGACGTTATGTCTGTTTGACAACTTCGGATTCATGCCTTAGTAAAATAAACTTAGTTTTACGAAATAGGATGTAATAAAATTAATGTATACGATTAAAATTTCATTATCGAGTAATAGTTGCAATTTTTTCCACGTTTGTGACAAATAATTTATCTTACTAATAATAATAATTAGTCGATGCGTTAAATTGGTCAGGTAACCGCTTGATTTTATATCGAGTGTAAGATATAGCTTCGAAATATTAATAACGTGGTATATAAGGGTACGTGTGCTTATATCATCGTTATTTCAGGAGATATCGATCGCAATATTTCCCAAGCATTTTATCGAGAAAATGAAAAAGAAACAGAAGCACTGAACATTAAACGCAAATTTCATGGTTAATCATAAAAAGTATCAAGGATTATACGTACAATAAAGGTTGATCACTTGAACTTGTTAAACTTCGGTTGCAGTACGAATTAAAATTAAGATCCCAACTTCCAGATGTAACGAGTTCTAATAAATCAGCATTTAATGACGTGAATTAGCGTTTAAGGCAATTTGAATAATAATGTTTAAGGCGCTTCAACTTTTGAGATCAATAACTTTTCCAGCTCTACGATAAATACAAATGCCTGTGAATATCGCTGTCGCAATCGAAGCGTAACCTTATGAATTTGATCGAATGAACTTTCGCAGCCCTTTATTTCGATATGAAATGATTATCGGCAAATTTCCATAATAAATCTTATAGCTTACGTACGTAGAATCGAAGAATCGCTTTGTTCTCGTGTCCGATGTAAAATTATCGTTGCTCGTGTAAAGCGGTATGTTTCCTTAAAATTTCTTAACGGAAACTCGGGTGTTCGCGCGGAAGAGAAAAAGGGCAACGATCGTGTCTCGTGCCTAATAAACGTAGCCTGATAAACAGCGGTACGCGGTCGACGAGAGAAAACCGGCACCACGAAGACGTCGAATTATTCCACGTGTCTTTGCTACATGATTTAGTAACGAGTGCCCTTTTCACCGAGATAAGTTCTCCGAATAAATTTGAGAAAAGCGGCGAATGAAGAATTTGTTCAGCTTTTCACGATTGAAACGATCGCAACGGTCAGCTCGTTCGATAAACAGGGCAAAAATATCAACGGTCCACAACATCTAGCTGCAAGTGTTTACCTCAACGAGTCCACGGACTCGGCGCTTCTCTACTTACTCTGCATCAGCCATAATTATTATCACAGCGGCTTGTGACCCGACCATTGTTCACCCGAAGGCTGCTTAGAGATCGACGTCGGGGAATTTGCACGCGCACACACGCATGCGCGCACCAGCCAGACTAATCAAATGCGGAGCACGCGTTTTCTTCTCTCTTTTTCCGCGTATATCCTTTCACCTCATTATCTTACGCAGGCTTACGTAAATTCTGCGGAGATATTTTTTCCAAGGCCTTTTTGGCCTTTTTGGCCTTTTTGGCCTTCTCTCCCATCCCTCTGGGTTCCTTATACAGTTCTGATTAGGAGTTTGCTCAACAGGTTACAAGAGGCTACGTGAAAGCTTATGCCGGAAACAGTCCGTTCTAATGATCCGCGGTCTTACGCGGTCAATTTGAGATCGTTTCTGTTTCATTCGTAGGCGTAGCGAGCGAGAGTTTTTGAGGTTAGCTTACGCCTCGCCTATTTTTTCTTTGATAAGCCCGCGATAGGTTGCCTCCACGAACTGATCGTCAGATTCATCGTCTCGGTGTGCCTATAACGGATCGATACGAGAGAAGTGCCGATCATTTAGCAAGAATGAAAAAGAAAAAATTGTGAGTTTATAACGCAATAATTGCACATTTTACAGGCGTCTGTATAAATAAGAGGGGGAGGCATTATCGGCAAAGCGGTAATTACACAATGCGCTCCAGAAACAATAGATAAGAGAACTCGTCGATTCGGACGCGAATGTTTACTTTGGTAGTTGAAAGCGTTCGAATTAAGTGGATTAGAGCCGGTACATTCGGTGCCAAAATCAAGCAAGATAACCGTCCCATTTAAACGGATAGTTTCCAAAAAATCACATCCACAAATAATTCTGCTCTTAATGCGAACATACAAGCGGTGTAAGTTTTGCCAAGCAATCTCAAGCGTCGAGCGAAGTCGAGCGAAGTCGAGCGAAGTCGAGCGAAGTCGAGTGTTAGACGACACTTTCGCTTCGCCTCGGTTCGCTTCAAAACAAACGAAAAAGGGTCAAAGTGGTTAACGTGATTTCAATAATTCCAGCAGTTCCCTCGTGTAGCGGCGAATTCCAGTGGGGGAGGAGTCGGGCTTCGGTCTTCAGTCCCGTTGCAGGTGGAGACTCGCGCCGAACAATCGGCCCTTTGTTTAATCAATCCTTTTTCATTTAAGCGATTATTTAAACGAGCGCTTAACGCGCGCGCGACCGCGGCTCTTTACGACCTCGCCGCGCTTTATAGTCCTCGAGGATGCTACGCGTCAATTATGCGTGCGTGCGCGCGCGCGCGCGCGCGCGTTTATTCAATTGGTCGCGAGCGGCTTGACAAAGTGGAGAGAAGCCGCGCGTGCGCGCTTATTAAGGATTCGCCTCGTCTGCTGGCTTTGACGAAATTATTAACGACCGATGATTGATGCTGGAGCATTGTTCGAGAGCTGTGCATAAATATACTTTATTGTGAGCGCATTGTGCGGTGTATTACGAAAGATTACGGAAAGTGTACGGTTAAAGTGACGCTATCATTGAGCTATGGACGTAAACGGTTGTAAAAATGTTGCCATTGATTTATTTCAATGGCTTTAATAAAGTTTTCATAAAATTATGACGTATTGTATTTAAATATCCGAGTCGTTTTAATCGCATGATGCTTGGAGCTGCGATCGAAGGAGACTGATAAAGGTCGACGCGATAAGGTCAAATTTTCTAATCGCAGCCCCTGTAACTAACTCGGTAACCGGTCCCGTCGAATTATCATAAGCCGGACCCCTTTCTACGTTATTAAACGCAGTGTCGCCTTAGGTGAGACGCGCAAGAAGCCAATTTCCCGAAGGATTATTTAATTTTATCATTTTGTCATTTTGTCGTCGATTCAGGATTTCTAAGTTTAGAAAGTGCGTGTTCGGTTATTGCATTCGCACGCTCGGATGTTGGGGATAGGTGATTTCAATGGCGATAGAGACGATTCTCGAAGACGGTCGATCGAAACGAACCGAAGTTGACTCGAAGTAACGTGGTTTTTGGTACTCTGTGAAAAAACGGTACTTTCGCGAGGGCAGTCTTTGCTCGTTGCATCGTATATTTTAACCGTGAACGACTCGATGGTTTCCAAGTCAAGGTGACACGCGGAATAGGTGCATTCGCGATGTAGAAAAAGAGGTAAAAGGCGCAATGGTTGTGTGAGAAGGAAAAGTGCGTTTCCAGAAACGGTGAGTGCAATCGACCCACCCCGCATTGGTGTAACCGAGGCGCTGGGGATCGAGAGAGAGAGAGAGAGAGAGAGAGAGAGAGAGAGAGAGAGAGAGTGAGAGCGAGCGGGTCGGTCGGGGTCGGGGGGAAAGGGGCCTGCGAGCCTCGGTCCGCGTCCAAGTGAGATGCATCGTGGAAGAGGACGTCGAGGACGGGGACCCCGGGCAGTGCGCGTGTGAATCGGCGCACCGCTTCGCGTACGTGCCACCCATCACTCGGGATGATGCGGCTCGTGACCAGCCGACGAACCAAGTCGGACGCCGCTTTCTAACGCGCTCCTGGAGCCGCTCTAGCGCTCCGGTGATAAAGTTTATCGTTCCACGGCGAAAAAGGCCCCTGGGATGAGCTTTCCTAAGTATTCGCTTGATAGGTATTTTTATGATCGTTTAACGAGCCAGTCTGCTTTCTTTATCGACTCGCCGCGAAGGATCGTCGTCCCGGGGAGGCTAACGGACACAATGACATTATGCGCGAAGGATAATATTTTTTGCAAAACGCTTTGAAGGATCGTTCGGATAAAAGTAATCCCGAGAATGGTAATTGATTAAATTACAAGTGCAAAAAACCTTTCGTTTAATTACTCGGTTAGTTTATTAAGACTTGATTGCTTTATCCGATATTTTTATTATAATGGGCACGAGCTTATCCTTCAACTTATTAACTTATTATCGTACTCGTTGGTGCTGTTTTCTAGTTTTACTGCTCGAAACTCCGACTGACTTTGGTTTGTACAGTGTAGTCACTGGAATAGTCAACTTGTCGAACCGTAAACTCTTGCAGAGAAATCGGGAGATGCTAAAAGCTAATTATTCATATTGTCGGATAATTTTCAAATCGCGTGACTTTTTATTTTTTGGCTTTTGAATTATCCATGAACTGACTTGCAAACGTTCATGTGTAACCTTCATTCTACAACGAAGTCAAGTGCATAAAGTACTGCAGGCTTTTCTACAGTTTAATAAACGCATTCTCATATTAGAGAGTTAAATTAGCATACATCAGAAACTTTATTACTTCGGACGAAAGTATTTTATTTTTATAAATGCTAAAAGCGTACTCAGCGCTCGGAGAATTAGCCATTAAACTCATTTGCCGCGGGGAAAAAAAAAAAAAAAAAAAAAAAAAAAAAAAAAAAAAAAAAATTATTGCCCGCGGCGAAACAATCGAAGAGCAATTCCGTAACGTTGGAATTCCTAGAAAACCGTGAAGGAACGTGTCGCGTTTGTGCATCAGGCCGCATCGTCACACGTCCCTTAATTTCGAGAAATTTTAATATGACGAGGCCACCTGGTGTCTGATTTCACGATTTTCATGAGAGCACGCGATCCCCTTTGACCTTCGGGCGCCTGCACCGACTTCGAATGCACATCTCCCCTCCGCTCCGCCCGGATATTGGGCTCTCGCGCGCGCACACACACACACACACACAGAGAGAGAGAGAGAGAGAGAGAGAGAGAGAGAGAGAGAGAGAGACGTATGCATAAAGGCTGCGGGACACGTTTTCTATTCCCGTTATATAGGCGTTGCTGAAATGCTCCTCTCTCTCTCTGTCTATTTACATCTCTTCTTCTCTCTTATTCCGTCTGAGCATGTAGATATTTAATAGGATTTCTAGTAAAGGTCCTGCCTCTTTCGATTTAGAAACCGAAATGTCGATCAATCATGCTTTTATGGAGCAACTGCTGCGATTACTATTGCTGTTGCTTCCGGTTCACCGAGAGAGAGAGAGAGAGAGAGAGTGAGAGAGCGCTGGTGAGAGGGGGGTGGAGGGAGGGAGCGCCAAAGAAGGGAAAAGAGCTACGAGTGTTGGAAGCGATCGAACTAAATGTATATAAACTTTTTATTTTTTTATAGTGCATAATTAAGTTATGGTTAATGACTATTCACTAGGTCACACTTTGATTCATCGTTTCACTTTTATCAATGGTGAAACACGGTTTGAAAATTCAAATGTCATGTAATTGCTGCAGCATTACATGACTTATGCATCGCCGAGGGTCTCGATGATTACATTGAAAATCGAGCGACGGTAATTCTTTGAAATGACGTCATGATAATACGTCGATCAGATTCTTTTCTTTAAAAATCCAATTTGTGATATTTTAACGTTTTAATAATGGACCAAAGTCACGCGGAATATTTGTACGCTATTGATTTCCAAAGTGCAAGATGCAAAATCAGAAAGACTATCAATAATATACGTTTCGCGTTGCGGCATATTTCCATCGACTTGAGAGCAAAATAATTGAAATGATACATATCGACTGGCATTAAAAATGCGAAGGAAGTATCGGTTTCCTACGAGGTAATCGTGACCACCTCGTTTGTCGTTTTTCCTTCACCAATCAGATATCAAGCTTAAATTAAAGATTAAAAGCTTCGAGTACAAGGAAGAGATTCGAAATGTGGAAGAAAGAGAAGAAAAGCCGATTATTAATGATTAAGTAATGATTAAAGGAGCTTTCGCGTGTGTCTCGGAACGCGAGACTCCGACATCGTATTGTCGAAACGATGGAAGATCTGGAAGATCCACGACACGCACTATTAATCGCGAAATAAATCTCGAGGGAACTGGAGAAAATCGCTCGGCAGAGGCTCGGCTATACCATTAAGAAAGACGTCAAGAGAGTCTTCGGTAGACATTAGACACCTAATGAGTTCGAATAAAAAGCGAAAGACGAGCTGAAGCTTGTACTGCTCGCGGCGAAGAAAAAAAGCTTCATCCCGAAAAGAAATGCACAAAAGATCGCGCACCTTTTCAACCGAGCGGCGACCCGAGGAAAAAAGGAGAGTACACGACGGGCGCACGTGAGACAGCGAGAGAAAGGTTTTAAGAGATCAATGTGTACCGCACCTTCGTCACGAAGAAGAGGAGAACCTCGGCGACGTCTGCGTCCTAAATCGACGCGCGCACGTACGCCAACACGTAGACGGGTATAAGGAGGATTCCGCGCTACGAGTAAACTCGACAAAGAGTTGATGACCACTAAGTATTTCTTTACACTCTTGCCCCGTCATTAGGGACAAGTTCATGTGGGAAACTGACTTTTTCCTTTCCTCTTACTTCTTCTTCTTCTTCGTGGCATCGCGAGTTTCGCGAGTTTCGCGAGTTTCGCGAGTTATTTTGAGGGAAACTTTCAAACTGACCGCAACATTCTTTTTCTGAATTACGATTTATGCTACGATCTTTACCGATGCAATTTCTAAACTACGCAGATCTTTGACTTCAATCATCTTGAAATGAGCTACGCATTTCTATGCGCATTATGTATTATTAAATAATTCTTAAGTTTTTATCAAGCGCGTACTTTAACGCGCTGTTTGTTCTACGGTGTGTACGGGAGAAAAATTGACGTTACGTGTGAAAACTATGCCAAAGAAAAGCTGTCCGTGCACTTAGAAACTGCGTGTTTTTAATGATTGGTATATCTTAATTACGTAAAATGTTACGTAAAGTAGCATTTTTGTTACAGTGGTACTTCGTTTTCAGAGTGTATTTCATTTTTACGCATTTCAATGCATTCACCATAAAATTCGAGTTTATTGATTTCCGTGCGAAATTAATAGCGCAGGAAAATTATTCGGCCATTTGAGCAATACATATAAAGAAATCCATAAATAAAGAAAGGCAATTCTACTCGATTTTTGCGCTTTCGTTATATTAGCATCAAGCACCTCATTACATCCTCGTTCGTTGCAACGTTGCAAGTTTTGCAACGAAAACGTAACATTTGCGCGGAAATTGAGCAGACGCAGCTGAAAAATGAAAAAGTAAAAGGAATAGAATGCTCTGAAAAGTATTTTTTTTCCAAAAGTATTTTCCAAAAGTATTTCCAAAAGTATTTCCAAAAGTATTTCCAAGCTCTTCCGAAATAAAAAAACAAGCGCGCATAATACCTTTAACCGATAACCACTTTAAGCGTCTATTATTCGATTGAATTGCTCGACACGGAATCCTTCGCGTGCACATACGAGTCGCGCATCTTCCTTAAGGCTTCTTTGTTTCCCTAGGCGTGGGCGTCTTAGGAATCTATTGTTGCCAAGCAACTCGCGTGCACTTTGCTCCAAGGGAAGCCAAAGAGTTTCATCCGCAGCTTTGTCAGTGAACAAAGTTGATCCGGGACGAAGAGAGGACGAGCAACACCGAGGAAACGCGGTGACTCTTGTTCATCTCACGGAGGTGGACTTGCCTTTAGAATTCAAACTTCATTAAATGCCCTTTTAGAGCTAAATTTTGAATATCCAGCGTGTGCTATACCATCGTGTAAGTTCATTCATTCGGGCTATCATACGCGATAAATTGTGTATTATTTCTTCGATACTCGATATTCTCATTCGAGAGATTTTCAGCTTAAATTACGAATCGAGTTTCGAGTAAACGTGCTCTTTAAATGCTTCCGATGCGTTCAGGTTATTTCCTTTTAACGACTCGCAACGTCGTCTACTCGAAACTGTCTACTTTACAGATGAAAAGGAAATAACGAAGGCACATTTTTCTAGTAACTTTAATGCCCAATTAATTAGCACAGCTAGTAATGATAATCCTAGCAGTCTTAGATTTACGTAATTTTGCGCAAAATTACACGAGGTATTAAGATAAATATCAAAGATGCTCCTAATGACAACATCCTCTGCCGAGATCTTGGAATGTCCACTTGGCTGCATCGCAGCTGCGAAACCCACGTTTCGCGTACTCGCGGAAAAATAAGACAAGCGATGACACGCCTTATTCTCGTCTTTGTACTCGTGCCGACTCGACTACTTAAGTCCTACGCATTTATCTCTTATCTACTCGTACGAATAACGAAAATAACGATTAAACATTTTAATATCAAAGTTGCCATTGCATAACCCTCGTACTTCTGCAAACATATTGCAGTTCGAGCGTATATTTTTAATGATTACGTATGTATTATGTTAAACGTTAGCTTCGAGTGAATGACTTACGTTAATAGACTGGTAAGTGAAATATTAAAAGAAAAGAAACGTGCAAGTGATAAGGAGAGCTATATATACATGTGTGTGTGTGTGTGTGTGTGTGTGTATATATGTATATATGTATACATGTATACATGTGTATATGTATATATGTATATATGTTACAGATCAACTCGCAACTGCGAACAACGAAAACACATTAGCAAATTTACGTAACCCTTTGAATAAAACGAATTACCACTAGAAACCACAACAACAACTACTACTACTACTACTACTACTACTACTACTACTACTACTACTACTACTACTACTACTACTACCACTACTACCACTACCACTACTACTACTACTACCACTACTACCACTACCACTGCTACTATGTAGAACTTACTTAGAACTTTAAGTATCAGTTTGAGACACCGAGTGTTAAGCTTTTAAGTACGGTATGAAATACCGTCTACGCTGATAAATGATGCGGAGAATAATTACTTAAAGCTGTACGTGCTAGTTAACCATTATTATTAGAATACTATCGGTTACAATCGAAGATCATACTCGCATGATGTAAGCAAAAAATATTACCCAAGTATTCTTTATAAATACGGACACAAGTTATTGATTCGAACTGACTTCACATCGAGTTCTTTCTAGAAAGTATTGTATAACTTGACAATCGTTTTCTCAAATAAGACAACGCGAGAATAAAATGTCATGAAAATTTTATTAGCCAACAAAGTCGATATATAATGTGAATTATGCAACTGATTATCTTCCCGTGAATATTTAAATTCGTCCGATAACATAAACTTTTTGTTTTATTGCAATTATTACACATAAAATTGCTCTCGAGAAAATTTCGTTATGAAACAATTATTGAATTTTGATCTTTAAAATATTACCTTATATTTCCATGTCACTTATTTTCCGACTAAATACGTACGAGCTAAATGCATTGTTACTTCGATGCTTCTATTATTTCAGTACATAAACTTACCAGAGTTATGCGCGAACCTTTACAGCTGTCAACTGCTTCTGTTGATAGCATTTACTATGATATTTATTCAAGACTAAATTAAAGTAAAAACAACATATATTTCTTCAATTGCTCCCAACCTTCGAATCGACAAAAGTCTATTGTCCATAAGTATTGCATAAAAATCGGTCATTACCAGCATAAAGTAGAGACTTTAGATCACGAGGATAGTCGATTCTCTCTCTCTCTCTCTCTCTCTCTCTCTCTCTCTCTCTCTCCCAGTTGGTATTCGCACCGCGCTCGGGACCTAGACACAACCTTGCCTACAGAAAAAGAAGGGGTTCGCGACGGAATTCCAACTATCGGAAACGATCGCAAAGCATAGCCAAGCGATAACTCATCCAGCTTCAGGTTGACCCCGGATCGGTGGAGCGCGTTCGAGTTACGTCGCGTACGACGTCGCGTTATTCCTGCATATCCTGGAGATGCTGTATCGAGTGTCAGACCACAACGTCCCCAAGCGCGTCGATTCTCGCGCACGACAGGTTATACCGCAAGTTCATCGCATTGACGCAGACGTGGCGAAAAAACAAATGGCCGAATGAAAAACGGCACTCGTTGCAATGGCGATTACGAGAAACTTGATTTCGAAGCGACGTTCATGCAGCAAGAGAAAATATCGTTCAAGTACTCGGGCGCTTGCGTTTTCACGCGTAAAGTGATTTTTGCGGTATTCTTTGACGGGTGAGGATTTTTTCGTGAATTTGGGCGGATTTGGGCGGATTTGGGCGGATTTGGGCGGATTTGGGTGAATTTGGGCAACGGAGTCAGAGATGATCGTAAGGTTACTTACTCCACTAATAACGTTATTACGCGAAAAGTAAAACTTGCGGTCGTTTAATTTGCAGCGGTAAACTAAACTACGCGAGCTTTTAACTCGCTTTAAGCGAGTTAAGCCTTCCTTTATGTTATCCAACTGCAATTAGTTTGATCGAGCACGACGTACCTATTACACGGTGGTGCTTCTGTTTTCTCAGCTCTCGAAAACATTTCATTTCCGAACTTTCTGCGATCGCATTCTTTTTCCATCCTGGCAACCTAATTCTCATGGGCGATTATTCATCTCAAGACCACTAACGCAAATATATTTCGTATCAACTGAAAAGCCATTACGCCAACTCACGTACTGCATATAAATTGTTTATCATTCGCTATTACATTAATTCCGGCATAGTAATTTCAACTTTTTAATAATTTGGTACCAAAGCTCACCTAACCGTTCCATATTTTTCTTTATCAACGAGCGGATCAAGTTAACATTCTCAACCCATAAAATTCGAGATCATTGAAAGCTTATCTTCGCGCTCGAAGCTGCGAGGTTATTACCTTAATAAGATTCTGTAATTTACGCGAATCTCTCGATACGCGATACTGTCGCAGAAACTTACCGTCGTCATATCACTCTGTTCATCGCATCGAAATATCGCCTAAAGTACATCGGGCCACGTAAAGTACAAAGTAGCCAACGAGAAGCGCATTCGCGCACCTTCCCCGCAAAATACGCGTGCGCAGGTGCATTAGCTCTACTCGCGTCTACACCTTGCATTCGAAAAGATATACGAAGGCATTGCGTCATCTCCGCGGACGTTAAGCTGCTCGAGGACACGAGACGCTCGATCGCTGTCCTGCTCCTTGACAGGCGCGAGTACCCGCGACGTGTTAGCATCGTCGAGCGACCAGTTAGGATAACGGAAAAGTAGCGCGGAACGACGATGACGTGGAAGGACGCTCAAGGAATTGGAAGGTTACCGGGAAATTTCACGAGGGATAATGCATTACTCGATTACTCGTAACTCGCGAAGAATAGCCTTGGAGAAGGCGATTAAAATGAATTCACGGGAGATCGCGTTAGAATAGCATCGTTATCTCGAAAAAGAACGTATATTCCTCGGTCGAAAATTTACGACATTCTTAATCCAGAAGTTTCATATCGCAGTGGCCGGTATTCCTCCATCTATCGCGAGGCACTCGGAAGAAATGATAACGCCATCGAGTGGTGGTTCGCGTGCCCGTAAATTTGTAACTGCAAACCCACTCGCTCGTTCGTTTCTCTCGCGCCGTTCGCACTGTTGTTGCCTGTTCGCGAACCGAGTCAGAGTCCAAGACGGCGACAGAGTCCTCGATTTGCAAGCTCTCCACGCGATGCATCTCGCGCGAAATTATAGATTGGAAGCGGGCGCCTGTTCACAGGTGCGCCCAACAAAATCCGGGACGTCCGCAATCCTCGACGCGTTGGATGCGCGCCCTTAGGGACGGCATCCGATTTGAGGGTTTTGCGAGGGCGCGGCGGACGAGGAGGGCCAGAGAGCAGGAGAGGAGATGGGGTCCACGCCGATGCCCCTCGGTATCCGTGGTCGGCCGTTAATGAGTCGTGTTTAATTGGCGTGGGAAGCTCGCGGAGTATTCGTCCGCGTGCGCCCTAACGGAATATCGCGCACGGCGTGCCCGCCGCCGGAGCACCGCCGCGTTCTCTCTCACCTCCCCCTCGTCCCGCGGCCGCTCTTCTTTCCTCCGGTCTTTCCTTCTCCCGAGCGGCAGGAACGCGAGCGAGTCCCGGGCGCGAAGCGACAGGTACAACGCGTTCGTGTGGCTGCACGGAAATACGGGGGTTTCGTAAGAATGCCGTCGACGCGTTATGCCGCCTATTTCCGAGTGCGCTTTTGTCTTGTTGTTTGGACGTTGTCGAGTGGTCGGTCGGGTCGTCGCCTCCTTGATCCGTCCGTGCAAGTGGCGATAAATAAAACCGCGCGTCTCGTGGAAGGATTATTGCGTTTTGGAATCTGAATGAAGGACGGGAGCAGTTGGACGAGCGGGTGCTTCTGACTCCGTGTTCGCAGGTCCGCTGTTCGAAGTGTCGAGATGGTGGAGTGCAATAAATAATGCGAATACAGGGAGAGACGAGGCCCTCCCTATGTTTCGTTGAAACATAGATGACTCTTGGTCGGAAAACGCCTTTTTTACGAGCGTAATCTGGAAGAGCGGTTTTTAGAGTTTCCGCGTCAAAGTGTTATTAGTTTTTATTGTTATTAGCTCTGTCATGATTTTAACTTCTTTTTCACTGATAGCGTTTACACTCTCGACCGCTGCGTTAGTTAGTAATGACAAGATTGAATTAATTTACAAAAATTTGTCGAGCGATATTTAAATAAACGTTGATTTGAGCAATCATTCCGCTGAATGCTTTGCGCTGTATTAGCTTCCGCTCGTTATTATCATTATGGAATATTCGCCTGAATTTCTTTCGAAAAGCTTCAGCTGATCGTTGGAGCGTTTTTTTTTTCTTCTTCTTTTTTTTTTCTTTTTTCTTTTTTCTTTTTTTTTTCAAATGCAAACGCGCGAATTCGTACCGTAAAAGCGCGATTGATGGTTCTTTGCGATATTGCGCATAGAAATTGTAAAATTGATTTACAGGAATTTCGATAGACTCCGTTCATTGGATTTCAATAGTTGTAATTTTCAAAATTTCGAGCCAGCCACTGAAAAGAATCTTAATATTTGTTCGTATTCAATGATTGCGGGAATAATTTACGATCGCTGTTGCAGCTCTGAAAAGCACAGTGGATTTCTTATAGTCGTAGCATTCAGCGCTATAATGAACTTTCAAAACGGTAAATTGAAATCTATTTCGTGATTCTTCGAGTTTGGTAAACGTCAAATAACGTTAAAATACACTTTGGTCGTTGCATTGTAATAAACAGTTTCATTTAAGGAATTGTTACTCGCAGCCAAGTTAAGGGATAATGAGATTTCTCCTTGAGATTACTTTTAAAATCAACGTGTTAAAACTAACGCGCTATTCGACTTATAAATCAATCGATTTGGATCAGCGGAAACGCGGTAGAACTTGTGCACTCGCAAACATCCAATACTTTTTGCGTCACAAACTTTTGCGCCGGAAAACGCGTTTCGCAAAACGACTGCGTATTCCGCTGGATTTCTCATCTCGTCACAGCGAGTTTAAGGGGACTCGAAGCATATTGTCCTCGTTAAAAATTCCATCCTAATTATTCAAGGGCAATCGGAGATTCATCGCAGCACTTCCACCAAGAGATTACAAGCGCATTTGAAAATTAGCGCCATTTACAGCGGAGGAAGGCAGATCCAAGAGCGTGAAATCCAATTCGCTCGAATGCCACGAGAGAAAATGGCTAAAGTGCTCCAGTGGCAGCGGCAAACCTGCGCAAACTTCCAACTCCTCGCATAATCGCAGAAAAGCTTACTTTGGTAAAAGTTTCATCATATGCCCGCAGGCGTAGAAACGACAGACCCATGGGATTGGGAAGGAAGAATGTGGAAGAATGTGGAAGAATGTGGAAGAATGTGGAAGAATGTGGAAGAATGTGGAAGAATGTGGAAGAATGTGGAAGCAGGCGCAAGATGCGCACGAGCTCGAAATATGGTGAACAGGACGGTGAACAGGACGGTGAACAGGACGGTGAACAGGACGGTGAACGCGACGTGACGCGCACGCTAGAAGCATCGGGAGGCGCAGTACCGCGCATCACGAAGTGTGAAATCACGATCCCGGGAAGACGAGGAGGAGGGTGAATCCGCGAAGAGTGGCTGTGCACCGGGCGTGCGCACGATCAGCCCGAGATGTCGTGAGCCGGAAAAACGTGCGGCCCGATCGCGGAAACCGTTTGATTCGGCAAAAGTAGCGAAAAACTCCCGTCATTTCTTCAAACTTTTTCCGAATATCGTCGTTGACTCCTCGACTCCGCGACTCCTCGACTCCGCGACGTCTAGCACAGCTCCGTCGTTACTCGCCTTCACGCGAACATCCTCTTACGGCGCGACTTGCGTGCGTTCTCTGATTGCCGAGTAACGATATTTCCCGTGCTTGGTTGGTCCGGCATGAGCATCTGGCCCTAATTAAAAAAATTAGGTAGTGTCGTTGGAATTGGGTAATTGTTAAAATTCAAGGGGCGTCTTGGTCGAGGGAAGTAGTTTCCAGTATAGAGTGTCGTAGCGTAAAAATGCGTACGTGTACTCACCTCAAGAGAGAAAATCTAAACGAATTTTCCAAATTGCGCTTCTCGTGCTCAAGACACTTTTCGTCATACTCTTTTTCCGCCATCTTTTTCCGCCTTTTTCCAGGTAACCTCTCTTTTAAGAGACGCAATACGCCGCACGAAGCAAACCTGTGCGCTAAAGCTGTACACGTCTCACGTACATTGCGCGTATAATTTATACCACCGGCGTTATAACGATTTCTTATAATAACTCTTCTTATGTAGAGCGCGTCGATTCATGAGAAACACGAACATTGCGCGATGACAAAGTTTCGCACGCGAAAACGCGGGTGCGACAAGAAGATGAGCGATTCGCCGCGTGCGAACGAAATGTTGTACGTTCTTACGTAAATTCCTGGCTGAGATGTCGAGGCTATACGTATTTTCGTGGAATTTTCCGCGCGCGATGATTCCTGAAGGACTGCTGCAGAGGGAAAGATGCGTGCATTCGGTGTACGTCGCGTAATAGCGTAGCGTACGCGTGTGAGTTGTTTTAACATTTTAAGCGAAGGAGATGTCGACGAGTGTTTGTCAAACGCTCGTGTAAAGCTACAAAGTCTTATTTATTATTGAGTAAATGTGACCCACGGTATTATAAGCGTCGATGGCTTTCATCAAGTGTATGAAACGAGGCAAACAATGATAAAATGTACATTATCGTACAATATCCTTAGGGTATAATGACTCTGAAATCACAAAGTACGCGAAAAATGAGCAAATGTTCCCCGCATCTGTATTAAAAAGTTGTTATTATCGTTAGATTATTATTACACAAAGGATAAAGATAAATGTATTCGCGTATCTTTTTGTTTCGATTATCGGATCGATCGATAATTTATTACAAAGGATTGCATTGGTTCACAATCAAAAAGCAATTTCTGCAAGTGCACGGTGAGTTTTGTTTAAATTCTGCATCCGTCTAAATATAACTCCCAGCTTCATATGCGAGAGTAAGAAAGATAACTAATTTGCACAAACATATTACGTGGATAATAATTACGTACACTTATGCCACTTATACGAGTTCTGGCTCCTCGTCCGCCAAACAAATCCGTAGCTCCAAGTAATTTCGCGGCGCGCAATTACGCGAGTGCAGGAAAGAACGGGAGAGTAAAATAGTCGGTGCACAAAGGCGCGCGAGTGAGACAGTCTACTACCTTCTCGTATTATCACGCTCATGTCATCATCAGCGCGCGCGCGTCAATTAGCGCACGCGCTGCCTCGGCATTGTTTTTCCATTGCTCTCTCTCTCTCCCCCTCTCCCCCTGCGCGCACCGTACGAGTGCAAGAGATCGAGAAAAATTCGAATAAAGATAGACGACGGGAACGAGGATCGCGGCGATTACGGAGTCTCGGAGGCCTTCGCGTCGCGGAAAACCGCAGATGGAAATGGGTCAAAGCGAGAGGATCGAGCGGTGGATGGTTGAAGGAGCAGAGCTCGCGACTTTTGCGCGTCCTCGAGGTTCCGCGGTGAGTGTCATCCGAGTCGCTTCTCTTAGAGGTCCATACTTTTCGACGGTACAAGTTTCAAGGGTCGGGGGACGCTTGTCGCGATTACGACAGGCCCAGATGAATGTACTTATGGAAGTTTACGCGCTACGTGCTACGATTTATCGGATCCGCAGTTATGACGCCTTTTTTACGAATAACTCGCTGGTTGAGCAACTTTTGCTCGTCCACTGGCTCCGATGTCGTGGAATGTATAGTCGATTCGTTATACGCTTATCAACTTTTTATGCATCATTAGCGTAATTTTAGATTAAGTTCACACGGTGGTACTTTAAATCCAATCGTTTTATTCATTTATTTTTGTCGCTCTTATCGTTTAGCAGGGATGCTGTAATATTTCATACCGATTAGGTGCTCTAATAAATGTTTGTTAGATAAGCATTGAGAAAGATAAATTATGGACAGAGGTTATTATGGTTCTTTCGCATTTTTGCAGAATAATTGTGTATTTTAGATACTAGATCATCATTCGTTACTAATTCATTTTATCGAATTGCATTATTAGAACACGAATTGTTCGATTTGATCGAGTACTAGTTGAGATAACGGTAGTCAGCTTATACGGATAACGAGCATCCATTTAACGAATCGTTCGATAACATTACGAATAAAGTATTTAAGTGATTCTGCCAGTTAAGCATTGGCGGTGCTTACGAGCGATGAAACGATGAAATGATTTTCGTTATACAGGAGTAAATGATGATCTTCTCAACAAGTGCACGAAATACAATTTCTGTCGAATTTCGGAAGAAATTCGAAAGTTTGATTCCTTCAATTGGCTCACAATGCGAGGCGATTTTTGGGATCGTTGTTGGTCAGTTGAGAGCATATCGGAGTGACGACGTACAAACAAAGTTTAAACAAAGAAAATATACTTACCACAAAGAGAGATAAAAGGGAAATTCCACTTTTATCAGTCACAACAGCAACGGAAATCCGCGCCCTAATCTCTCACTCTCTCACTCTCTTACACGCGACTTACACCGAGAAATCGTCAAATTTCTCGAAGGAGATTAATGCGAATAATTTGAATAGTTTTCTAGAGCGAACGCTGATGAAAAGTAACGCGTTCGAGGTGCATAGATGCTCGAAATTATTGTCGAGGAAGATCGATAGGAATATACAGGAATTTCTGTATAATCATCTTGTTCTAAGATTTCTAGGATTTCTAGGATTTCTAGGATTTCTCGGATTTCTTATAACAGTGTTGATGTTTTTTCTCTATCATTGTTTGTATATTGTATTTTTTGCATCACTAATTAAATGCAAATTCATGAATTATTCATAAATGATTGTCGTGATATTTGTATACTTTATTGCACAATAGTCGGTTGCCGTGTGTTCACGCTATGTTATCTAAAATTCGTGTCTTCCACATCACGTACGTTACAATTTTGAACGAGAAAGATTACAAAAGGAATAGTTTTGTTAAGAGATATACTTGTGTATTTTAATGAAATGTGCAATTTATCTGCGAACGTCGATTGGAATATCTCGGGAACTACACAAATATCAAAGAACTATAAAAAAGCGATATACTGCTTGATCAAGTAATGATATAATAATAATAAGAATAATCACTTTGAATAAATTATTGTCTGCAGTGGATGTTTAATTTCTCTTATGTTGCAGAATTTTCTTACGATTTTATCTTGTTTATTCTGTAAATTACAAAATCCTACCTAAATGTTTACTTAACCGCCTGAATTCTCTCTCTCTCTCTCTCTCTCTCTCTCTCTCTCTCTCTCTCTCTCTCTCTGTGTGTGTGTGTGTGTGTGTTTTATAACGTTCATGTAAGTAAGTCCGTTCAGTTATGTAAAACTTGTTTTAAAGACTTATTTTTCTCCAATGTGCAGTTATGATTTCCAAATAATCAGTATTTTCACAAAATCCCAACCAAACATTAAGGAATGAAATACAATAAATTTGAATAATATTTAAATTAGCAAGGATTAAAGGAACTATAGGAGAAAATCGCATAAAGGAGCGCGATTGACCCGTAAATAAATCGATATTAACATATTAGAATGAAAACGTTGAGTTTCAAATAAGTTTCGGAATAATCAATTCGATTCCATTACATTCTTCGACGGTAAATTGAATTTTCCTTTAAAGACAGATAAAAAGTCGCTGTACGAATGATGTTACTCAACTCAAATTATTCGTCGCTTAAAATACTTATTCCTTATCACGTTCAATAATCGCGTACAATTTTACCGCGTTACTTACGCCAGTTTTACAGTTTGCCTGAAATTCTTTCAAAAATAAAGGCAAAGCATTGATCAAGGAAAGCGATGCGATCTTTCGAATTTCGAATATCATTACAACGAGGTACAAATTGCGGTTGTAGCCAACCACGAGTGTTAGCATTCTTTGTTCTTAACGAATACGCGATTATTGTAGAGTTGAGTGGGTGCGCACAATTTGGCAGGGATCGCTTGCATTTCTTATACCAATACCGAGATGACCAACCGTCGGTAAATAATCTGCAAAACGTTCGTAAACAGCGAACGGAGTCGATGTTTCGATGCGTCGCGGCGACTCCACGTTACGACGTCTAAGCTCGAGCAACGCATAAAAAGGGAAAAAAAGAAAAGAAGAAAAGAAGAAAAGAAGAAAAGCCAACGAACTCACCTCCCTAGACGTTGGAGCCCCCAGGATGCAGGGGCTGTTCGAGCGGCGGGGCGCACTTGCCCACCGCTTGCTCGAGAGCTCGCTCTCCTCCTGTCGAATTAAAACAATATCAGATTATGAAAACATCGAAGCTTCGTTTAAATGATTTATTTCGCTGTAATGATAATGGCGCGTTCGTTAATAAAGTTGGGCGACTAAATGCCTGGCATTACAACCTCACCGTCGCTGCAATACAACGCATACAACGCATACAACGCATACAACGCATACAACGCATACAACGCATACAACGCATACAACGCATACAACGCTTCGTACGAGTCCTTCTCGTCAGACGACGCGATAACGCTGACGATCGCTTGTTCTTATCAACTTTGGCGCCTCGGTGACATTTCCGTTAAATAAACGGATGCACGTACGCGTATCCAGCTTACAAGGTGGAGGGGATTTACGAGTTGATCGTATAAATTAGCGTGAAATTTGAGAAGCCGCGCAGCGTTGTAAAGACAATGTTTTGAGTAACTTAAAAGGCATTTATCATCGCGGGAAAAAAGGCGGGAATTCTGCATTCGCGTGGTTTATCGTAGTTACGGTTAACTGGAAATCGGAATAATGAATAATCGCGGCCTTTATTCGATCGTCCCACATTCGCCCAAAGCACGCGAATTCAACCTTAACTCTTCAATGGGAGATAATTTATTCTCTAGTTACGACTCTCGCGATGCACCATCACCTTCGAATAAGCCACAATCGATCACGCCCGCGATATCGGACTCGCAAAGATCCTCGACATTTAAAAAGCAATTATCAAAGCTTTCCATTTGTCCATAAAACGAGCCTACGAAACGAAGTAGCCTTGCCAAGGCGTAATGCTCGGGATTATAAATAAGAAAAACGCATTACCACGAGCTGCTAATAAATTCTTCCTCCACGCGCCATAAACTCCGTAGAACAAACATTGAAAAAGTCGAAAGTTGGATAGGAAGTGCGCCGAAGAGGGTGGGAGTGAGTGAGAGAGAGAGAGAGAGAGAGAGAGAGAGGAGAGTGAGAGTGAGAGAGAGGGAGAGAACAAGAAGTTGGGGCAATCGATCAGGTCCGCGACTCCGATAAATTCCGAAGCACACGCCTCGCGGCGACTTTGTACAATGCGCCGCTGCTCCTTTTCTTATCTCGCGTTCGAGCCACTAGGCGTTGCGTATCCTCTCGCTCGCCGACCTCGCGCACATTTATTTCATTATCCGCGATCGCAATTAAATCGATAACCTTTAAAACGCCACTAACTCTGCCCTCCTCGCGAGTGCTTATGCGTGCCCGCTTTTCTTCCTTTCCTTCATTTAAATAAAGTCTACGAGCCTACGAGGTGGTCCTCCAGGCTCGCAGTTTCCGAAGCTGTTAATTATTTCGGGAATCGTAAACACGCGATCTCCCTTTGAACTTTGATTCCACTTCGACTGCGCTTCGACTGCGCTTCGACTGCGCTTCGACTGCGCTTCGACTCCGGAATGGCGGGGTTCGGCTGATAGATTCTGCTCCCAGTCGCGTACAATCGAAACAAAAATAATTCATCCCAGCTGCCTCCGATTCCCGGAGCTCGAGCTTCGCGATCGTAAAGCAGCGAGCACGCGTTTTATTGAACGCGCAAAATGCTCGTTCGTACAACACGAGCGGAGCTAGTAAACATAAAAGACGTCCAGGCTAACTTGTCAAAACGTCAGGATCCCCGAGACAAGGTACACACGAGCGGCGTTCGGTCACTCGCGCGATATCCAGAAAAAGCCTCCTCCTGCTTATAGAAAAGTCGACGGGGAGATGCACGAGGCGGCGGATGCATCCGATTGTGCGGAAGGTACGCGAGTTAAAAGAGCTCCCGCGTACGCGTGTGCGTGCGTGCGTGCGCGCGCTCGAGGAGGTGAGTAATCCTCGGGCAGTCGGCCGCGGTAAGTAAGGCAGCAGGGGACAAGCGAGTGGAATGTCACGTGTCCAATTATTAACGACTTTTTGCGTGCACCGGGAACGAGAGAAGCCGAGGGAAAAGCGCATCGAATGTATCTCTCGCGATAGATTCGCTGGAACTATGATAAACGGAGGTGCACGCGATTTAATGGCTTTTACCAGAGGGCGTGCATAGTTAATAGTTGGTTAATAGTGCAGACTAGTTTCGAGGCGAGACTCGGGTAAGCGAAATTCTCTCGATAATTGTTAGACGATCGATGCATGTCGCGTAAAAAAAGGAAAGCGACGGAGCTGTTAGTTGTAACCGCGAACAGTGTCGTTGAAACAGCATCGTGGAAACGTCAAATTTTTATGTGCTTCTGTGCAAATGTAAGAAACTCATACGAATCTTAATAGAAGGCGAAACGACGCAAGATCGCGGCGACACTCGATGCTGGCAAACCCAATAGTTTTATTGCTGCGTTAAAGCGAAACTACGAAAAAAACTATGTCTCGAATTCGGAGATTTCTTCAGGCGTGAAAAATTGATTTAGAGGACGTTTGCGCTACTCGTCGATTCCCCTTTACTTTGTGTCGCAGTCGCTCGGGTCAATTACTCCGAGCGACTGCGAAGTAATTTGCGAATTAGGAGGAATATTTAAAATAAGAAGTACGACTATATTCAATTGGCGATCGCTCTGGCATTAAGCAGTCGAAGCAACCGATCTTTTTAAACTACAGACATCTCCGTCCGATGCATTTCCATAATTGATAATAATTACCGAGATTGCATGCGCTTTAATAAAGACGCAGCTCGTGAGCTGCCTTCGCGCTACTCGCCTCTACTCGCCTCCACTCGCCTCCGCTCGCCTCCACTCGCCTCCACTCGCCTCTACTCGCCTCCACTCGCCTCTACTCGCCTGTGCGATAAATCGCTTATTTCACTTTAGGCTACCAAGCGATTCGGTATTTTTTCAAAGTCACGCGTCTCGCTAGAATTGTAACGAGTGAACTCACGATTCATAATCTGACTCGGATTAATGTAGTAATTTCTTCAAATTTACCGCCGACACTCGATAAACAATCGTTAATGCACGGACTCGTAAATAACGACGTTGAAAAATGAAACAAAAGCTAATGGAATAAACGAATTATTCTTCGATCATTTAGAGAGTAACGCCCTATTGTAATTGCTTTTAATCGAGCGATGCGACATGCGTATTCTGCCACGGAAATTAAATAACGCTTTGTTGGAATGGACTGCCCATAGGATACCGGGCTTTTCAAATTAAAAGCTTTCAACGAAGAACTGTCGATTCGACGGGTAATGTAACGAGTGCAGTAATTACGTCACTCTGTTTCAACCGTAATACGTAAGAAAGCGCGCCAAAATGCTCAAAAGCGTTTCCAAAGCGTTTCCAAAGCGTTCCATCAAGGCCGTCAAGGCCATCAAAGCCGGATAACTTGGCTTCTCGGGATTTTTCCATAGCGCAGGAGGACGGGCGAAAGCTCCGAGACGGTATCCTAGCAATGATGAAAAAAGTATCGGCGATTTCGATTCTCCGGTGGTGGGAAGGAGAAGGACAGGGAACGGGGAACGGGGAACAGGGAACAGGGAACAGGGAACAGGGGACGGATTCAAGCGATCGTTATCAAGCACTCACAGGGCAGGAGGGGAGAGGGTGGCGATTCCAAAGACAGAGAGCACCGGAGTCCGATGGTCTCTAATTGAACGGGCGGACGCTCATTAAGAGGGCGATGGCCACCAGGCGCGACCCTCCATGGAAACCCGACGAAGCATTCGTCGTTCGGGGATACGTAACGCTCGGCTGTTTTTAACGAGTGCAATTATCCGCTTCCGAGAGCGAGCGCTCGGCTCGTCGTTGCCAACTCGGAAAACGCCGCTCGCCTTTCGCCCCGTAATTAAGGGGGTGCGAATCGCGAGGTTCGTCTTCTGTCCAGGACGCGCAACGATTTCTGCCGGGAGAACCTTGGAAGTAGGGAGTGGTGTTCATTCGCGGGACGACGCACTGTTTCGATCGCAGTTCGCCGGACGTTATCGTGCACGCAAATGCACGAGGCACGCTTTTGTATTTCTGACTTTGGTGTACTTGTTTGCATCGGCAGTGGCTCGCTAAATCCAACGCATTACCCCGTTACCTACTCCACACCAATCCACCAGGCCACTGTTACTCGCAATCGTCTCGCAGTCGTCTCGCAGTCGATGCAAAGAAACGTTAGCAGAGCTCGGGAGATGACGCGCGCATTTGCGAATGACGCGGGAAGAACTACTGAAATTTGCCAAGGCGATGGCGAGCTCTAGCCCTATTCGATTGTCCGACTCGAAAATTAATAGTGTCGAGCGATTGTGTATACACTCGATACCGATTGTTGGGACGGAGGATCCGTGTCGCAATAACGCACGTTTGTAAGCAACGACTGAAATAATGCCCCGATAAATCAAGAGACGACCCATTGTTCCCAGCGCGTGTACGTACACGCATACGTGTGTTTCGCGTGTGTACGGTCTGATACGAGTCTGATGCGAGTCTGATACGAGTCTGATACGAGTCTGATGCGAGTCTGATACGAGTCTGATGCGAGTCTGATACGAGTCTGATGCGAGTCTGATACGAGTCTGATGCGAGTCTGATACGAGTCTGATGCGAGTCTGATTCGACGGCTCGTTCGACGTTAACTGTTTAATTTCAGTGGGAATTTAAAGACGGGGTCGCGTTACTCGTACATCGCGAGGCGGATTCTTCGGATGATTTTGAGAGGTGGCTTTTTTTGTTACAAGAGCGATTCTTCGCGTGAATGGCTGGAGTGCGTTGCGATGCTGCGACAGGGATCCGAGTAACGAAGATGCGTTTCAATTTTGACGATGCGACGAAAACTCGAGTGTGAAAATCAGAAGGTGCGTTTCTCGCGCACTTAACGTAGTTTCCTTTTTAAGGACCTACTAGGACCTACCGAAAATAAGATTACGAGTAATGGTTGAGTTGTTTATTCGTTTGGTCGTCGTGTTAACGATAGAAGAGGCGAAGGAACCGAAATTGAAATTCATCAGAATTTCATTCGATCACAATCCTATCGCTCCCTATTCACTCCCCATCGCTGCTTACGTTTTTCTAATTTAATCGTAAATTATACCGAGTGAGCTTTAATTACGATCCAACGATCCATCCTCGTTAACCGTCAAGAGCCAAGTCTGAGAGCCTCGTTAAGCAATGAAAATCATCAATTGCTTTGAATTCTATCGAGCGAATGTTCGTAATTTCGTAATTTGACGAAACGGACAACATTTTTCAAATATCGTCCCTTTCGTAAGTTTCTCTCGACAATTCCTCGTCGACGCCAACAAAATCATTGGTTAACAATTGCCGAAATTTTGGAAAATACGGAATCAAACGTAATTTTCTTTTTCCAAAACAATGAAAAAATGCCAGCTTTCAAATACGTCCTTGAGATTCGTGGGGATACGCGTAACATCGCGCAGACTTAGAACTCACTGGTCGATAAGAAAGCATCGTCGTTGGTTTTAGCAGAGTTCACGTAGGCTGCACATCCCTAGGAGATACCGGATGTAATTTGCGTTTTATCATCTCATCGGGTACGCGTCTTGTACTGCTCCACTTTAAATGCAATTCAACTTTATGAATCATCGTCTACTTCTCCCTCCAACTTTACACGACACCTTATCCTTACGGTGTAAAAGCAGAGGCTATCCATTATTATCTCGAGAGAATAACTGCTTTCTACACCCAAGAAAATGTAGCCACACCGCATTGTTCTTTAATGCGCAACGAGTCGCTGAAAGTTTACCACTTGGACGTCGTAATGTACGGAACGCAGTGTACACTACGGAAACGAAATTCCATTTCCCGGTGCATAAAAATGACGCGCCACCTAATGAGCGGAGCCCGACACTTACCTCTCCATTTCGACAATGAATTGCTAGAGGAATAGCGAATTTGAACAAGGACGGTAGTTCTTGAAGCGGCCGTGAATCATCTCACCTGCTGATGCATCGCTCTACCCGTACGAAGGCTCTCGTGGTCTCGCGGCATTCCGTGCGCGTAATGCACCTAAACGCTGCGGGCGGCATTGTCCGCTAATGTCGTCGGCGGAATTGACAGGGTCGATGCTCCACTTTCGGGGAAGCGGCTTTTATCCGCGCGCGTCTGGGAATCGGCAGCGTCCTTTGCCCTGCGTATCGCGCACTCGAGCGACAGAGAGAGAGAGAGAGAGAGAGAGAGAGAGAGAGAGAGATTTTTGTTCTTTCGGAGCTCGGTGGAGCTCGGTGGAGCTCGGTGGAGCTCGGTGGAGCTCGGTGGAGCTCGGTGGAGCTCGGTGGAGCTCGGTGGAGCTTTGTGGAGCTTTGTGGAGCTTTCGGATTCCAGCGCTAGTTTATCGGTGGCTTATTGTTCAGTCCTGTTTACGGTGAATTTATGCGCTCGCTTTCTTGCGATATTATTCTTATCGAATACCAGAATTGCGAATAATTAATGTTTACACGCGATGAAAGTTCATTATATTGAGACATTCCGTTACGAAAGTCCGACGTGAGTTATTACGACCGGGGAATGATCCGGTTATGGATCATTCGGTGCGATCGGAATCAATAAAATCCAATTAACTATTGGTCTTGGGATTTGCTCATCCGAGTCGTTGTAAATCATTGCGAATCATAATTCTCGCTTTCGAATCATCGTCGCGAACGAAGGATGAAGCGCACCAGACTGCAAAGTAACGTCGGAAACTCCCCTGCGATACAACCGCGGCAAAACCTCCACCCTGAGTCCTTTTACATAATCAGCGATAAAACTTAATTCGACGTCGTAGTGGCGCGCGTCCTTTTTACGGCCCCCGAAGTTTTACGAGCGACGTGCGAGGCGTTACAGCATTCTATTAGGCGCAACAGCGGCGAACCGGGGGATCGAGGGATCGGGCGATCGGGGGATCGGGGGAGGGGTAGTGCACGAGATAAAGAGCGGGGATTCCTCGGGAGGCCGCAAAACGGCCGGATAGATCGCGTGGGAAAAGCGAGTAGACTGGGGTCCGCGGGTCGATCCGATCGGCGTATTCGAGAGGAAAAGGAAACTCGCCGTCGGACGACCATCGATTGTTACACCGCCAGAGTCTCGGGCTCAGGTGTGTTTATCGGGGACTCGTTCGTTTCAACCACTTTTCGACACTTGTAGATATAGCTTCGAGAGATACGCTTCCCGAGATTCGTGCATCACCTGTGAGGATTGCCAGTAGCAAGAACCTACGTTAATCCGACTCGATATCTCGGAAACATTCGCTTGATAAATAGCCGTGGATGGCATTCAACTACCGATTTCATGTGTACCGATTGCGCGTAATTAGGGATTTTCCGGTGAGCGTTGTGGGGTACGTTGTAGGTGGGTCGTCCTGGAGCAATACTTTCATTGGCTCGGAGATATATTTCCAAAAGCTAGATACTCGAGCTTTCCGTTGCAACGAAGCCGAGTGCTTTCCGTTTAAGTAAATTAATAGAGTAGGTTAATTTTCTCTTTTAATTTCCGTAGTTAAGGTAGTTGAGTAATCGATCAAAACTCGCAATATTCGATAAGTAAGCGTTTGGCTCGGACGTTTCCGTCTTGAAAAAGTCGGTTGAGCAATGAAAGAGAAATGAAATCGAAAGAAAGTATTTCTAAAAGTGCGTTGGAATTGTTGTAAATACGCCGTTGTAAATGCGTGTCGAGTTAGAGAGATAGGATGTAGATAGTTTAGAGGCGCGCAAACATAAATTTTCCGAATGATTAGATTTATTAAAGTAGTATTACATTATTTACTTTGCGTTTAATGCAAAGTTGTGCATTTATTCCATTTATTGCCTCGCGTAATGGCTCCTCTTATAGGTCAAAACATATCTGCGCGTACCGAAGAAAATTCAGTTAAAAAATGTTTGCATTTTAAGCGTAAGAGTTATTTTATGTATTTTACGACGTTGCTTTAACTATCGTAATTCCACGGTCGAATACTTTTCAAATCCATTTAAGTGCTCCGAAATTTTCATTACTCCGATGAATAATTAAGTTTTATAAATTAGTTTTAACATTCCTGACAGATCCGCGTTAGATTCAGATTAGATTCAGATTAGATTCAGATTATTCATTGATGTAAGGCCCTCCTTCGCGAATGGAACGTCTCTTTGCTGCAAATTTCAGCGTCCTGTACATCATTGGTTCGCTAACGACAATAATGCAGTAATGGAAGTTTATCTGAATTAAGCGACGAGTAATTAAGCTGCATTACGGCAGGAATTATATTATTAGTTAATAACATAATTATATTGTATTATTTAAAACACGGGGAAACGTAGAGTTGATGAGCTTTTTGAGATACGGTGGCTTTCTTATTCGGTGCGATTGAATAATGCGAAGCTAATGTTGATCAACGCAACGAATACCTGGATCAAGGATACCAAGGCGAACTTGGTAAAATTTTCGTAATAATTGTTAATTGTTTATTGGCTGCTTGGTTGAGGCGCACCGAACGTCTTTGGACCGAGAGCTTTAAAAAGCCCACAAAAAAAATTTCTCGTATTTGTTCAAGTAATTTGTTATTAAAATGACGAAAACAGTAATCTAGAGGGACTACTTAGAAACTTAATTAAACGAGCCGATAAAACGAGAAATCGAATCACTTTAATTACACGCATCGCCGTCAATTACAAAGATTAAATTCTCGTAACCAAAAAACCAAACTAGCACAGCTTATAGTTTTGCAGCAACGCACGAATCGATCGATTTCCGATCGATTATCATCGAAAAACGAAAGTGAGCCAGCGGACAAATTATACCTCGACGCACAGTAATAATGCACAGCTATGACCAATCCACATAATGATCCAATCTAATTCCAAAAAAGAAGAGCTTCGAAGCATGCGCTCCGCCGGAAATGTCGTAAGAGATGGTAGCTGCGTTTCTTACGTTATCGCGCATTTTCAACGTCGGTGCATCATTTGCCATGCCACTCTTGCATATGCGTTCGCTTACTGACGGCTATTATTTTTGAGATTCTCGGTTAAATATTTATCAAGCGACCTCGCATCTGAATCACTCGGCGTCGCGACGTTTCGAGCTATTTTCATGTTTTAACTCCGCTAATAGCTCGAGCTATTCATTCGTGACCTCAAATTAATCATAATTCGTTCTGTCCACTTGATCAAAATTAAATAAACAATCGTATCGACACAATTGAAAAGCGCGATACTTGTCATTCTATTGTGACTTTGCGCTTTATAGTTGAATGTTTATTAACTTTGAACCGACGCACACAGAGGGGGATTTTGGTTAGATAAGTTTTGGTTAGCGTGTAGCCTACATTTCCAAGAGCATCGGAGTGTCGGTATTCCTCGAGTAAGGTAAACGGAAGAGCCGACAGGGGCACCGGGAGGAGAAAGGATTGCGATCATTTCCAACGTAATCATTGTCATTTCAAATGGATTCGAACGAAAAAGTCCAGACGGAATATCGTCGGTCGACGTAATGCTCTCGCTCGTTATTACGCAGCGCTTTCGTGTGTTGCAACGCGTAACGTCGGGAAAACGAGAGAACATCGTACATACGGGCATTGAATTGGCGCGATTATTCGGTGCGTTTCGTACTTTCGCCCGGCTTCTCGCGTTTCCCGCGATGCCCGCTGATTGCATTTGAAATTGAAACGCGCACGCGTGGAATATGCACTCGAGGTCCGACGCGGCGAAACGGCGTACGATTGCCGAATCACTTTATCGCCGAAATTTTATCGCCTACGATTAGCTGACAGGGGCAAAGATGGAAGCGTACTGGAATCATGAAATAACTATACTTGCAAGGCTGAACCTCATCCGCTGAATCAAAAATTACCACTTGGTAATAAACTTGTATCAAGAGCGCACAATTATTTCTCCACTACGTGTTGAGCTCGATTGATTGATTTCCTTGAAAGAAATCCGGTGGAAATCCTACGGAAATTCGGTGGAAATCCTACGGAAATCCGGTGGAAATCCTACGGAAATCCTAAAGAAATCGAGGATTGAGTTTGTCGGATGATCGAAGCTCATTGAAGCTCAAGACGCGGATCGCGGACAATTTCCGTCCGATCAACGACTCACAACGACTCACAACGACTCACAACGACTCACAGCGACGCGGAAGGTAGAAGCGCGCTCGCCATTCTCCAAACACCTGAGCTGGTCGCCGAGATTCCGATTGTTTGGCCAAATTTTTCTTTGGCCTTTACGCGCAAGACTTGTCCCGGAAATTCTTCGTAAACGATCTAGCGGCTACAAAAGTGTTACAAGCGCTTCCTCGCAAGTTTACCACTTCGGCAGCATACAACTTCGATTTCGCAATTGAAAAAGTACACCACACCAACGTTCGTAATTCGGTAGAACTAGTCTGCAACTTAATTTTATGGGAAATTCTTTAAAAGGATCGCAGCCAGGATCATATTTCGAGGGCATGGCATAATTCGATTGAAACGCGCCCTAACTCTTGAGCACGGAACACCTCGACGAGCAAGAACGAGCATCTTCGTGAAATTCGAGTTGCACCGTTGCACTGTGTTCATAGATATTGAAAGGGAAAAGGAAAAACCCGCGTCGATTATCGGAGAAGGTTTCGGAACGCTATGGCGCATCTCTCGTCTGCTGCACTGCGCCTCCATTAAAGAGAAAAATGCGAGGCACGAGAAAAGTAGGAAGTCGTAAAATAAGCGCATACGTCGAATGTAAATTCTCTTACAACGACGCACCCGACGTGCCTTCATCCAGGAGTATTTATGCTAATTGCGACAGCGGGGGTATAGGTGCGACTGTCAGCGAGGACGCGACCATCGGTGCAAGTTCGGACACCCGGACGCGAGACGATCTTTCGTTCCACTTTACGCGAGCGGTCGTTGCAATGTTGCGTCGGTGTTCACGGTCGAGCCGACCGAGGTCGTAGGTCAAGGGCCACTGGTACCAATTTTGCACTCTAATTCCGAGCGTTATTTCATCACTCTATTACCGATAACTCGCAGTCGCGTGAAACGCTGCATTATCTTTTTCATTATCACCGCTCGATAAATTGGTCTTTCCCGATGGAGTTTTTATAATTTTCCGCTGAATGCGCTAATCAATGTCAGTTTATTAGCGCATCAGCTCTCGTATGAGACCGTAATTTCCACCTCGATAAAACGATGAAACTTTGCACCGACCATCGAACGATTGTCTCGGATAGTAACGCGCAAAGTAACGAGAGTTGCGAGTCTTTTCATTTACTTTCGCGCGATAACCGTTGCACATCGCGTTTGAAATAACTTAAAATACCGAGCTCATTAAGTTGGGCCCCGAGACGTCGGACTGCATTTAAGATGCAGAAACAATGAAAGTATAAGATTTTAGCACGTAATAATTGGTCGCTTATCAATAGTTGCGTCTAAAGTCCATGGAACGAGCACAGACTTTAAAAGCAACCGTTGAGGATTCAACTGAACTTGGATTCCACGAGCAAGTGCGCCAAGAATTTCGATTTCACTTAACCCCTGGGCAGAATGGCCAGAATGGCCAGAATGGCCAGAATGGGCAGAATGGGCGTTGTTAAAAGACTTCGTATAAATACCGAAAGAGAAAATCGCGCTCAAGCCCATCTTAGTTCGATACGCGCAACCATTTTCCACATTGCGAAGCGAAACGGAAAAAGTCAGCGGCAGGTTTACACGTATGTTTGCATACCGACGCGAGCCACTCGGCACTTTCACGTTCTGCCGATGCAAAAGGGCACACGTGCACCACGATGTTCTGCTCGGTTTAATGGAATCGAGTGTGTCTCGCGATTGGGAGTACAAGTCTGCTGGGTTTATGTATTATTTATCGGGGATAACTCTCGAATCGGGCGAATGAGGAACGAAAAGCGGATAAAAATACGGCGGGAATATTAATTGGGAATATTAATTGGGAATATTAATTAGCCTTGCACATCGAGGCCGAGCGAACGCGATGGGTTTCATAAATTTTGTTGAATAACTTGTTGCGCCGTGCGTTGGCGAATAGCTCTCGTTTTTTAAAGGGGAAATTATTGAGTTCCCCGATAAAATTGAAGCGAGTAATTAAAGTTTATCGGGAGATAAACTGCTGGGAAAAGCTGGTTTTTCCCGATTAGTCCGGTGGATAAAGTTGCGACGAGGAGGGTTGCGGGGAATGATTTGGGAAAGATTGAATTTTCGGAATGCGAAAGATTGCGATAATTGAAGTCTTGGTTTGGATTCGCCTCGAAGTGACCAAACGTCGATGAAAATTTTAGCCTTTCCACGCAAGTTTATGTATTTTATTCGAATGCGTCGAGGTGAGGTATCGGCGTGTTTCCTACAGTTCGTAACTTTAATAGTTATGCGCCCGATGAAGACCCCGAGCTCCTCTACTGGGAGCCTCCACTTAAGGTGGACGATATTCGCCAGGATGCGAGCGAGAAACGGATCATATTTTTTGAAAGCGTCATTTCGTTATATGCCCCCGCGTAAACGAAAGGAATACGACGTAATACGATGTTATCGGATTTTATTTATCGATCTACTTCTATTAATATACTCGTGATAAATCACCGTACACTCGCAACTCGATAAGAAATTATGTAGCGACACGAGCTACGAATGAGCGAACGTTGTACGAATAGCTTGTAATATAATCAAATATATTTTCCGGTCGTACACGTTAATCGTATTTTTATCAAAAATTTTATCAAAACGTACACCAGCATATAATTATACACATCAGTATGTATATTAAATTACCGCGTCGTCCGCCGACACGGAATTCAAAGCTCCTTATATAACTCTAGCCATCTCGTCATTTAGGAGGTCCTCTTCCTCGGTTTTACAAAAATAATTAAACGTCCGTACGAGCGTTTAAACGCGTACGTGCATCCACTTCTGTGCGCAGATGTTCTAATGAAACTTTGATTGACGTCTAAATTTGTCGGTCGTAAATTTAAATTTACAAACGCTTGTAGATGATTACGTACGGCCTCGTATCACGTACCACGATAATTACATACATTGAAAAGTAGATTCAATTCCGTTCATTCATCATCGTGTAAAAGTACACATTGATACATTTGGTTCGAATCCGTTCGAATCCGTTCGAATCCGTTCGAATCCGTTCGAATCCGTTCGAATCCGCTCGAATCCGTTCGAATCCGTTCGAATCCGTTCGAATCGGAGCTCGTACGCGACGTCGTTAGTTTCACTACATTTTCATTAATTAACCGTGGATCCTCTCTTAATCTAACTTATCGAAAGAACAAAATCTTCGCTATCGCGGAGCGCGTATAAACGCAAGAGCTTTTACATACGCTCTTTTATTATTCGTATTTTCGGAGAATAACATCGCTGCGAGCGCGGCATGTGTCGCAACCGATCTAACCGTATAATACAAGAGTACGTACTTTGAAAGATAATTTGCACAAATTCAAATAATTTGATATAATACTGGAGTTTACGCACGTCAGGAAGATCGATTGCCTAGAACTGTCTTAACGCGTAGCGGTTAAAATGAAATGCGAGACATTCATGCCTAGGAAATGGCATTAAATCAAAAGCTTCCACTCTCGAAAGCTATTCACTTAAAGATAATTAATTATTTTAATTAGATTTTTGGAATTCGTTTTGGAAACGACTGCCTTAGGAGCTTATTTGGCGAAAGGTAGGGACAACGAGACTAAGTAAATTGCGCGTGCGTTAAGAACGAGGAAGATGTGTGATTTATACGAATACGCGTTAGTCACGTACCGAGCGATCGGATACTTCTGCTTTCTTTGCGTTGAATGACTTTTTCATCCGCGCGCTCGGATGCGACTCGAGCGCGCAATTATCGCTCGTCATTGAATAAATAATTGCATCGGCGCCGAGCCGCATTTTCTACAACCTACGACTAGAATCGTCGGTATTATCGGGGCGTACAAGTGAAGGACTCGAAGATGATTCGAGTATTTTCATCTCGATCGATCAGCGAGCAACAGTCGGGCTCTTCGGTTGGTCAACTTAAGTGCGACGAGTGAAATTGTCGAGCGGATCAACGGTTAAACGGACGTGGAATTGAACGACGTCGAGACGTGTCTTATCTCACGCGCGGACCCGCTGCTGTTTTCCGAAGGCTCAAACTTTCTTTTCCGCTTGGCTGTCCGGTACTTCTAATTTCGTGCGCATGCACGCCGCATAAATCGGAAAACCCACGCATCGAAAAGAGTCCTTTTGAAAAACCCCCCAACTGAATGCAACGAAACGTTGCACCTGTGCCTAGGCCACGAACGCTCGAGCTCTCGCTCGATTACGAAAAGGAAAGGCCAAACGGTCGTGTGGCGCGTCGTAGAGGACCCGCACAACAAAGCATCCAGGTCGGTCGTAGGCGCGCGTCCCTCTTGGAGAAGGCGCGCGATCCCTTGAAATCCGGAATCGATGGAACTCTGGAGCGAGGCGCGCGCGAGCCAAGAGAGGGAGCGGGTACTCCATTATCTCGAGGAACGCACCTAGTTTCCGCGGGGCGGGGGGAGAAGCCGCAATGGGCGTTTGGTGCTCGCGTGATTTTCCAGAGATAGAAATGCCGATTACTCGGCGCGAGGGCCATTAAATGCCCGCGGGCTTCACCGCGCGCGACTATTTATTACCCGGAGCGAAGCGCGGAGGTCCCGCGCGTGTACCGTCGACGGGACCCGCGTCCGCATGACGGCGCACCTCAGCATCTGCGCATTAGAGCCCGAGGACTCGCCTACGCCTACAGCTGGTAGCTTCCTTGGGACTGGCGTCGATGGGTCGGGCGGTGCGCGCCAGTCCCGGAGGTCGGGATCGAACTCCGAACTGCGTCTCCAGCAGCGGGGAGTAATTTGTTGGCATTAAGGGGCTACAATGGGATCCTCGCTGGTGCTGGTGGTTCGAGCGAGGAATCGTTGTCGCGGTTGCGTAGGGCAAAGTAACTTTGCGGCACTTTTGCTTGCGCTCGAACGACGCCCCGACCTGGTCGTTCCATTGCGAAGGGGCTGCGCCGCTTTTTGGCGGGGGTTAACGCAGTCGAGAGCGTGCGGACGAGTTCGATTCTCGTAAACTGCAGTCGAGCGGTGGATCGTAACGAATAAAATGAAGTGACGCACCGAAGATCGAACGAATAAGTTCGCAGCGCTCGTTCGAAGCCGGGTGCACGTTCTGCAGCGGGAGGAGGCAGTATTCGTGATTTTAAGTACGACTCACTTGCCGACACCGCGTTCACTTCGTGAACGGATTTGCTAATTTATTTCACACGACGCAAAAGTATTCGTTATCCGTAATGCTAAGCAAAGTTGTGACGGGCTGAAAACGCGAATCGCGATGCTGCATCTGCTTGTAGTTGCGTATTAATCGTCCGTATAATCGGTGAGCTCGAAGCGTCGAATAATATTTAGCCATAAATAGATGCAGATGAAATGGCTGGAGTTAATTTAATTTCTGAATTGGTATTAGCGATCGTATTACTTTTAAAGATATCGTAATTTGTGTAGAGCGCTGTAGAGAGGGAAAAAATAATGCACGATTTCTCGAGTACGAGGCCGATAGATATTCTTTCTCTTGGTAGAGAGAAAGAGAACGCGTCGTTGAAATGTAAATTAGTAATTTAAAGATAAAATATGCGAGCATATTTGAGAAGTGCAAAAAAGGAGCTATCGGTGAGCTAAATAATGTATCACTATAGCTCGATAGTACTGTATTTTATCAATGTTTCAATGGGGGCTCGTGGACACGCTAAATTAACTACATGTATTCTAAATTAATATGCATCTTTACTGCCCAATAAAATGGCTAGATGATTTAATTATCGTTGGAAGCGAAATGCCGCCGTCGTTGAGAAATAGTTCAGTATTCGCGTTTTAATCATTCGAGCAAAACGTTTACATTTCCATAAATTTTAATGGTCGATGTCCTAAGGGGCGGAGGACAAAAAAGAAAGCGGATAACTTTTTCGAATATCGGAGCCCTAATTTCGCTCGAATTTCTAACCCATTAAATTCATGGCTTCTAGATAAGTTGCCTTTGAAAAAGTCAATTCCAATGACAATTCGAACGACGCGAGAGGAGGAGGTGTGGTAGGTGGTATTTTGAAGGTTTTGCCCATTAGCGTTGTTTGCAAATGAACGACGGCACGAATAAACGGATAAAAGTATGAAAAAACATTCGCGTTGCGTAACAGCGCACGAGGCAGCACACACTTTGTGCATTAAAAGAACGATAACTTTCAATGCACCGATCGACGCGAAAGTTGGAACGCTCGCTATTAGCGATGCCAAAGCGTCGGCATGCGATACCATCCCTGAAATAATAAATTCACGAGAAACGGTGTAATAATCCTCTTTGGTCGTTATCCGTTTGATGAAAAGGACTATTTAACTGAAATCTTCTCCCACGGATGTTGGAGTGCCGGAGTTGATTCGCGAAGGAGTACGCGCGCCGGCGACAGAGAAGAGAGACAGAGAAGGACGAATAGATAAAAAGCGAAGAGCTCGAGCGCGAATCCAAGAGCGAGTCTTAAATCTGCGTACGCGCTGGGTAATTGCATTGTACGCGGTTGTCCTTTGAAACGCCAATCACCGGCGACAAAATGCTCGTCGCCGTCCCATCGACGAACCCTCCCCTCCGCCCCCACCCGCTCTCTCGCGCTCTCTCCCCCACCCGCGCTCTCACTCAGTAAGAGGCTCTCGTGTTTTAGCCTAGCGCTCCATCTTCCTTCTGCTTTGACGCGCCGGTCGCGGGAAAGCCGGAGAGGCCGATTCGAGAGCAGATACGTGCACGTCCAACTTCTCGCAAGCGTATTTCAATCGGTGGAAAAAGCGCCTCTGCTCTTTTTAAGCGGCAAACTTCTTTCGGACTCTAGCCACTCTGGACTCAACCAACCGTTCGCCGGTTGGTTTTAATGTAAAATAGGTGCCGCGGGTGCACAGGGGCTTTGTTGCGCTCCGAGACACGTTTACTTATTCTCACGAGGAGGGGGGGGGGGGATCGGCCCGACGAAGATTTATCGGAGCCCAGGGGTTTCGATAAAGCTTCTGCATTTTACGCAGTAGGAGGCTTAAGTGCGGACTCTAATCAAATTGTCAGCTTTGGCGAGTGCGTTGGATGATGCAGCCAAGGAAAAGTGCTCCTCTTGCCGCCGAGTGATGCCGCCGAGTGATGCCGCCGAGTGATGCGGTTGAAATCGAGAGACGCGAAATAATACTCAAGGTGAAACTTTTCTCTCGAGAGGAGTTTCGGAAGGTTCAACGATTAGCGCGTCTCGAGGGCCTTTCTCGTGTAAAATAACGCGACTTCCTCTCGAACGGCAAGTATCGTTCCATTCGAAACGATGAGATCATTCGTAGTACGCGTCATCCTAGGGAAGGGAAGAAAAAATATTTTCGATATTTCGATACAATTACGGAGAGAAGCTGAAGTTGCGTCGCTCGCAGATGTAGATGCACAATGCAAACGAATACCTTTTTGTTTTGAATTAGGCATCCTTAGCCTCGCTATCGTCAACGGCGATTTTTACAAAATAGTTAGAAAAGCTCGCTGCTCGCAAAGTCAGACAGGCGTCAAAGTCGAGCGCCGCTCCAACTCCGATGTTTAGAATGGAAAAGCGTCCGAGCGCACGACTATTAATATTGATCGTCCAACGAGTCGTCTAATGAGTTGCAAAAAATTCACTCAATTTGCAGGCTCGCGCGCAGTCGTTCGCTCGCGCAAAAAACGACGTCAATCAATGAGTTAGTGGCGGCGTCGACGGCAATTAAAAGTAACTCAGTTGGCGCCATGTTCAAGCGCGTGTGAAAAGCCTCATTTTACGAGCGTCGCCGATCGCCCCTTGCAAAACTCCCCGGAACAATCTTCCGTTATTTTCGTTGAGAGAGTGGGAGAGAGAGTGGGAGAGAGAGAGAGAGAGAGAGAGAGAGAGAGAGAGAGAGAGAGAGAGACGAGCGTATGGCGCTGCACAAGGGGCACCGCACACTTGTGCCCAAGCAATTAGGAAATTGCATCAAAGCTTTTTACTTCCTTCGATTGACCGTTGATTTTTTATTCAAGCTTTTTCTTGGCTCGTTCGTCGCCAACTCCAAAGTTAAAAATTGCACCTGAAAATTGCTCCGGTCGCGAGTAACACCGTACGCGGTCTTTTTTCCTCCACAAACGCGGTGGATAATTTTACATTGTACGAGATTCCAAAGTACGCGTACTGGCTGATTGACGAGCGCTTCGTGTAGCTCGAGGACGATATATTGATTTACATTGGGGATAAACTTCGTAAAGGTGGATTTGAAGTTCGTTCGCGTGGTTATCCTTGACGAGTCTTATCGATACTTGACGAATTTTACAACTGCTCGGTAGTTGGTGGTCGCAACTGAAACGCGAACGCAAATATCGCGCGAAATACAGGAAATCGAGTACCGATAAGTATTTAAAAAATGATCTCGAGTGAATTTCTTTCGAATGGTATTTTAAAGTCAAATGTAATGTTTGCTCAACGAAAACGCAGATTGTCTAAGAATACGTTGAACAATGTGAAATGTGCACAAAAGATTCATTTACATTATCCGAGAGGGAAAAGAACTCGGTATGAATGTGGTCCCCTTCTCTCCAAAACAATCGGCAAAATTTTCCATAATACTACGACGTGTTCTAGCAGCGCTCTATCGACACGAATAACTCAAAATAGGTGGAGGAAGAGAGAGAGAGAGAGAGAGAAAAGTAAGCGCACGTGACCTACTCATTTCAGTCGCCCAGGGCTTTTAGCCTAGGGATTTATGCTCTCGCATTACGGTACTACCGAATGCTGAATAGTTTGCGTATCGAGTATTTCATATTGTACATAAAATGTCTCGAGCAGCAACGAACACGCAATAAAACACCTCGCGCCATCTCCTCCTTTTTCATTAAAATTTAATTCAATCTACAAAACGACCTACAAAACGACCTACAAAACGACCTACAAAACGATCTATAAAACTGGGATGAGAACTCGAGTGATCAATGGAAAATCTCTCCTTGTTTTGGAGGAGCGAAAGAAGGTAGACGAGAGAAAGACGACGTAAGGTAGACTGGAAAACTGAGGAAAACTGCCGTTTTCCAGTTAAACGCAACATTACGAGACTGCAGATGGTCAGAGGCGCATTTGGCAGCAGAGTGAGAAATTAAAGAGTCGTCTAAAGATTCTTTAAGAGACGTCCCTTGGCCCTTTGCCGTGGCAGCAATTGCAGATCGAGAGGGAGACGAGGCCACGACGCGCGTCTCGTATGACTCTCCGATTGCCGATGACCTTCGGCCCGTAGGCGCACGGCGTTTCTCCGCAGTTACGGCGGAATCTCACGGCTTGTCCGAGCTCCGAGAGAAATAGGTAAAGTGTTAGGCATTCGTTACGGTGTTACGTTCGCCGCTCCGAGACGAGTCGACGGCTCTCGACCGATGGACAGTGGAGGAGGAGGAGGAGGAGGAGCGCGAGAAATAAAAGAGGAACGCGTAAGAGAAGGCAGAGAGCGACCAGTGACCTTTTCTTTGCGAAGGTAAAGAGACTCGAAAGAAGAGGAATCGATAGCTATTGGAGTTTGAAAATTCTTCTTGCTTTCCGTTCTATCTTCTAATGGGCCTTTTTCACGCAATTCAATGTATGAATAGGACGCAAGTAGTCCATATGCGTCGAGGTTATTAGATGATCGATTAACACTTTTTCCTCATTTTCGTAGAACACGTTTGGAGCTTTTAAGGCAAACTTAAAACGTGGAATAACGCGCTGCGTACATTGCAATAAGTGTACGCGAACGGTTGTTCAAAAAAATTTTCTGCTCGTATATTTACTAGATAATTCGACGGATGTATTTGTAAAGTAAATTTGTAACGGTATGTTATTTCGAGTTTTCTCGCGTACTATCGTATTTTACAGTGTTTCGTAAAAATAATACATTCGTAGGAGCGCGGTAATGTTTGTACGATATTTTACATCAAACGAGATTCGAGAAATATCATATTGTAAGTTTAAGATTTATGATTTTATGATTCCCAGTAGAGGCTCGTAGAGTTTGATTTGTGTAATTTCCATCCCCACCCCACACCCGTAAAATCTTGGCATCAGCGAGGAAAGAAAATAAAATTTTTAATAAATTACACTGTGCCAGGCTTTGCTCTCCTTTGCCGCTTCTCTAAATAATTCAGCGTCTGAACTGTAATTCATAGGTTTATCATCGGAAAGCCATTAGTGCATTCGAACATTAAAGTCCCATGCTTCTATAAGTATGAAATTGGGAAATAACGAAAGTCCGCGAGCCTCGTGGCTTTTTCTCAATATAAATATTAATTTATAATTTCCCATTGGGTTACCAATACATTTACATTATGAATTAATCGCATTAGAGCGTGTAGATTTTATTAGCGAGATCTGTCTTATTGGTTGGACGGATGGGCGGGGGGGGGGGGCTTTGGGCACACGTTGTAAAATTTAATAACGCGCGCATAAATTTTAATCCGCCAATCGTAAAAATCGTAACTTCTTCCGATAGATCGAGTGCGCAAGCTCTGTTGACTTTTGTCATTTGCGTCGATTGAAAAGTGTTGCCAAGCGAAACGCGTTACTTTTTCGTTCGACTTTTGCGTACAAAGTATTTAATTTTTTCCGTTCTTCGTTCTTCCCGTTAACCGAACCAAAGCATTCGAATTACTTTGTACTTTCATACGCGGAGGCTGTGATTCTTTCGTAAAACAACGAAGGTACAATGGATCGCAACAACCTATTAAAACCTATCAAAAGTGGGTGCACGCGTTAAGTTTCATGGACGCGAGTCTATGTACTTGTCAATGTAGTTTCAATTAAAACCTATTTATTTTTCCTCCGGAGATAAAATTGATACGGGAGAACTGCGCTTCAGCGCAACAATTTCACGCGCGTTTTCGAACGGAAACGTTGGACATTGTATCCACGTAATACAAACGTGTATTTCACCCAACACTTATCGCCGCTGCGTGAAATGATAATTTTGCTAAAATTGAAAATTCCTCGTTGTTGTGAACGTGCAAGAACTTGTTGCAACGTACCTTTAAAAGGAAAGGTACGTTGCGGCAAGTCTTTTGCTAAACAATTCTCGTGGATATCGGTATAATCGAAGGGTGGATTTTACAGCGCCTAAAACTTCAATTGCAGCTCGCAATAATTACGCAAAATTTATGCCTCCCCGCAGATGTGCAACAACGGCAATTCCCAAACAAGGAGTATTATAGAATTCACTTGCCAATGCACACGACACGAGAGTCAAGGCGAATCAAGAGCACGGAGATATAAAAATCGACGACAGCGTTCACCGCTCGGTAACATCAACGAGCGATAAATTAATGAGCGACAAAGAGGGCGAAACAAATAAGAGGGGCTGGGAAACGGCGCGGACTCTCAATTGCCAATCACTCGATCGCCGCTGCTCTTCCCTCGGGGAAGAGAAGGAAAAAGGAGAAAACTCCTTTGCTCGGTCGCGACAAGATTTACGCGTCGACCGTAATGAAGCAGCGACTCGTCAAACGGTGGTCTAGCGACTGCAAGGATCTCGATCTTTCCCCAAGGTCTTTCGCCTCCAGTTGGAAAGCTTGCAAGTTCGGTAATTGTAAGACTCGCAAGCGGTAAGAGAGAGCTCGGTAGGTACAGTTGCTTCGGTCGCGAAATTCTGACCGCGCCTGATGAAAATCATTTTTCGACGACGTAAATTCCTTTCCAATTTTCTTGCTTTTTACGTACCCGACCGCGGATTAGGTAGTACATAATTTTAAGAATATTCGATACCGTTGCGTATTTGAGGGGCGGAGGCTTCGTACTGCGCACAGAGCCAGTGAGATCGATAATTCGACTGAAAATCGTTGACCGCGGTAAGATTCGGTTGAAATAATTAACGCGATAAAGTATCGGAAGCTAATACAGCGAAGGTTTCGGAACAAGACTCAACGAAGCTAATCGAAATGCCTCCTTCTAAATCGCCATTCCCTTTTAATTTTAAAATTTTAATTGGAAGAATTGGAAAAAAAAACACTCGGAGTTCGAGAGCACTTGTGGTCCTGCGGAACTTTATCGACGCACGACTCGTCAAAAGGGCAGAAGGTCTGCGCTTGATTTTGCAATTTTTTGGAATTGCGCGTCTAGGCTCAAGTCTCTCGTTCGATTCGTCGTTCGCTTATTCTCGATTTTCTTTTGTACGAGCGGGTACGAGCGGGTACGAGCGGGTACGAGTCCTTTGTCGATTCACGTCGCTTTTCTCACAATATCGAGTAACGAACGAGGAGTCGCTCCTCGTGCGGACGGTATGCATTGGGTGTAAGGTATCGTTGCGCGTCCATTGGGCCCTTCGTTTAGCCTTTGCAGAGGTGCGTCGAATTAAACAGGACTGAAAACGGAACGACGTAATGCACTTTTATCGATAATTTGTGCTTCATCGCACAACTCGAAGGTTTACTTGAAAATCATTCGGTAAAAGTTCTTTCGCGCTACTTTCGCGCAGTTTTTTCGCAACAAACAATGCGCGTTACACTAAATTCTGTACACCAAACTAATAAATTGCTAAAACGTCGTTTGTACGTCGTTTGAACGTCGTTTGTACGTCGTTTGTACGTCGTCTGGAAAAAGTGGGTTGCGCGGTACTCGTAAATTTCAAAATATTCTGGTGCGTTCCTTTTTCCAATCAATTCTTCGTTCTTCTCGCTTATTCTTTCCGTCACAATTATTTTAACTATCGTAACTCCAAACGAATCATTGACTCAAATTATTAAAGCAATTTAGTTCGAGTTGTGAATTTGAATGACTCTAGCTGTAACCGTCAGGCTGACTCGCCGATCGTGAAAACGTACCTTTAATTTCCCGTTTGATCGCTAAATTTTTCAGGAACGAAAACGTCCGGAAAATGTTCCGGACGTCCTATGCAACGGTCTAACGGATGCAATCGCGAGCCACACGGACGCGTATCTAAGAAATTGACGCGAGGAGCCGGAGTCGCTAAGATCTCGCTATCCAAGGATCATCCAAAGGTCTAGCTCCGGAAGTTGCGAATGCCGATCGTTTGGTCAGGATGGAGGAGGCTCGTCTCTTGGACCGACGCACGCACACGCGCACTATCCGTCTCGTTTTTTCTTTCTCTTCCGACGTCGTTGCACAAGTCGCGAGAGCCGTAAAGTCATAAGGAAGGACCGGCGCACCGATTTCATCGGCCGTCGTATTTCAGTCGACATTAAATCAGTCGTAAAACGAGGCTCCGCTCTTTAACGGTCGCTTTCGCACAATCTCGGGCGCGATGTGATTTACATTCGGCATGTGTGCGTTAGGTGTGCGTGCGCGTACCCCCGGTAATTTTTACAATTGACGGGTAAGTCGTGTAACGCGTCGCGACCTATTGCTCGTACGGAGAAGCTCGTGGCTGTTGGTCGCCCACTAATGGAGATGAGCGCGTGTTGGAGGGTCTCGGGCTTGTGAATTGCCTTGTGAATTATTAATGTTGTTATCGAGCTGGGGTATTGGGTGGATATGGGCTTACTACGCAGGATTCGAAACCTTGGACTTGAAACTAGACTTCGAACGTTGATAAAGGCCTCGTATTCGTTCGGCATCAATCGCTTGACATTTTCATTCGAACTTTTGAACGTTGGTCCTGGGCGCAAAACGCGCAGACGTAATTGCAAGGATTCGCGTAAACGAACGCTCGAGTGCGCCTCTCTGTACGAGTTATAAACAATAGCAGTACGTGTACTGGTATTGTTTACGATTCCAAAGTAACCAAAGGGGAAAACAAAGTATTACGCTTGTATTTAGAGAGTTTAATCAAGGACGCCAAAGTGCGTAAGATCTCGATTGGAAGAAAATGGAAGAAGCTCGAAGAAGGCTCAGCGAGCAGTGCTCGAAAGCGGCATTAAAAATGTTAATTACAAGCGCTACAAAACATCTCAACTCTTTGTTCATCTTCGCGCGATACGCGTCTTATGAAATATGAGAAAAATTATGCAAAAGCTTATACAACAAAGATATTAAATTAGCATTGTGCGTGTAAAGTAAGTGGCGAACGATGGCATTAAAAAGGAGTAAAAGCAAGGAATAATAAGACCCGACTTATAAAAGAAGTAAGAGATCTCGTAAAAGCTATCGCAATGAAATTCCCGCTCACGTGACAATAATCCGCTGCAATAGTTAAGAACAAATCCCATAAATCCCGGCTCATTTGGATTGAAAATAAATCCTCTCCCGGTTGCCCAAGGTACTTTCGACCCCTTTCCTTCTGTCTAGGAATAGAACCTCTGGCGCTCGCAAAAAAAGGCGATAAACTCTCAGTGATCACAGACGCGGGGTAGTCTGGTGCTTTGGGAAAGCGCGTCTCGCGTACATCTATCTCGTACTTCTTATTAATCGCCATATCGGGTTACGTTTCTCTCTTGGATGCGAGGGGCATTTGTATACTCGCGGACGGTTATTAATTATTTAACAGTTGCGTTGGGAGAACTGTAAAATTAACAAATTATAGCGATCTCCACTCGTCCGACTTTAATTTCTCGATTTCACTGGCGAATCGCGCGAATCGCGACGCTTTTTTCCCTCGATCCCTTTATAAGCTGCGAAAGGTATAATCGTCTAATTTGTTATATTTTCAGTCTCGTGCGGATATTCGCGTGTTTGCATTTGTAATTTTATTGTTTCTTCGCAAAAGGTGGTTATTTCTCAAAATCGTCCAATTATCTGCCCCGAGTTCTCAAGCCTCGTCCTTCCTTTCCCCGTCCAACCCCCCCCCGCCCCGCCCCGCCCCTCCGCCACCCACTCCTTACTCGCGGAGTCACGAAAAATGCGGCGCTATTTCCAGTAGAACTGATACGTCTCGTTGCATTACCGCATTAAATTATTCGCGGATATTTAAATCGATTGAAATACCGTCGGTAAAAGTGAAATATTTTTGGCCGAGTGCGTTCTTCTTTGCCGTCAGTTTTTGAAGAATTTTGCGCCTCCGTGTCCAAATCGTTCGAATTTACTAATCAATTTCATGAATTTCCGTGAAACGCACATTCACTCGTGAAACACAGCCAAGACTTTTAATTACTAATAATATGCACGCGCAGAAAATGTGCTTTTATTTTAGAAAGCCGTCGTTTAAAGTTATGGCTTTTTAATCGCTGCAATATTCCAAGTTACTCTTACAAGCCGATACGTTGTAACTTGTGACGCAACTATTGAAACATTTTTTCTCCTTTCATCTTCTTTAATTAAGTCAATTACGTATGGATATCGACGACTCTTTTGATTATGGAAAATTGAGAAGCTCGCGGCTAAAAAGAACGGGTGCCGTACACAATCGTTATGTCGAAACTGAAAATTCTGCTTTGGAATTGAAAATCTCGTGCAATCGGACGTCGCAAATACGTGAGAAAAGTAGGCACTTGGGGTTTCGTTGTCGCGTTGTAGAACGTACATTTTTAACAATATCCGATCTAACTTGAAGCTGATCCTTGCTCTAGTTTAACAGGATCTTACAATAATTGTGGATAAATTCAAAGATCATCAGTTCACCGTTACCAATGCTACAATTGAATTGCTGGGGATTTTTATTTGAAAGTAATTTTTAGCATGTATTAACTACACTTTATTACGTATATTAATTGCGCTTTTTAACTAGGAATTATTACGATATTCGAGTACCTCCTTACCAACGCTTCAAAAATAAATCATGACTTGCGTAATATATCATAAAACAAACTAAATTATTACATAAATGTACTAGCATCGTTTCAAATTCAATTCAAAAGTCGTTCACTGCCCATTTACGTGAATTTCATAAATTCTTAATCGTTCGTTTCATATAAAGTTAAACCTATCTTAATCATGTAATTTAATTATAGTAATTTATTTTAGTGCCAGTTCAAAATGAATCAAACTTTACGTAATAAATTACAGAGATAAAAAACTGTTGTAATGATAAATTTACACACCCGCGCGCGCGCACGTGTGTGTGTATGCGTACGCGTACGCGTACGCGTATGCGTATGTAAATCATTCGTTACTTCTTTACGCGAGCTGTACAAATTGTTGAAGCACAAATAAAAGTGCTTCCAATTATTGTGTTTACACGCGTCTTTAATGGCACTCTGAAAAGTACGATTTATGTATTCAATGAATCCATAAAATTATACTCGCATGGGTTGTCTTCTCTACGAGTAAATAAATAAATAAATAAATCAATAAATAAATAAGTCGTTCGTTACACGGTGTTTACATTTCCACGGTTCTTGCGCGACGACCAAAGGCGCCTAACTGTTTTGTTTCAATACATCCAACTATCGATGCTTAAAAAATAAGGAAAAATTGACGTAATCCAGCGCAAACGGAAATAAAAGAAAAGAGCATACGGAATCACGCAGGCATAATTACACGAAGCGTCTTATCTAATGGGACGCTTGCTACACTCGTAATTAGTAGTTAGTTCTCCAAGATCTCTGCATTACCGGAGACGAGCGCAAACACGCACCCTGGCAATTGGCCATTTTCTTGCGAGAAAATGCCGGGGGAGACACGTGCCATAATAATATGAAGAAGGAGCTCGATGCACAATAATCCGGGCCTCCGACGGAAGATGAAGATAAAAACTGGATCGCGAGACACTGAGAGAGAGAGAGAGAAAGAGAGAGAGAGAGAGAGAGAGAGAGAGAGAGAGAGAGAGAGCGCGCGCGCGTCCGTATCTAATTAAACGCGCGAGCGATTAGTTTAAATCGTTTAATTATGTAGATTAACACGCAAATGGTGCACGTGCGACAACCAGCTTATCTGTTTCTCTGACGACTTGCTTGGCTTCGTCTAAGAAGTCTAGACGGGAAGCTTGCACGCATACGTCCACAATATTTAAATGGCTCCGCATCGAAGAACTTGGTAGGGCGCAGTTTTCGGAGCTGCTTGACGCGCAGTTTACAACGTACTCGATACGTAAATTGCATACTTTTCTCCGTAGTTTTTCTCGCTAAAGAGGGAAATGCTTCCCTACTGCTTCTTCCTACAGTTTCTTTCCCGCGACGAAAACCAAGCTTACCTGAAACAGAAGAAATTACCTCGATTAATCAAACTAATTGAAACCTTTCGTAACGCAGAGAAATTTCTTTATTTAAGAAAGGCATTGCATCTCAATTGCCATTGGAGTTTGGCTCCAATGCAAAGACGCTGCCAAAAGCTCTAAACTTCCGAAATAATTTTCCGTAAAACGTAAAGTGCGCCTTAAATGATCGCAAGTCAGATAAGAGATGGATCTGACAATTTTACATAAAAGGACGATAGCGCGAGTAGAATTTGCCGGTGTAGACCTCTTCAAGTGGTCATGACTTTTTAACGTTATAAAACAGCAGCTTTATAAGGTTCGCGCGTGCACTCGGCGACGTTTGATCGGCCGTTTGCTTACAGCGTCGTATAATAATTCACGTGCGAATGCATAAGTGTTTCGATCCGGCGTGCCATTACGCGGTGCGTGTCGATAATGACGCTTGTAGAAGTTTCGCGGCGTTCGCTTGCGATAATTGAAGTTTCAATTAGACACCGATCGATACTAATACCGTTGCTGTACACGGATGTGTAACGGTGAATTATCACTCGCGAGGTATTGCAGCAAAAGCGAAAAACCCCAGCATCCGCACCATCTACTTCCCCCCGTAAGTCATGACGGCAACAACGAGCGAATTCGTTTTGGAAACCTTGCGATCGGGATGAATTTAGGTTTGCGGGATAAGTAAAAAAGTAACGATAAGTAAAAGGATACCTCGGTGCACTAGTAAAACCGGCAAAATCATTTTCTTTATTCCATAGACGGAAGTTGGTAGATTTTCATATTTTCAGTGCTAATTTCATGGACCGCATTCGTTGGTGAAATTTCCTGCTACGTCGGTGATCCGCACTCGCTTCAAAACCTACGCTTTTCTCAACATTTCCAATACTATGATCTCGAAAATTAAGCCTCGTCAAAGATTCTCCATTGCTTACACCATTATATTAGACAGTATCGAAGATATCGTAGGTACACAGGCGCGCCGCGTCGATAAAAGAAAGCATCGTTTTCTCATTGGTCACGATGGCCTACGTCCTAACAAAAAATAAATCTTCTTCGAATGCTGCATCATCCTCGAGTCAACATCCAATCCCCGATGCTCTTCGAGAATAATCCCATTGTGTACTATTTTCGTCGCTCTCGTAACACTAGCGGATAGAGACGGATACGGATAAAAATAGAGAGACGGAGGGGAGTGGATGGAGCGAGCGAGAGCGAGGACTGGGAAGTATAACCAGGAAGACTATAACCAACGGTGTAAACGCGTCGTACAACGTGGACTTCTTGGCATGTAACGCGCGGTCACGCAGCCTCCGCTGCTCTCGAAAGTGAAGCTAGAGACGCGTGATGTATTGGGCTGCGCCGTCGCGCTATTACCATTACAATGCTTTACAATGCTTTTACAATGCTTTTACAATGCTTTTACAATGCTTTTACAATGCTATACCAAGCAGAGATCTTTCACGGCCAGTTCGACTACTGCGAGCGACTGCCGCGCCGATCTTCTCTCTCTCTCTCTCTCTCTCTCTCTCTCTCTCTCTCTCTCTCTCTCTCTCTCTCTCTCCTCTACTCGGCTGTTGGGCTTTCGTTTGTTTATCCGCGTACGTTGTTTTACGCTTATCGAGAGAAAGTAACGAGGTGCCTCGTTCGATCTCCGATGACAACGAAGCTTTTTCGGTTATCCGTGTGTCGAGTGAGTCGTACATTTCTGTCGATTACGACAATTGGCTGGATTTCGTCGAGTGTTTCGCCGAGTGTTTCGCCGAGTGTTTCGCCGAGTGTTTCGTCGGGCCGGAATTGCATATTTTTCATCCGCAGTAGTCGATGACTGTTGCAAATTAACGTCACTCTTTGCTCACTTTAATACAATTTTTATAACCTCGGCAATATATTCATCGTAGGTTATAGATTGCGTTTGAGAATCGCTCGCGCGCGATAGTAAATTGCTATACTTTTTATCGTCGTATAACTCTTTCGTATTGTGCTGTCGTTGCTGAACGACCAGATGTGGGCCACGGGTATAAATACTGCAACTTATCGATCGATCGATCTCTCTCGATCATATGTCATATAAGCGGCTACAGCATGATCGCTGTATACGCGATCACGGGAATCGCAATGAGAGTCGAAGCGTGAAAAAGCGGACTAGTGACGATTACATTACTGAACAAGTGCCTCGTATCTTTCAAAACAAGGTTCTTCGAACTCAGTCGATAGAAGGCACGCGCTGTGACCTTCAAACTTATAATCCCTTATCCGGAATTACCAACGGACGTTACGAAAAATTAGCTTCCTTGCACCGATCTCCACGAACGTACGCGTCTGCAGATACCGATAGTGGCTGATTACAATTATTGGATAAAATTAAGGTCTGCACTCGCAATAAAACCGCTTCCACCCATTCGATATCACATCTAAAATTCACACGAGAGGGTAAGCCGAGCATCGGTGAGGCGTAGGGTTGCACAGTTGCTTCGAGGAATAAACCTGGCACGATAGCAAATAAAGATCAACTCTATTCTTTACGGTTATTTCGGATTTTATTTTCATTTACTGTGGGTCGGATGTGGGCGATCGCGCGAACGTGTAAGACGTTGCAGGCGCACCTTGAAACCTCGCGCGGACGGTATCGAATGAAAAATATCCTCGAAAAATATCCTCGAAAAATATCCTCGAAAAATATCCTCGAAAAATATCCTCGAAAAATATCCTCGAAGCACTCTTGCGTACTTTGTAAAACAAGTTGTTTCTTCCGAACGAATAACGTAGGATTCTTGATTTACATTTCGGAATTCAGCGATCGCACCTCGAGTTACGACGACACGTGTACGGGCAGCATAATATTCGGTACAAGCAATGGCTAAAATTAAATGTAAAATATATTGTAAACGTTGCTCGGTACATTTTGCAAAAGTCGCACGATCCCAACCGATCGTATAAAACCTGTATTAAACCAAAGTTCATGGATAACCGCGTTAAATAGCCGCGTTCCAATGAAAGATCTACGTTAATTCCAGAGAACAATGCACATTTCTGAATAACGATATTATGCGCAAAGATTTACTTTCAATGATCGATGCAAATGCGCATTTTCAAAATGTGAATCGGTGAAAGGCAAAGACCAACGGCCAACCATTCCAACCTCATCTCCCTCGTTCTCCCCGATGATCCACGATTCGCCGCCCGTCGCCTTTACCCTCCCCTTCGGCACCCGGCAGAGCAACATCAACTCGGCTGACGTACGCTCTCTCTTTCTACTTGCGCAGGAGGCCCAACTCAGCGAGGCAAGATCCGCAACACCCCGACGGCCCAACCTGGTGCTTTAACTACCTGTCGAGTCCCGGACGCCGAGTCGACAGTCGTCATCCGACTACTTTCATAGATCTTCCCTTGCCGTGGCTGCTGGTGTACTCTGCTTTATTTTCGTCGCGCGCTACTTCCCAGCAAACGATATTTGCCGATCGATTCTCGCTATCGACCTTCGCTTCTCTTTAAATGCCTTTGCATTGCAGCGATAATTAATTTTGCCACGGAATCGCTTTGGAGCGCAGTTACGTATTTTTACTCGGTACTGTTGGCATTGTGATGCCACGTTCCCGTAACTATTGCCGTCTATAATAGGGAGTCCTCGAGCAATCCTCGCTATTCGTGAAATTAGTTCGTTGTAAGGCCGAGTAAATCAGCCAGAAGTTCATTATAATATACTTACACGCAAGCGCTCACTTCGGCTCGGTGTTTCTTATAAATAATATCGTCCAAGTCTCACGAGACACGAACATTAGGCAGTTATTTATCACATCGACACTGCAGGCATCACTAAACAACGAGTTCGATTAACTGCTCCCCAGGCGCGTTTCAATTTACATAAACTAGCGTCGAAATAAATTGCTACTGTATTTTGAATTCGCACTTGCTGCTTTACAAGCGCGCGTATACGCGTGCAATTTCCCGCTCTCTCTCTCTCTCTCTCTCTCTCTCTCTCACTCCTTCCCTCGCTGCCTCTATTCGTCTTGCCTCTATCGGCGAATATTCGAATAAGCTATTGGCTCTAGTTGCTTTAGGCGCGCATCGATATCGCGGAATATATGCCGCGCAAGACGAGCTTAAGCGGCATTGCGAGTGCGCTCCAAGGCCTCGAAATTGCGAACGATGTCGGGTCTCTCGGTAGCGTCACCGCGGAGGAGCGTCGCTCTTGATCGCACTCGCGCACTCGTGTGTAACAGTGGAGGAGGCTTTCAGCCGAGCAATAATTACTCTCGGACTCTGACTTTGTATTCGATGAACAATTTAAGTCGAGCGAACGTTTATGGGAGCGGGAGTAGGAATAGGAATAGGACTCCAAACGTTGGCGTTTGGAATCCTATCGGACTCTAGAGAAGACAGTCCCTCGTTACTCGTTACGCTCGGTCGATGTAACTTTTATCGAGTTTTACCCTTGGCAAGGCGATATTGAACTTTCACCAGGAGTGAGCCGTAAAATGAAAACCGATAGTCGATAGTATGCACTCGTTGCGCGGCATTGATCAACGCGACGATTCAAATCATAACGAACGATACGTTTAATAACGTAAAATAACGAACATCTCGACAACGTGCCGGACGTAGTGTACGTACATTAGGACAGAAGCATACTAGCAGGCGCGTGCGAAGATACTGGATACTCGTAAATGTATGCGAGAAAACTAATGGGAATTGTACCGTCGAAAGTAGCGAGGAAGACACACCCATGTATTAAAATTATGACCGCCTTGCCTTTCTTTTCTTCTCCATTGCAAACATACACTCCGTATTACCCTTTCATGTGTACAATCAAGCGTACAACCGTAGCATAACATTAACTCGCGAATTCCTTCACCCTGGTGCAACCGCTATGTAATGGTAGCCGTGATCTTTCTCGCCGTCGTTCGAGGCAAAGCCATCAAGGACACGCATAAGCTCCTGTTCTTGCGAAAAGCTGCTGCAAGTGTGATGAGAAGTCCAAGAGGTAAATACATTTATACACGGGAGATTCGGTGCACGGGATTTTCCACGAGTAATGCGATAGCAACCGGAGACGAGGCAATCCTACGTGGCTAGTCTTTTACCAAGACAACTTTGGGACTTTTTTGGCTCTTTCTAGCCAATCGAGCTTCTATTTTATGGAAATTCCGAGGGCTTGGGGGTGGGTGGGAAAGACGGAAAGAGACCGTGAGTTTGTAACCGAATTAAATTTTGAAGACAACGTGGTTTAATAATTAGGATTATTGCAAAATCACGGTTCCTGTCTGTGCCCGTAAAACTAGTTTCACTTCAGGCATCGATCTTTATCATCCTGCTTCAGTGCCGTTAATGCAGTAATCAATCGATATTCTCGTGGGAATCGAGTGAAAAAATTACGCCTCATCGACGTTGTTTCCAGAGGCGCAACTCTGCCGAGTCTCCAAAACACAATATGATCTGTAAATTTATTTCGCCTAAACGTATTACGTGCTTACATCTCTCGTCAGGTTCAATTCACCTGCACGTTTACGATAATTTTTAAGAAATAGCCCACGCCACGAGCTACGGAAGTAGCTTCGAAAAAAGAAAACACTCGCCAAGTGAAATTTCTTTTACACCTGCATTTGCCGGGATGAATTTTCGTTTAATTCATCCCGGAGTTCATTCGGGAGCGTCGCTCGACGCTAAAGTAAAGTTTCACGAACACTCCTTCCTTCTTACCAGCCTCCACGTGCACGTACGTACGTTGATACGCTACAAAAGTATTGCACACCGTTGCATCGCCTCGGTTCGCGATTCGAGCTGCGCCAAGTCGATGACGCACCAAACGACGACGAACAATAGAACGCGCGCGACGCCAAATATGTGTGTGCGCGTGCGCGTGAGTGTGCGCGCGTGCGCGCGTGTGTGTGTGATCGGTCGATTTCTCGGGCTGCGCAATGCATCGTCCCCTGACTCTTTGCTCGACTCTCGATCTCGACGCCCGTTTCTTTATCCCTGTATTATTATCTGCACGACGTACCTCTCTGCGACATTTTCTCTTTCTCTAATTATCATACGTATTAATTACCTTGTTTACTATTCGCGAGACTCTCGTGTTCATAAATCGTAAATCAAGGCAAAGGTTCTTTCGCGCTCGCGTTTCCTACTCGTACTTTCATTCTGCGAAGTCTACCGGATTTTCATGACGTCATAAATTGTAGAACTCGTCGGTTGATACTTTTCATTTTCACCTCGAATTTTCATATTCGCATCAGAGGAGAGTTAATTTCCAAATTATTTAATCGGCGCGAAGAGTGTTACGGTAAAAGCTTTGTAATTTGAGCAACAGACATTTTTTTTGTGTCTCTCTCTCTCTCTCTCTCTCTCTCTCTCTCTCTCTATCTCTCTCTCTCTCTCTCTCGAACCAATATCTATTTGCAGCGAAAGTGACGAACAAAGTTTCTCGAATATTGTTCGGGCATCGAATACATTTTACGTCATTGCTGTTCTCACTTTTCTCCATTCGCACACGTGGCCTGATTGCTTTTCCAAAAGGAATATGCGTGTATAAATGTACGTGTAACGAGGCACGCGAGCAAGTGCTTCTGCTTTATTAGCATTTAATGCGTTGTTTGCAAAAGATTCGATGGAGAATTTAATTTATTCGAAAGGCGCGTTAAACGAAAGTGGAAGGTAAATTTGAAATTGTACCTGCGTTGCGTTTGCCTTTTTTCCAGAAGCAGATGGATATTCTATTATATTCGTCGGTGAAATTAGAAAAAGTGCGTAATTAATTCCAGTGGGATATCCAATAAAACACGAATCTCCTGGTGTAACTGTTGAGGTAATAGACAAAGCGTAGCTGTCACGCGTTACGAATAATTTAACAACCTGCGTCGCTAGTAAATATCCGATCGAGTATGAGATACTATTATCGAGGAATATACACGCATTTCATTGTACTTGGTGCGTTGTTCCGAGTGGAATGGACGAGTATTACTTTATCTACTCGAACGAGTGCCAAGTCGGTTATAAAGCGTCGCGCATTTAAATATTAAGAAGGGTACAAATGAAGGAAAAGTGGCCGGAATTCCCCGAGTCTCGCTTTCCATCATTTCTCCTAATCTCGCGTACTCGGTACTCCTTGTGGCCTTGCTCCAAGCGGCATTTAAATGCGCCAGTTTTAATGCACGTGCACCAACTGCGCTCGTCCAAGCGCATGCGCCGACGAATATAATAAACGAACATTAATAAATCCAAGCGGTTATTAATACGGCTAATGTACGCGTACCGGGCATTTGTTGTACGTCCACTTTGTAAAAGTCTCTTGGAGAAAGGTACCCACAATCGCAGGTCGCAGCGGAGGAAGCGCCAACGTCGGCGACGGCGGCCACCACCGACTGCAACGACTTGCAATGACTTCCAGGAGCCCGAGAAGAGAATTTCACTACTGCCCGTTTGTTGGAGTTAGAGTCTTACTGCGTTACACTGCCCGTCGGTTCGACGGGCAGTCGAAAGCCGGATGGTTTTTAAATTCAGTAATGGGATATTGGCGAAGAAAATGTCGAATAGTGCGTTAAAAAATTATCCAGGATTCGATCGATTTTAATGGGATTTTATCAACGACGCAATTGTCGTCGGCATTGAAATCTAGAAGAGAATGAATCATTAAGTGGACCGTGAAAATCTGTTAATCTTATTTTTACCAATTGTCCATGAAATATATAAGACCAATAGAGAATCACGAATAATAATTTGCCCGAATATAATTTATAAATTAAATTTCAAAACGATTTGTTTTTGTACGCGCGATAAAAAGTACAATAATAATTAGCGTGCAGCTATGAATTACATTCAGAAAATGAAGGGACTCGATTGATTAGTTGCACTTCTTTATATTTTACACTGATAATTATTAATCATTAATTATCAGTGGGAGATATTGTTAATTTTCACGAGTGATATAAAAAATTACAAAAGCCCTTCGGATGAAACATTTGTCATGCTCAGGCATTCGCTTACGCCTTTAATAATTGCCATTTTAATTTATTTAAATGTTTGTAATATTTGGCGGCAAAGTAACCAAGTTAGTTAGGTATTTAAAAGTTTTTGGGCGAACATTCTGATACGCGAAATATCTGCAGAATTGTGCATGAAATCGCCGTACCGGATTCCAAGGTACCAGGGCGGAATTTTCCCTTCTCATGCGCTTACGCTTTCTCATTTCATTTCATCACCTTCGTCACCTTTGCCACCATAGGATTCCGACTCTCTTTCCATAATTTTGATAACTGCACGCAAAGCTTGTTTTGTCAGTTCTTTGTTACCACTCTATTTTGCTACCACTCTACTAATCGATTTTGAATAAAATTACGGAAGCGCTAAATGCGACAACTCTGTTTACATTTAAAAGATGTTATTATAAAAGTGCGAGTAAAACGTAGAGTACAAAATGAATGTACAAAGAATGAATTTTGTACACGTTGTAACATTTTATTCCAAAGTCGTTTATTCCAAAGGGACATGATTATTTACGTGACTTCGGGTACGCATGTACGCGTACACAAGGACTAACGTTGAGTACAACAACGTAGTACAATCTCACTTACGAATCGAGAACATTGCGCGCTTCCTATTAATTCGTCAATAATGAATTCTTCGGGCTCTGTGATAGAATTGGTTCGCAGCGAGTAAACGGTCGCAAGTGTAATTGCACGTATTCGTGTGACTTTTCAAGGCGGAGGTTTGGTCGTGATCGCGCAGGGAAACGCGTAATTCCAGTTAAAGCCGTTGGACTTTGACCCAAACAAAAGTAAGCAGCTCGAACATCCACGCGTGTCCTTCGAAAACCTCGTTCGAAAGTCCAGGCACTTCTCCAACCCGCTTTGAACTCTCACACAGTAGCTATTCATCCCTATCAATTACGAGGCATGTATAGCAGCATAAAAATATCATAAACAAGCCTCGATCAAATTCCAACATCTCGAAGCGCTAATGCCGACGTCCGGCGAGCAGCAACCGATGTCGACTCTCTCTCTCTCTCTCTCTCTCTCTCTCTCTCTCTCTCTCACTCTCTCTCACTCTCCCTCTCGCATTTAGCCTTCGGCTGTCCACTGGGCGAACCTTTTACAGGTCGATAGCGACGTCTCGTTAGCACAAGCCTGTAGGTCTGTCGGCCCCAGCTAAGGTGTCCCTTTATCCAACAAACGCCTTCTGCTCGGCCTCTTTCCTTTCCTTTTTTCGTTCTGGCACACTCGCTGCTTTTCTTTCTCCCTGTGCGTAACGCTCATTTATTTCCCATCTCTTTCCCTCGATGTGTCGTAAATCCTACGCAACAGCTCATTCGATTTCAAAAGCTGCGCTTAAATAACGAAAGTAAGTTCCAGCAAAGGCTTATTTATGGATTATCGAGGTTAGGAACTTGGTTGAGCCGAAGGAAGATTCGGTATTGTTGATCAACTATTTTCTCGCGATCGATAGTCCAAAAGCGCTATTGTAGGGGTTGATATTTTGTGTTTGGAAGACGGTGAGACGAAGCCTCCGTACTAAAGCCGAGGATACACGGAGAGCGAGAAAAAGCTAAAGGACGACAACCGCAAACTCTTAAAAAATATGTCGCTATAAACTTTGACGGCTCTGCTCATCGCCCCTCCATGTTACCCAACCCACTCATCGACTCTCGTATTTACATGCTCGGGACAAAAAGCGAGCAACCGAGAGCAACGCAACGCTTCTGACAAAAGAATCGTTTAGTCATTCTTCGCGAAAAGGAACGCGAAGCAACAAGTTAACCTTGAACCGCGCTCGGCATCCCGCCCTCGAATTTCCCAGCGCGTTCGCCTCTTAGTGCTGCGCACGGCAGAAGCAGAAGCCGCGTTGGCAAAATAAAGTGCGTAGTCTGTCGCCGTACACGAATACGCGCCGACAGGTACGAGGGTGTAGAGAAAGGAGGAGGGGAATAGAGAGGAGGACGGGGACGAGGACCGACAAAGGACCGCCGACGAGTTTACTCAGCCGCGCACGTCGATACTCGTTAAGCGTAACACCGAGGCCGGCTTTCTTATCTCCCTTGGAGAGGCGCGCGGACATTCCTCCGGGTGCGGGAGCGCGTTTAAAAGCCGCAAGATAGGCGTGCGCGTCTCTGCCCTCTCCTCGTGCACCGAGTCTGAGAGCGAGGACGAACCTCTCCTCTTCGAGAGCGCCCTCGTCGAGGATGGAGCTTGCGCGTGGACTCGTGGTTTCGAGCTCTGCGCGCTCTACTAATTACACCTACACCGATGTGGAATGCGCCAGGGCTTCTCGCGTCAGAGCTGCGAAGCTCGGGAACTTTCGGAAACACCTCGTGTTTTTCAAGCTCGCTTCAACTGCGCACGGAGTGCGTAACGACGAGTGCTCTGTCACCGAATCGACGGGACGAATGCTTCCTTGTAATTCTTTGGAGCTCAAAAGGAGTTTAAAAGGTGTTTAGTTGTGTTACGTAGGCTTGCGCGACGAAGGCTGAACCTTCGCATCTCCATTCCTCATTTTATTTCTTATCTGAAATTATCAGAGTTTCGAATGCTCATTAATTATAAGATCGCTGGAAACAGGCGTCCCTTTTATGCAAGAGGTGGTAGGCAAGCCGTGGAGAATAATTACGAGATGTAACTGGCTGTGTACAGACATCTACATACCTACATCTTAGAATAATCCGTGCAGCTACATTTTTCCTTTATTCATACGTGGAATACGCAAGCGAAGCGAATGAAAAACGAGCAAGGATCCTTTACGACATAATCAACGCGGTCCTATCGTATTTCACAAAGAAATGTTATTAGACCAAAGGTTTTTAACAGGCACTCGTTGCCTGGCCAATCGGCTTGAGTAGCGAATGACAACTTGTTACCGAACTCTGTACTTAAAGGTAGCATCATACGCGTGTAATGATGCAGTCCGTAACTGTAGCGGATTATCCGACAGCTGCATATTTCTAAAGCTGATCAAGATGATTCCCTACATTTCCGATACTTGTTGCAAATAATTCATGAACGCTCGATTGCTCGATACATACCGACAAATCTTGTTAAAAAATATTATAGATACATCGAGCAAACTGCGTTAGCGTTCCTGCATAGCGCAATGGTTTAACGTGGCTCCGAATGTAACCAACGTAATCGCTCGTATCCGACGATGCGCGTCTATCTCCGGTCCTCCTCCTCCTCCTCCTCCTCCTCTGCCGGAGGACCGAAATTAATCCTCGACACGATGTGGATCCTACGCAGAATCCTGGCAACAATACTGCGATGACTTCCACTGCTCGTCCTCGACTCGAGCGCCCGATCGGACTTTCAGGTTTGCGGTGCCATAAAAATGTCATTCGGGATGCGACTTGGCGGATGATAGACGGCATAGATATTTAGCATTTCGCGTAAAAGAACGATAAGAGACACGCGACGTTTTCACGTTATTTTACAAATGAACTTGTTACGGGTATTCCAGTACAGAATGAGTTTCCAGTTGTTCGTTCGGCTTGAATGATATTTTCTCCCGTGGAAATAACTTTTCGGCGGAAAAGACGATTGGTCGATATTTCACATCGCGGTTATTGCAAACGTTTCGTTACGTGGTAGTTGTATCCGATCTCGCGAGTTGACTGCCAGCAACCTTTGCCATGGCGACATTTTCATAAGTCCGAGAAGTAACGACGACCGAGTAGCGACTCTCTTGCTTGTCGGAAAACCGTTTGACCAAGTCTTTTAATTATTAACAAAGCTAGCCGAAGCGATTACTAGATCATCGATCTGGTAACCTCGCGCCCTCTTTCATACTGCGTAACTCTCGTTGTTTCTCGTGGCTCGAAAGTCGATGAGCCGCGATACTTTTTGCAAACGAGTACACTTACTGTGCGAGTGAGCAAGCCTCCCTCGCTACCTTGGCTACTGCGTTTTTTAATCCAGAGCTCGACTCTTTAACGCGACATCCACCTCTCTCTCTCTCTCTCTCTCTCTCTCTCCGGTTCTTCTCCTGTTGTCTCTTGTGCGCGCCAGCTGCAAAGCACGGGATCGTAGGCAGGCACCGAGGGCCACTCTAGGATGCACACACGTACATCCAAGCACTAGGTGTACTTGCGAGCGCGAGTCCCAGAAAAGCCATAACCCTCGGATATTTATTGCTCTGACGTTTCGGCCACGACAGGAGGCTGTATCTTGGCGGATTAATGCCACGCAATACCGCGACTGCCTTCCAAGACGGGATGGGTTATTATATAGGCCGTTGTATAAAGAGACGACCAATGGCGACAAATGGATACTAATGCGTTGACGAATGCTCGTGTTGCGTGTGTACGTTCGCGGATGACGCACCTGTAGCTATATTTTGCATGCTCTTCGGTGCAGTTGTAGGTGCTTGTCTATTTGCTTTTTAATTTACACGATTACACATCCGTGGGTATGTGTTTGAGCGCAGATGACTAGGTATGCGGATTGCCACGTAGGCAGTCGTGGCAGTGTGTGTGCGCACGCTTGCAGGTACTCGAATCCGTCCGCGTTCACTTGGGCGTTCGTATTGAAACTCGCGTACAGCTGTCGAGGCTCGCAAGGATTTGTTCGTACGCGCTCGTGTTAGTACCGCGTGGGTGCGTAGCCGAACGTATCGGCGTTGTTGCGACTTTGTTGCAACCCAGTTAAGCCGAAAAGAGATGGAGACATTGGAAGAGGAACCGAGTGAGATGACGCGCGTTGCGTGGGAGGAGGACCGAAAGGTGGCTAGGATCGGAATAGCTTTTCCGATTCTAAAATCCCATTGCCTCGGCGCGCGATGGACTCCTTTTCTCGCGAGGAGACGAAAATGAAATTAATCGAGTGCTCGCGAGCGATGCGGTGCATCGCTTCCTGCTAGCTTTGCGAAATTCAATATCTCGGCGCTTGTGTACCGAGCACCGAGCTCTAATTGCCATAAATTTTAATTAATTTATGGTGCAACAGTGTATCTCGAGTCGCTTGTTATTGAGATATGACTGTTGTTGGGTTTTTAGCTTTTAGCACGCTACTGGTGCAGAGCGCTCAACGATTTGTTCTCTCGCCCTGTTCTCATTTTAACGATTGACCGTATTAGTCACCAACGCAGTTGGACAGTCCAACGGAAAATGTTGGAAATCCACTTTGTTGTGGTAAAACGAGTCGGTGGTTATCCGAGCGCTAATGCAGAAATACAGTGTGTAGCAATCAGTTGAATACTGCGAAGTACATAAAGTTTTCGTACGCAATGAACAGAGTTTAAGTACGATGAAATCGTATAGGTGTAAGGTAATATTGATAGCACAATGTCGGGAATATCAATGTACATAATGCATATACGTGTGTACAATCGCATGATTTGATATTTTGTCGTCGTTGATCGCAGAAAACTCTGCTCGAAGTTTTGAAAATTATCAACCGACATTACGGTACAATTGGTGAAATTAAATATTCCTGATTTTAGTGTCGTTCAATTATCGCGGCCTGATTTTCGAACAAGTCGTTATTACGTATTCACGATACTTAAACAATATTTATAAGCGGTTCGGAAAAGAACTATTGAGCTCCTAATCAGAAAATTCCCTCTTAGCTTGTTGTATTTGTTAATCGAGTGCGAGCTTTACTTCCGTTGGTCAGATTTGGTAATAACTGCAGATGAAATATTATTTGAAAGCGATTTTAGAAATCTTCCGTCAGAGTAGTGACTATATCTGATTTTTATCTTCCGGATTTTATGTATATAGCTTGAAAAATATTAATATACGTGTAAATTGCGCAAGTCGTCAGGTATTTTATTCATTATAACGCGATTTATATTTTAATTATAATTTAATCGACGAATAAATGACACCTAATTACGTTTAACGAATTCCTTACTCTGTGACCGCGTTGAACAAATTCTTTCATTGAGGCGCTTTAAAAGGGGCGCTGTAATTAGATATGAAAGAACAATTAACGTCTAAAACCATTAAATTTATTTAATTTCTCGCGCCACTCGCCGAACGCGCACTTCCACGAGTAGACGAGGAACTGATCGAATCAACCCAAACTCGCGCGCGTAATTTCGTTGGGTGAGCAATTGCACTAAAAAAGTGAATCGGTCCGCCGAAACCGCGATCTGTGTGTGACATTATTACGAGTCGACGCGGGAAATTTTACGGCGGAAGCTCCGACCAACTCTTTTAGGATTTCCGATCACTCGCGTTACGGATTAGTTGACGCAATCGTAGGCGTCGAGCGAGTGCAGAGCAAGGAAGTAGATTGCATATCCTTTCGAATGAACGTGAATAACCGTGGATGTAATTTAATTTCGATGCATGATAATGCGACACGGATGAGGAGTCAAGCGATAATTGTTAACGCGAAATAAATTGAAAGGGCAAGTTATTTAGCTCCGTCGAATAGATTAAGGGGAGTCGCTTCTTATCGGAATGTAATAAATTTCAATGGTCAAGGATGATTATCCATTTGAACGGGTTATTGTCTCTATGAACCGAGCGCCTGTTACTGCAAATCTCGAGTTTGAAGTAAAAGATAAAGCTTCGAATTTTCGATCCAAGTGAAAAACTTGGAAATAACGTCGAAGGTAAATGATTTTTCGTTTGAATCGAGAGGGGCGTTTTTATCAGCAAGCAATGATGAACAATCCTCGCGCTCCCTTCAGGGTTTTTCACTCGATGGCGCGGATGCGAATAGCGGGAAGAAAAAGAGGGAGAGATAAAGAGTAGAAGCGCAAAAGAGGCAAAGCCTGCGGTCAAAGAGAGCTGGTTTATCCATGTCAAACGCCTTGTCGCTTGCCTGCACCTTCCGACCATTTTTCCTTTTTTTTGTTTTTTTCTTTCGCGGTGTTTAAGCGGACTATTTATAATATAGCGTGTACTTTAGGTTGTCGATGAAACGCGCGGAATGCGTGGAAGAAGATTGTCGTTCAACGAGGTCTTTTGCTTCCGACTGTACTCCGGTTAATTGGACTTCAACCTGGAATCAATGAGACGAGTAAGGATTATCTTGAAAATTCCGCATCCGCTTGTGTGATCGCGGTGCGGTTGTTTCTATTTGCGGACGGACAATTCGTAGGTCCAACCGACCAACCGACCAACCGACCAACCGACCAACCGACCAACCGACCAACGAGTGGCAGAATGTCAAAGTTGCGGCTACATTATGCGTAATCGCGTACAAAAGTAATCGATAAATTAATTTGAGACATTTGTTAAGGGCCCGAGCGAGCTCGAATAAGAAATTGGTATTCGATTAAGTTATGCTGTTAGTCGACGTTTTTTCTTAATTAATCTATTAGAGATAAGCAAGCATTGGTACAGACCGAGGCAGCCGAAAGCATTCTTTAAGACGAGTTTCGATCGCTTGGCTACTTGTTAGTGTGTCGCTCATTAATGTAGAAGTACTAGGAAATTTATGCTTTCGTGTTCGATCGCATGTGAAAGATCGTATAAGGAGTTTGTAAATATAGTTACGCAGTTTTTAATAAGCGAGCCAACGATTTATCGAGGTCGATGGTTTTCCAGCTCAATTTTCACGGGAGGAGAGATATGATGTTGCACCTACGGTGCCTTAGTACGACTGCAATGAGAAAAATGTAAAATTTCGTTGAAAGCTCGAGTGTAACATTTTTTTAACAATTAAATCGTTCCGCATATGCCGCCGCGATTAACGCTTACACCATTATTGATCGTACAATGAAGTATTTTCGAGAATTAAAATTTATCAAGGATAAGCTCGCCGCGAGATTGAAGAGTTTCTTGCAAAAAAAAAAAACAAAAAAAAAAAAAAAAAAAAAAAAAAAAAAAAAAAAAAAAAAAAAAACAGGTAGTAAGCGAGGAGTCGGATTGCATTATAAATCAAACAGTGAAAAAGAGGTATGGAGAAACTTGATGAGCGTGAATCGAATCGTGAAGTTTGATACTTGGATACGAACGATAAGAAACTTTGCGAATGCTCGGATATACATCGATCGATACTTTTTCAAGAATGCTGATGAATTAACCAGTACTCGACGGAGGCAAGGGGATAATCTCAATATTGTAAAATGAATCTAGTAGTCTTGTGCCGTGAGTTATCGAGGAACCGAATTGAAAAAAATTCGAGTACACGTGAAAAATAGATGGATCTGAAAGTCGCGGTCGATGGAACATTACGCGATTGAGTCGTTACTTTTTATATCGCGCATCGTTCCGTTCCGTATCAAGACTATCAACGAAACACCGAAACTGCTCGAGTATTAGCTCGGCAATGTCTCAATTTTACAGCATCCGTGAAAGTATTTTATGCTTCGGGAAAGGACGACAGGTTTCGGTTGAAATCGCTTTTTCAAGAAATGTAATCCGATCGAAAAAAGACGAAGCACCATCGAACCGTTGGCTTTCTTACGGGTTCTACCAAAATACTGCTTTTCATGAGCGTACATCTCGCGAGGAAGCGCTTGAAAATTACCGCTTGGACGTATCGCAACGAACGAGTTCTCGTTTCTGCCCCGTTCGTCGATATTTCTTTAACATTTTCCACTCTCGACGAGTAATTGCCGCGCGATACATTAACGATCATTTATACCGCCTTTAGAATTTGAAAGCTGACTTTGCGCTCGTATTGCGTTGCGGACGAATTCGATAATTTCGTCTACAGCCGGTGATTTTTTGAACGCCGAGGAATGTAGATTCCTGCATATTATACCTGTCCCAAGTACCGTTACGGAGTTTCTAAGTAGACTGTGTGGGCCATATCGTAAACCGGTATCCACACTGGCGCACGATCGAGCGACGACTCTAATGAGCTGCTTTACACAATGCAAATTAAAAAATATCGCAATGGCCAAGCGCCCATTGCGAGGAGATTAGAAGAGTTGCTATTCACTCGAGGACCTTTTAACGAGAGGACGAATAAAAATCTCAAAATTATAGGCTGAATTTGAGGGCGGTAGGAGCACGGTAATCAAGACGAGACGACAACTTAACTTCCTTGCACTCACGCTTCGCCAATCGCATTTACAAACGATCACTCTACCTTTTCCTAAACTTTTCTGTACGTTTGCGCATTTGCCGTATTAATCGCTGGTGCGTTAAACGCGACTGACAGCATCCACGAGGGGCGTCGTGACGCCGTCTACACGAGAGGACAAATGAAGCTGCTGATGTGGCGGTGGTGTCGATGCGTTTGTAGGTTTGCCGTCGATTGTTCGCGTTATCCTTCCGCTTTAGTCGCAGTCGCGTAAGTAATTGGGCGCACCGCTCGACCTTACCGAAGGCAACGAGCAAATTTGCAAACTTCCCTTGTGATTTCATTGCAAAGCTCTTGCACGATTCTGGAAGGAATGTTTGATTAATATAATAGCTTATTTCAATCACCTGTTCCGGCGATAACAGCGTGTAAACAATAATAAATTATTCTATTTTCCCTCTAAATATCCAACTAGATTGCTTTTTACCCAATAAATCACCTTGATTAATACGAATATTAATTGGAAGTACAAACGATTTGAGTTATTTATCGATAAGAGTGTTCATATATATTTGAAATTCTCGCGTAAACGTTACGCTCGGTATTTTATACCGAGAGCTAATTTTTATACCTCGAATTAGGCAATCGCGTTTAAAAGCAAAAGAAGTGCACGTAAAGGCATTCGAACTCTCGGAGCGTACGGGAGAGAGAGAGAGAGAGAGAGAGAGAGAGCGAGAGCGAGAGAGAGAGAGAGCGAGAGCGAGAGAGCGAGAGCGAGAGCGAGAGAGAGAGAGAGCGAGAGCGAGAGAGAGAGAGAGATCCATCCAATCGAACAGCAAACTCACTGGAGTAAGTAGACGCCCCGCCGTCTACCGCAGTTCTAGCCTGAGTGATTATTTCAGGTTGCTCGCGTTGTCACTCCTCCTCCCCTTTCGTCTCTCGGACCGATACACTCGAGGGGTATTGGACTTTGATCGATTCGACAAAGGCCATTGTTACCCTTAAATACGCTACCCAATGAACGACACCGCAGACCAGTATTTTGCCTCGTCATCTCCAGTCAAATGAGTCAAGCCAAGCGCTCCTCTTTACGAGGCATCTTATTCAAACGACGCGTTATTGTTCTTAAAAGTACCGGTAATAGACCCAGGTGTTGTTGTTCAACGATTCGAAGCCACCTTGCAGCAGCCCACGTTCTATCGCGCAGGACGCGCTCCCCTTAAAACCTTCCCGAGGAAACTATCGAGCGAGCGAATCAGCTCCACCCGAATAATCACTGCTCACGCACGTCTCACCTCGTTATCCTCTGATCCAACGATCCGCCGGAATGGCCATTAATGAATGGCGAAGCGCGGCGCTATCGCACCCATTTTAAATAGCGCGAGAAGCGACACTCGACATTCCGTAAGACTGCACCTCCCGATCGCATCGTCTCGGCCTTGTTGCACGCATCATCCTTTCCCCTGGTCCCTTTCACCTCCGACTTGCATTCCCTCTCGACTCTCCCTTGCGCACCGCACCACCTTTCTTTCTCCGGCCGGTTTACTCGGTTGAAGGGCTAATAGACGTACGCGCGAGCGTGTCACTTTAAGCTCGTTACTTGCGCGGAATAAAAAAAAAGTGCGACGTAATGGACTGCGCGTGCATCCAAATGAATTTCGCCGCGCCTCTTGTGTAACTAGCGCTTTTTATGCGCGTGCACTTGCTGCGAACCTTAATTGGAAGGGAATGAAACTCTAGCGATGAATTACGGGACTCCCAAATGAAGGACTTTGTACCGCGAGGAACGATTCTATGGGGGATACATCGGCCGATTAAATTGGAGGTCTTTTCGTCTTGTTTGACAGCTAGTTTGACGGAATCCTCGTGAGAAAGCCCACTTTGACTTTTCTCCTCGTTTGGACGAGACGGTCAAATTTATAAAAAGTATTCATACGATGAAAAGGTGTACGTACAAGGGGAACCGTGCAACGATACCGTGGCTCCGACAAAATCAAGAACGTTTTTCAATTCGGAAATTCTTTCCATTCTTTCATCGGAAAATACAAATTTCTTGCCCATTCGGCTGCTTCAAAATAACAAAATAACAAAGTAACAAGGTAACAAAGTAACAAAGTAACAAAGTAACAAAATAACAAAATAACAAATAACGTATTACTATCTTATTATTATTATTATTATTATTATTATTATTATTATTATTATTATTATTATTATTATTATTATTATTATTATTATTATTATTAATATTCCTTACTGCAATCGACAACGTGCAAACAGATCATATACAACATTACGTTTTTATTTCTTTCCGCCTTTTCATTATTTTCTCTTATTGCGATCTCATTCTTTGAACAGCAGTCGACCCTTACGGTAAGCTGCGATTAATTTATAGAACGTGTACGGTAGCGCGGCGTCCGATAAAAGGGAGAAAAGGCATACCGCTGAAAGGAAAGGAGTGAGAGGGAGCGAGAGGGCGGGAGAGGGAGGGAGAAACACGTCGGGCACCGATCGAGGGAAGAAAGGGACTTGGGAAAGGCGAGACCTCGCTAAAAGAAGACGAGATGGAGCGAGACAGAAGGTAAGTGGATCTGCACTCGTAGACGTTCCTATGCGCGTAAAACACATGTCGCGCTGCTAATCTCCTTCGATAGCTCTCTTTTTCACGGTTCGTAAGAAGGAAAATTGTCGAGCGAGCGTTTTATCGATTGGACATTATGAAATGTGCCGATAAAACGAAAATTAATTGGCCAAAGCCTTCGATGACGTACGATATTACCCACAAATATGGGCAAAATGAAATCCACAATTCTCAACTCGGTATCGACCAACTTCTTAGAGGAAAAAGAAATCGCGTGCGCTTTCGTTCGACTGATCCTTTAGAATCAATGTAATTCAAACGATGATGATTCAAAGTCTGGAGAACGGAGCAGAAGCAGAGACGCGCGTCAAGGCGAGCGTTATCGGTAATACTGGGATACTCCGTTGCTTGAAAAGAGGAAATAAGTTTTCTTTTCGCGTTAATGGGAGATTCCACTGGTGTCAACGCAAAGGCTCAACGCTAATCAGATTGGTCGAGCAACTAGAGTGAGAGAGAGAGAGCGGGAGTAGATTGTTACAGTTCACAAGGTGATTCTCGAGAAAAATTGGCAAGTTCGCTTGATTTCTCAGTGCTGCGCATATTACGAATATTTCTTCACCTCGGTCCCATAAACTTCCTCACTCCCGCTCATCCTTTTCTCCCTCGCTCATTATTTACGAAAGCATGCTCTCATTCGCGTCGCTTCGTGTCGTTTCCCACGTGAATCACGCTAGGATCATCTCGACCCGCTTGCCTCCGCTCTTCCCCACACACACACACGCGCGCGCGCGCACACACACACCCCCCCCTTTCCCCAAGATAGCCCACTAACTCTTCCGCGCGTGTGCGGCTCGACCACTTTGTATCGCATCCGCGTAACACATACATATACACACACCCGTACACGCGCGCACGTAGATGCACACACGCATAGATATCCTTTTCGCCCGATCCTTAGCTCTCTCGCTTGATCTCGCGCGCGCGCTCTCTCTCTCTCTCTCTCTCTCTCTCTCTCTCTCTCTCTCTCTCTCTCTCTCTGGCAGTCCTGACAGCGGCGGTCTAGCTGTTTAAGTACTCGCCGCGTGCGAGACGTGTGTACGTAATAACGCGTTTATCGTCCGACTCGTTAGGGCCTTTTTTCGTGACTCGCGCGAGCGGGACGAGCGACGATAGGTAGTGGTGGTGCGCATGCACAGGTAATTGTATAAAGGCCGATCGGCGCTCGTGTGCAAGTATGTCGAGGTGGGAGAAGCTTGACGTTGTAGTAGCGATTTTACGAGCTCGTGTGCGTACCTGAACGCCTTGTAAAACGCTCTGATTATGGGTAACGAAAACTACTGGCCTACGATCATCGAATAACGTTTACTTTTTAGAATGACTCGTTAAGTAAAAATAGTCTCTCCATTAATGCGTTATTTAAATGCGAGTTAACAAAGCGCGTGAACAATTATTCGAATTTATTAACCCAAGCCCGTTTCTAAGCTCCGTCGTTCTAAAATACCGATTTACGGACAGAAGGCTAAAAGTGCTTTCTACAAATTTTAATTTATCCGACACATTTGAGTAACAAAAGACTGACGCCTGTACTTACAAAAGGAATTAACATTTTTCTTACTTTATTGTAGAAAATATGTTGTAGTATTCAGTTTGCCGAACTTATCTTTATCGAATAATGCCGAGCTTGCGCTTCAACGGTGTACATGTCTCGCAAAATAATACATTTTCTAAAGAAATTACAATAGTCCAGACTCTTAGGGACAGTTACGACTTGCTAGGAGTAAGAGTATTCAATCATGAAGCGCACGTAGTGGATGATGAAAAAATATTACGCGGTATTAGGCTGCGGAACGATTTCACGCCGATTAATAATATTTCGCTTCGAAATGTATGAGAATGGCGACGATGATCAATATTACGAAATGGTCGTTGCAACTAGTACTTGTATCACGATTGTATACCAGAATTTAATCCGGTGTGTTTAGTAATTGTGTGTTTAGGCGTCGCGCAAAAATTTGAAATTATTAATTTCATTCGAAAACCGTAAATATTTTCGAAAATCTTTGAGCACGGATTTTATTTCCAAATTATACGAATCCATTGTCTTGAATTCGAATGTATTGCCTAAACCAGAATCCAATGGCGAAATGTAAATTTTTATTTTTATTCCGGTATTATTGTGCAATAAAGATTAGTAGTTATGATAAAATTTATGAAACATTACTTTTCACTCGTAGTTTTATGCCATTAAATGTTTAAAATTTAATTGGCATTCCTAGAAGCTCATTCCCCGTCTGTAATCGCTGTAAGATGTAAGATTCAAGAGCAGAGGATATTAAAGCTGCTTCTACAAGAACTTATTTATCTTAATAAAAAATATTGAAATACCCTATAAATTAAAAATACATTAATAATAAGTTTTCATCTTTTATTATACTTTAAGCAATTACCTGTTTTTATTTCTTCTTGTGCTTTTTTCTTATTTATGTACTTCACATACATTTGAATGGCTTGAGCGTAGTTTTTAAATTGAATGAATTCTCGAGCATTGAAAACGGTAAAGAATTGTAAAACTGTCGTGCATTGAAAGTAAAGTAATTTATGTATAATAATAATAGGTGGATCGAAGTAAAACGTGCTCACCTTTACTTGAATAACAAGCGAATTACAAAAAAATTAAATTGCTTTCGTTATTGTAATCAAAATAAAAGCCATTAATGCGTTTACTCTTTTTACTCTTTTGCACGATGATTAAATACTTATCAATACAATGGGACACTTAACGGTAAATCACAAATAACGTACTTTTCACAAAAATGCCTTTGAATGCCTCGTTGCATTCCCAACTTTCGTGGCAGTTTTCAAGAAAATCAAAATTTTTACCAGAATTTCGCATGAAATATCGACTTGGATTGTATTTTCATATGTATCTTCATATGTATTTTCACGCTGCTTGGAAATCGAGCAAGCAGAAATTAGTGGGAAAAATGCACAAGCATCCATTTTCTTCTGCAACTTAAAAGTAAATTTCGGGTAAATCTGTCGTTTACCCGAAAGTACCTCGCGATTTAACGAAATTATGAATACCGATTTCTTTAATTCAAGCGTAAAGAACGTTTTCTACTAGTGACACGGTCGCATCTCAAATATCACGAAAGCTTCCAAAACGGCAATAAAAAACTAATAAAACTCTATTAGCCGAAAGAGATGTTAATTTGTCTCCTCGCTGTGCCAATGTATCGCGCCTGTCGACTCGCGTGACAATCACACTGATTCTATTAATCTCGCCATTTTCGCAAGAAGAGCATTAGGTACGCATCTGTGAAAAGCCGGAGTAGCGCATAAATATGATTAATAAAACATACAGATGATAGCCGAAGCAGAGGATCATCCGTGTACCGGTGTACGGGGCGCATACGCGGGTAACCCTACAATCGGTCTTCTCCCTCTCGTGAATCGCGCGCACTTTGTCTACCGTTAGTTCCTCGGACTTTTATCTCAGGCGATAAGCTGCGGGCGCTCGGTGATACCTGACCAACGTGAACGTCGATGCAAGAAAATGACCCCGTGCCTCATTGTCAATTTAGCACGCTCGTGAATCCGACGCAATGAGCATCATCTCTTGCGGGCGTGCTTTTATACGTGGTGGGCGTTTAAATGCTCGAGTGGTGAAGAATTTCGCGCGCGAGTCGCTCGCTCAAGGTCGACGTAGTTTGCGCTTTATCGCAACGTTAAGGTATGCGTATCCATTTCCGAGTGAGAGAGAAAGACCTGCGAAGAGACAGAAGAACAATAAAAGTAGATAAGGAACAAGGGAGTAACGAGAGAGAGAGAGAGAGAGAGAGAGAGAGAGAGAGAGAGAGAGGCGAACTCACCGCGATAAATGTAGTACGCATTTCCTTATTATATTTATTTCGTGTTTAATGACGTGTTTCAACGATACAGTATTATTCGTCCTTTGAATTGCAATTTTCCTGTAGCTCGGTAGGTTTAGCTGACGAAATTACGCTTTATTGATGGAGGTACGATGCAATTAACTTAAAAAACTTATAACTTGAGTAACTTTTCAGATTTATGATTTATTTTAGTATAAACACTAAATCACGGTTTTGAAAAAATGTTTATAATATCGAGATAAAACATCGTGTATGCGCACACGCGCGCGCGCGTATTCGTGTATAATTCATAATGTAATAATTGATCGATAAATACTCAAGTTCAATACTTACGTATAATTACTTAACGGTAGTTCTCATTCAAAAATTTCGACTCGAAAGTCTATTTGTAATGTAGTAAGTTACCTTGTTCGCTACCATGTATCTTATGCTCTTTATCGATTAATTTGTACTATATTTTTAAAAAATTTGAAAAATATGTACGTGAAGTTCAGTATGCGCGTAATTAAAGGGTTCAATTGTCGGGAATAATTCGTTGCGCTCCATATATACCACTATTAATCCATTACGCAGTTTCATTAATGATAAACAAATGTTAACCATTGTCGACACCTATTTCATCGACCTTTAATTAATTAATTGACAATTCAGCTTATTAATTAAAATAAATAATTATACAAGATATTTCTGTGATTTCGAGTAAAATATAATACCCAGTGAAAAGGCTGTAACACTAAAAATACGCGATTAAAAAGAAGGCTACGATAAAAGCGATTAATATCGGATTAGTTGGATAAATCGAATGAACCTGTCCAACTCGACAGGATGAACCCAACGTTCGGGAAGAAATTTCCAGAATAAATAGTAGAACTACGAGCTATTAGGACAATAAAAGCCCTCCTGCGACAAATGAATTAACTTTATTCGGTAATCGAAGTATGCTGAGAAAATCATTTGTGATTTATTCTGTACCGCAAGCTTTAGAATTGATATTTTCACTAGAAATTTCTAGAGCAGGTGTCTAATATTTAGGCTCTCCCGAACCTCGTAAAAGTGTTTGTCCATGAAACTTTCGAATCGCTGTATTCTCACAACTGTATTATTATGCCTTAGCTCTTAATAAAAGTGTCGACAACTTTGACCCAACTAAATTTCAAACGTACAGAAATGCGATTTAAAATAAAATATTCATAACCGCTGCAATCGTTTGGCTCGTGCGGGTTCGCGCTATAAAAGTTTTACGGTTGAGAAAGGAAAGCGAGCCATCCATCGCGAATGTACGGTTTCTCAACCGGATAAACAATAGAAAAGCTTGTCGAAATGCGGTACCAATCGATGATTGAAAAAAGAAAGGAAAGAAAGAAAGAAAGCAAGCAAGCAAGCAAGCAAGCAAGCAAGCAAGCAAGCAAGCAAGCAAGCAAGCAATAGCGAATCGCACTGGCTTTTGGACGAAGACAAGACTGGAACGGACAAGGCAATGAGTAAATCACAAAATAGCCTCGTAACACGACGAACATGTACATGCATAAGCTGATCGATTCTCGTGAGAATTTTGTACCGTTCGACACGTTATTACGATGCGTTGCACAAATATACATTTTTGCGCCTCTGGCTCTTTCAACTTCATAATATCATTATGAAAAATAAATGACAGTTTACGCATCCGCGTAAATGCCGTGTTTACGAATCCGTGTACTCGGCTTCCGCACGCTTTGGAATTTCGTTAAGGGAGTCGCGGAGTCGCGGATTGCAAGGGACATTTATTCGTCAGGTATAAAAATACTGAATATTGTAGTACAGTCGGATGAAAATACAACCAATGGCGTTGATAGCAAGGATTTAAGTTGCAGTTTATCCACATCGAGTGTGTCAGGCGTTTACTCCGCTGGTAATAAGGATTCGCTTCAAAGTAGCCGATAATGCGTGAGAAATAAGTAATTCGGTGCACGACTGGTTAACATGCTTACCTATCGCAATAATAAGCCAACACTTGATATATATATAAACATTTTTTCGGAAAAAACTACTCAAACTCCAGTTGAAGCCAATAGATAATCGCGTCAAATATTTCGCAGGCCATAAGCGTTAAAGGGTGGAAAAAACGAGGGTAACGCGAAGTCGAAAAAGAAAAACAGGTGCCTTCGAAGTCGACGAGGACGCGTCGCTAAAGACCGATCGTCGGTCATTTTTCTTTCATGCGTCTTTCCTCTCTGCCCCTCCCCGCTCGCCGGCAATCCTCCAGCCTCTCGTTCTAGGCTGGCTCGCTCCCGCCCCCCCCCCCTCCTCACCCCCACAACCACCACCCCCACCGGCCCCGGCCCCGGCCCCGGCCCCACTCGCGCTCTCTCTCAATCGCTGTGTAGCCGGCATTTATTAACCGCCTTTTTCGTCGCGATAATTGCCAGTAGTAGCGCGATCCGGCAATACCCGCGAGTGCACTCGAGAAAATGTCGACTGGGTGCGCGTAATGAGAGGCTCGCACTTGAAATGCCCGCAACGACATCGATAAAGCTCGGCGAGTCCACGTCCAGCAAAAAGGGAAAAGAGGGACGGAGGTGAGACGCGACACGTCTAGAGCCCCAGCGTGTAACAGTTGCCATTAGGTCTTCTTCGATAAACCGGTCGATTTGTCCCGTCCATCCGTCCGTCCGTCATCGCGCGATGCGTCACGCGCCTCTTGGCTTTTTTCTAATTAAAACTAGCGAGCCTAGACTCCAAGACGGAACAGGTGCGCGTGTCTTTTATTCGAGTGGTTAGGGGGAGTTTTTACAAGCTGCAAGATGCCGCGAGAGCCACTTCAAGGACCTGCGCACCTGTTCCTTTTCATTTGCGATAGCGCGCTTCCTCGGCTCCGCGGCTTTTTTCGGCTTCCTTTTTCTTATTATTTTTCGCAGGCGTTCCGAGCGAATTCCTCCGAAAGGAAAATCAATGGGTACTTTTCGCGTTCGAGGCGTTCGAGGCGTTCGAGGCGTTCGAGGCGTGTTCAAGGCGCGTGGAACGTAATTTCCGATGAAGTGACGGTGGGCTGTGCGTCATTTGTAGTTGCGATGCGAGGATACATCAACTCTGGTGTTTTGGAGGACGATTCCACTCGAGTTTTCGTTCTCGACTGCATTCGCACAAGTTGGAAGCTCATACGTGGCCCAAATGATGCGATATATAATTAAATACAGTTTTCGGTCGTTCCGAATGAAAGTACATAACGGGTAATTTATCGCGCAGTTAGTACAATTATTGCTATGAATTTTCCGTAATATGAAAATTACTTTTACTCGATACTTAAAATGAACCTAATAATTTCTAAAATTATTAAGTTGGGCAAATTTATTTTCTCGGTAAATAATTCTCTTGAATGGCATTTTTTCAAACGTAATTTCAAATACGTTATTTCGAATAACTGTATACTCGTGTGATGATATTGCCTTACGCGTTTTGTCACGCGCCTAAAAATTATATTTCAAAAATTTATTTATTATTCCGCTTTTTCAGTGTTTCGATATTTTACTTTATTCGTACTAAATTATACGAATAAAGTGGCGTAAAACATTGATTTTGCGCCAACATTGTTTCATATTCGCGCTAAATCAATCGCAAAAAACAGATAACCGGCAAAACGATATGCCGTATGTTACTGCGCAACGTATGTTGCAACATGCAAAGTTGAATAATTTTCTGTCGCTGATAAATTTCATAAATATACGATCGCAAGTAACACAAAGTTGCGAGAATAATACGTTTGAAATACGCAAAATGACATGCATTATACGTGCACATCTACATAAATACTTGTCGAATTTGGCCATATAGGCATTACCTGAAGCATATATTAAGTTTCCTCGTGAATATAATACGCTATACTTTTCTCAACGCCTTTCGCAATTAAGAGCTTAAACTTACTTTCCACTTACGACGAAACTTTAGATCATTCATTCGGATTAGGAAATTTTTTAAAATTTAAAATAATACAATTTTAACAACGTGATAAATGAGCGAATCAACAACTATATCATTCTGTTAATTCTGGGCGCAACAGAAAAATAAAAAGTAAATCAGGTTTGTTTCATCGCCTTTTTCATCAAAAGTCATAAGCATTTCTTTCGTTAGTGCAGAGAGAGAGAGAGAGAGAGAGAGAGAGAGAGAGAGAGAGAGAGAGAGAGAGAGTCAACGAAACCTGGGCTTCCCAAGCGGTCCACCCCCATCCAAGTACTACTAGCCAGGCCTGACGTTGCTTAACTTTGGTGATCGCACGAGAACCAGTGATTCCAACGTAGTATGATCGTTGATAGAGCGTTTGTTTTTTCGTTCGCTAGTCCTTCTACGATTAACAAAATTTCTCGTCAATGAGTCTTCGAATGTATTATTTTTCTTATAAGAAAAAGGCCAGTAGTAACGGGAAAAAAGTACACAACTGAATTTATATTGTACTACCGAATAATTTTGTTGTCCCTTTCTCTTTCTTGCTTTATATCCTTCTTTGCATCTCTCGTTACTCCTGTTTTTCTCTCTTTTTTAACTTTCTCACTGGACTTTTTAGCCCGTGCAACAGTGGAATTGCTTCTGCACTCCGTGTCTTGTTTTCGTCTACTGCTCAAGTTTACGGCTCCAACTCGACGCAGCGCCCGTGTAATGTTACTCTCTCATCCTCCTCTCCCCCTTGCTGCCATGCACGAGGAATTTATCGTGCTAATTTCGGTACAATGGCGTTTATATGGATGCCCACGTGTACGTGTGTACGAAACAGAAAAACCCGAATAAAAAAATTTACAACCGGACAACGAAAGACAGAGTCTAAAAATGTTGCGAATTATTTGGCCAAATTTTTTTTCTTTACTCCTCTCTCGCACTTTCTCTCTCTTCTTCTCTCTGCAGCTCTCACTATCGCTCTATTCATCTTTTAAAATAATCTTGATTAAATTGCGATATTGTTCGTGTCACTAGTTTATTATTATAAGCAAAAGAGAGAAAGAACACACTTGCTCTGAGGCTGATAAATTGTCAAGGGACACTTGCATGATGTTTTGCACGGTTCAAGCATAACACATTTTAGGCTAAAATCTTTTTTTACGCTATTAACCTTCGTTCTCTATTTATTTATTTATTTTTTATTACTTACCGTTCGTTTAGAGTGAAATTGACTTCGGTGCTCTGCGTTTACTTTAAACACTTTAGGAATATTCATATAGAACGTATTTATTTGAATATAAAACATGAAGTAGCTCATTATTTTTAATTATAAATGTGTGCCTTGTCACTACATTTTACCGTACTGTTGCTATACCGTACTGTAAATTATTGTATTGTCAAATTAACGTCTTGAATTTTATTTCAACGTCTCATGAATTTATGAATTTATTATAACGTCTTGAATTTTCAAGTCACATATTTACATCAAGCATATCAATATATACGTATACTACAGATTGCCATTCTTTAAATGTTTGTGTTTTTGTTAGATAACTACTACACTTGTTAGTCGAGCTTAAATTGCTTTTAAAAAGCATTCGTCTATATATTTTTAGATATTTTCCTAACGCATACACATGTGTAGAGCTGCTACGGGTAAATATGAAAACAGGTCTGATGATGATGATGATGATAATGATAATAATAATAATAATAATAATAATAATAATAATAATAATAATAATAACAATAATAATAATAATAAAACAACAACAACAACAACAACAACAACAACAACAACAACAACAACAAGGCTGCTTGTCTAAGTTATCGAAATACGCTGTAGAAAACAAATTATTATTACTATTATTACCAACTAATTTTCGCTTGAACATTTGAGAATATTTAAGAAGAGACATGTTTCCCTTCTAGCGTAATAAAAATGTGTACAGATTTGTGCTGCAGGAAACGCATAATCGGCAATTATCCACGCGTCCGCGTCAATAATAAAGTTCGTTAAAGGTACGACCTTATTCTCATTTCTAAGTGCAGAATTTGCATGTAATTTACTCGAATTCGCCAACCGCTGCTGACAAGTAGTGTCGCGACGACTCGACCGCGAAAACCGCGAGATTATTCTCATTATCCAAAGTGTACATAGAAGCTGTTAAGATAGTCACAATGTATTATATCGACTGTTTATTTTTTTTTTTTTTTTTTTATTTTTTTTTTTTTTTTATCTTACGTATTTAAATGACGACTTGCTTGTTAATGGCAATGTCATACTGTCCGCGAGCGCACGCGTGTGTACGTTTGTGTGATTCATTCGAAACTTACGTTTATGGGTAAGTTTTACGTTTCTACTAGTTTTGTAAAATGAAACGTTACGTCACCATAATTAAGGTTAGCGCTAATTTTCATACATTCTTTAAAGAATGAAATATAAATTATGAAATGAATCTCGGATATTTTTAGGAAGTGATTTTAAATGTAAGGGCTTCGAAATATGCTACGTTTGGACAACGCATTAAATTCACATTTCCACTTTCGTATGCGATGAAAATTGTAGCCATTAAATATATACTCTATTTCAGAATTTCAATGGCGATAGTTGCTTTCCTGAAAATCTCAATTTGATGTGTTATTTCTGCGTTTTACGTTTTGATGCGCATACCAATGAATTGCCATAATTCCAAGTTCACCGTGAACTATTCGTTTATTTTAACGAAGAAATTTGTATCGATACGCCACACTTCAGTGAATCACTGTAAAATATCCTACATAATTTTCTCCTATGAAATCAAGTTGCAAAAAGTACTGGTGCTTCGATCACAACCTTAACGATAAATCATCATGAGCTTCGCGTTTTTCCTTTCGTTTATTCCTATTATTTTCATCGTAAATAATAAAACCTGCTTAAAACAACGGCTTTGTTGAGTTGTCAGCTTCAACGGAAGCTTTATCTAATGAATATAACGTATAAGCAAGTATTTATAAATACTTGCTTGGACCACATCTACTTACGAGGACATTAAAGCCTTGGTAATTATTACCGTTTGACCGAATTTCCAAATAAAAGGGTAGACATTTTTTATTCCGAATACTGATTTACTCTCCCTCGCTAATAGCAATTCGAGGAGCGTTAAATTGAATTGGACACGTTCAACGAATCCCAGTCTCTCATCGCGTAAAGCGCCGCTTGTAAAAGAAATGTACACCTAGACTGCCAATTTATCCGGGGAAAATCATCCGCGAAGCGATTGAAAACACGAGCTTCTTCGGATTCGTTACTTTTCAGCGGAGCACGAGCTGCTTTTGCACGCGAACACGTGTGTAGGTGTGCACGAGGAAATGGCGTAGAGCGGCCCAAGCGTACCTAGAGACGCACGGCTGTGCGCGATATTTAAGTCGTGCCACCAGTCGAGCTGTAATTGGACATTCCGCCCAGTTTGACTAATGTCACTGGTTCTGGGCTGCAACGCTTCGCTCTCGTGGCTCGTGGTATCGCATTAGTGGCTCGCGACGATCTCCTCGAATGAGGATGTGAAGATACATTTACGTTGCGTGGGCGCATTTTCGCAACGCCGGCGTTCCGGAAGAGCAGGTCCGATTTATTTTGATTTATTTTCGGTTGATCGCGATATTAGTAGCTTATCTTCTTTTCGCTGTAATGAGGGTCTGAGTAATCGCGAAGGGCCGCATATCGCGAGCTGGGAGCTGTCTTTGTCGTGCATATCAGTAGGGGCACTTGTCAATGAGATGTTGTAAATTATTGTTTTCTGACGATGGAACAAAAACGAGTATAGCCTTTAAAATGATGTCGAATTTAGTACTACGAGGTTGTGCTTGCATATCGACACATAGACACGGCAAAGTCCTACACAATAGATATTTTTCTCGTATATTATTTTCCTTGTGCATTTCAATATTGTCGAAAGGACTAATGGGATTCTCACGCAACTATTCGTACTTCTTATTATACTTACGTGGTGCATATCGCACAAAGCGTTGCTGCAAACATAAAAATACGTACCTGAAGTGCAAAAATTAATATTCTTAATTTGCGACGTACGCGTTCACTCGTTTTTTAAATTTGGGTTACATATTTGCGATGCGTACTTTACGATGTACACGATTAACCTATTTTACCGACTTTAATCTAAACCATAATGTTGTCAGGCATTCTGTTCATTCGGGTAATAATTTATTGTAAACGCTTTCTCGTAATTATCAAGAATTCTGGTCGTAATTATAAAAGAATTACGCTGTGGTTTATCGAATGAAGATGAAATGCGCCAGCAAAATGCGTATTTAGAGAAAATTATTTTAAAATGTCAAAACTTTAATGAAATTTATACTCGATTTTCAATGCTACTCGAGTCATCCGTAGTACACGTTTACATTCAATTTCAGCATAAACTTAAGTGATCAATTAAACCGAATAATATTCACAATCTTCCAAGTAACTATAGTTGGATATTTTACGGATATTCATGCCGAATCTGTGAATCTATAATACAAAGAGCGAAAATAGAGCTTTGAATCGCATTACGTTTATACGTAAAGATTACAAGTTTTCCTCGTATTATTGACTAAACATTTCTTTACTAAACGAAATAGAATTTCACTTTAATATTCCAATGTTTTGCATAAAACGTTTAGCTGCTTTTCAATGCTTTTCAATAAATGCGCTCAGATTGATCGTACGCATCGAACAATGGATAATTTGCAGCGAGATATCGATACGCGCAGGTGACACGAAACGTGGGAGTTTTAAAGCATAGTCTTCCATGTTAGGGAAAATCGAACCGATGTTATCGATAAAGCACGTATGCCAGAAAGCAACGAAAGCTTCTTTTGACAATCCTTGTACTGCGGATGTGTAACCGACACGATCATTACTGTACAGTCGTCACAATTTATTAAACGTCGATAAAACTTTGTTACGTGCAAGCACCGAAATAACTCTTTTTTTATCAGAATAATCGGAACGCGTTCCGATCTCCCAATGTAATTACTTTGCAAGAAATTTAAAGTAACGTAAGAGTGGTTATCATTATTCTTTGTAAACGTTTTCCTAACCACGCAGTAATACACAACATTAAGCTTCTTACTCTGAGGTATTTGAAAACAATCGAAGGAATCAATTAAAATAGGAGCTCGGTATATTTCGTAGGAGCTACGAAACGAATTGCAACATGTCTATTGTTGTTTATTGCGGTGTCTAATTCTTAGTAAATTAATAATTAATTCACTCGTTGTTTAAGAAAAACCAAAGACTCGCGATGAAAATGATTAGCTAAGGCAGAGATTACCGATAAAAGCTCGAGAATTTTACTACAGGATTATTTTCAGATTTCGGGAAATCATATCTCTATTTGATTTATATTCCATTGGAGTCAGCTAATTCTAACGTAAAAGAGATCGGCTGCGCTTTCAAACCAACAATTCACTCATTGAGAGTGTACCTGCACCCTGAAGAGCTAAGGAGGCAACTACACCTCGATGCTCGGCTCGGACGCTCGAGAACGACTGTCTTGGTTCGCTCGTGACGGCTTAATAACGAGGGTCAGAACGGTAGAGTCACTGCACCGTACAGATACATACACGTCGATGGCAGAACATACGAGGCACTGAAACATTCTGCGCTGAGACTAAGAGACGCGCGATATCGAACTTCCTGTTTTTGTCTGGCTTTTCGCTGATCGCAACGCGAAAAAAAAAGATCAGGACACGTCGACAACGACGACGAACCTTGAACCTTTTTCAAAGTGGAGCAGAGCAAAAATTAAGCAAGAGCTTGCCTTATTTACACCGGTTATCGCACTCGTACTCATTTACGTTGAAGAAGACTCGACAAAATATTAGAAAAAGTCCTTGCACAAAACATTCTAAACGAAGTTATCGCAATGGATTTAATGTATGTCGATGAAGATTATCGGTGTGTAACGTTGTCCTGTAGTTTCATCTATTACGATAAAAGTGCTTTCAACGCACACGCCCAAGCCAAAATTAATATTTATTATTGACAAAACTTGTTAGCAATATTTTCATAAGAATTTTCTATTATCGATAAAAGTCGTTCCCCCGACCGCGAGAGAACGCCCTTTACTTCGTATAAAAATATCTGTAAGATTCTTAATTTCCAAATTACGGAAGTTCGTCTAGTTCTTTGCAACTTAACAATTCCTTTATTAGCTGAATCACATAATCACATGGACATCGTGTACATCGTGTACATACAGACTGAAACTTGGAAACATTAGTTAATACAAATGTAATTGTAAGGATCCCCTTGCCGTAGTTTTATTTTCGCCAAGTACGCAGTGGACATTATTAAATAATAAATTCTAGTAGGAATCGGGATAATTTGAGAATTATCAAGGAATTATCAAAGGAATCTCTAACTATTTTACCGTTCTTGTCAATTAAATTAAAATATAACGATGGGTTATGAAGACTGAACGGACAAGCAGAGATTAATAAAAAAGAGAAAAACAAACTGGAATCGGTTGTAGAAAGAACTAAAAAGAAAGGTGAAATTATGCGCGCTGTTGAGGCTCAGCTGTAGGCTACAAAAAAAAAAAAAAAAAAAAAAGGATTTTATAATTAGCGTTTTGGCATTACATTAAGTTTAATTAAATTTATTTGTGCCAAGAAATATATTTTATATTTATACGAAAGGTAATTAATTATAATGTTATGTACTACATAATAATAGTCGATAGAGAAACTACAATTTCCCAACGTTCCCTGCTGTTTACTTTACGAGCTAATGAAAAGTTGAGTAAAAATTCGAATTCGGTTTAGAAAGAAATAAGAAATGCACATCTATCGGGCAGACAGGTTGATAAATATACCCTTCGTCTAAATATACTCGGCTCTTTTTTGAGTATCTATACTTGGCGCACGGAAACAGGAAGAAATCGGAGAGAAATAGTTGCACGAACACTGAGCGAGACGACGACACTGTGAGAGAGAGAGAGAGAGAGAGAGAGAGAGAGAGCGAGAGAGAGCGAGAGAGAGAGAGAGAGCGAGTGAGCGAGGGAGGGAGGGGGAGGGAGTCCTCGGTACTCCGTGCACACGTTATACCTTTGACATGCCCGCGAGCAGCGGCTGCCCAAGCACTAACGAGCTGGAGGACGGTCGTGTCGACCCGAGAAATATCGACGTTGTTCTCCCGTCGGCCACAAGGGGATGTCGTTGCGCTAGTGCTTAGAAGCTGAAAGAACGGGGAGGCGCTCCATCGATACTTTAGAGCTAAGAGTTGTCTCCGCTCGAATGGAGAGCGAGTCAAACTGAAAACGGGCGGAAAAAATCGTCCGCAACTGCGAACGAACAGGTCTTTTAGCTCTATCCCACGGAGTACCAAGTACCCTGGAAAATAGGCGCGAACGGCTCGTGTACATTACGAAAATTACAGAGATTGAAACGGTTACATTTGCCTTTTATCACGCTCATATACGAGCTAACGGCTAACAGCTATTTCCGGGAATACCTCGAAAGCTAACAATGCTTTGTTAAATACCGACGGTATCGTTGTTTTCCAGGGTATTTGCAGGGTATTTGCAGGGTATTTGCAGGGTATTTGCAGGGTATTTGCAGGGTATTTGCAGGGTATTTGCAGGACACGATACAAGCCTTACGTCAATTGCGCTTAGCGTTGTCGCATGTTTTGGCTTGGATGCGTTATTAAAGTTCCTTCGCGGTCGCGCGAAAAAACGCATAGGAGTAACGCGGTTGCGCGAAGCTCCGCAAATTGCATTATCATCGGAATATTCGTCACTTTGATCGATCGGTTGGTGCGGAACGACGACACTCCGCGGCATTTAAATTTCAGACACTGCGGGCCATTTAGGCAGCAGCTGCACCGACGTTTTATACTTCCAATTACCGCGGCTTACCGTAACAACCAAAAGAGCTCTATTGCCTAAGTACTGCAACAATAGGGAGCAGTCACTCGTAAAGGCTCCTCCGGTCATGGGCAGAGCAGCGCATTGCTCGATTAGACCGTTAAAAAGAGGATATTCATCGAAGGGCTCCGAAGGGTTCGGGTCTCGTTTTATGTCTTTAGCGTCTCGCGGCTGTAGGTTACGGTGCTATATCGATGGAGAGAAACGACGTGCGCTGCTGCTGCTGGTGCTGCTGCTGGTGCTGCTGGTGCTGCTGGTGCTGCTGGTGCTGCTGACCAGGGCACAACCGTCGCGAAAGAGGAGAGAGCGAGCGAACGCGGCTTGTTAAACGTCTATCGCGGGTGATGCATTCCTCGCCTAACGTCCACGTTTCTAAATGGAGTCCCATACATAAAATGCATAAAATTCTTAACAAACTACTTACACCGACGGAAAAATGTTTCTTTGAATTAACTGCCTTTTATCCGACGCAAGAACGGTGCGTCTTAAGTGGAGTATAGGTTATCTTGTTTCAAGTGAAATATTCCTTCTTTCGAGATTAGTGATCAATTCGTTTGATTGAGTTGTTTTTCATGCGTGCAGTCCTAATGAAGTTCCCCTAACGTACGCGTAGTAATTTCTCTTTCCGCGGAATGCCAATAACATCTCTCCGCTTCAAGTTTTCTCGCGAATGACGCAATTTCTAATTAAAACTACCGATCAATTTTGATAAAACTGCTTACAAAATCCTAATCGTTAACGAGTACTGCTCGAGGAGCGGTAACGAATAGTTTCACTCAATGACCGCTGTTTACTAGAAATATACGAGAAAATGCCACCACTGTCGACAATTTTTGAAAGGCATCCAGTGTACGAAGGGAAACTCAGTTTCCCTTCAAGCGGTATCTCGTGGTGCTCTTTTCGTCTAACGTTGGAGAAAGACAGGAAATGACGGTAGCGAACGCTCGGCAGCGCCGAGTCATTCGGCTGACGATCATTTTAATAACGCCAGCGATCGAAATAATTGCGAACCCTCTGATTTATTTCGAGCGATCGAGCTCCATCCCGATCTCGCGCTAACCTACAGGCAATGGATCTAAGGGTGCTCGCCTTACTCCACGTCCGCGCACTTTGTGAAACAGTGAACAAGAGTGAACGCGACTAATCTCCGACGGCAATAAGTAAGATGTTCTCGGAGTCGAGAGCAAGTCGATGGCAACAGCGTCTGTTCCGAGAGAATGCGCTTAACGCATTCTTTCAACGCATTTGACGCGATTTCTTTCGAAGGTTATCAACGTTTCTATCGACGCGAGGTCGTGCGCGATGAGAAGTGTTTTTTTGAACAAACGATAAGTAGCAAGCAAGAAATTTATAAATATCGATTAAAATCCTTCCGAAGGAGGTCGATCGGATTCGTCAAGTAAAACAAAAGAAGTAAAACAACAAGAACGCACGAGGGAGAAATTTTGGCTTTAGGAAGCCGTCGGCGTGAATTTTTTCATCGTTGGCAAATTCAGAATCATCTATCGGGAAGTTACGGGCACGATTAAGGATAAGGAAGCTACTCGTTAATTAGCCAATGAGGCACAAGACTACCGGCTTAACCTTAAAGCCACGTCTATCTTGGGTGCGTAATGTAAAAAAAGCAAATAGATGAAAAGCGGCCCGTTTTCGAACGACAGTCGGGCATTATTCTCAACCTCTGCCCTTTCGTCATTCCTTTTACCAGAGTAACGATTGTTTTACGATACCCTTTAGTCGACGGCACAGAAGCTGAGGAAGGACGCTGGACGGCGGCGAAGGGTCGAAGGGGTGAAAGGGGCGAGAGAAAGAGCGAGCGAGAGAGTAGGTTTTTATTGGTAATTTGTGTAACTAATAGGCTGTCGGAGACAAAGGCTCCTCTCCTCGGCTCCTTCGTCCTCGGCTCCTTCGTCCTCGGCTCCTTCGTCCTCTCGGCCATTCGCTCCTAGAAGGACGAGAAGAAGAACGAGAAGAAGAAGAAGAAGAAGACGACGACGACGACGACGACGACGACGACGACGACGACGACGACGACGGGAACAGGCGTGGTATGGCATCGGTGGGCGCCTCGGCGTCTATGAGAGTTCGGCCCAGCTTTTACTGCTGTGGGCTTCTCATTAACATTCATTGTTGTCTATTGGGAATGAAACTCACGTTACGTTGCTTGCAAAAACAATGTTGCTAGATGATAATTAAGCGTGTCCTTTGACGGCTGCTTTTTATGACCCTATATTGGTATTATTATGGACAGATGTGGGAACGTAAATCATACTTTTTAATAGCTCCTCGATCGTTAAAAACTGCGTTATGTTGTAGATGAATTCATATAATACAACGATTTACGAATGTTAAATTACGCTTTTTCAGGTAATTAAACGTAGAATATGTATGTTATTAAGATATATTACACAAATATGCATATTTGCGTAATAAAAAGTAATACGCGCTCTTTAGCATTTTATTTTAAACGTCGCGTAAACGCACTAGTTGTATTCGACTACAGTAATACCTTTTTAAGTGCTCGAAATTAGCATTGTTATATTATTTATTTCTAAGTTATTATACACTTGCAGCATAATTAGTCTTACTCGAATGACTGCCTTCTCTCTAAATGTTCAGCCTGGATTATTCAATGGAAGCGCAAAATTAATTAAATGTTTGACCGAACTCGCTCCTTCGCGGTTATATCCCTTGGATAACATTTTCCGAGTAATTCCACTCGAATAAATAAATGAAAGGAGCGCAAAGGAGCGGAATTCGAGGTCCGAAGCTTGTCGCCAAACTGTTCGCCATCGTGTCGCAAATCCACTCGTCTTCCCCAGAAAATGACTGTACTTATAGCGCTAAGGACTTTCCGCTCGCGTACACCAGAGCAATTTCAGCCGTAAATGTCGCCACGAGCAGAATAATTTCCTTCCAGAGCCCCGACGGTCTTCGAGTTGTCGGCAAATTTTGCAATTCGTCCCATAAAATATCTGGGCGCGCGGCTCCACGCGAAAGGCAAAAAAGGATGGCGCTCGGCTTCTCCTCGAAGGTTACCCGGGCGCTCGAGTCCTCCTCCTCCTCCTCCTCCTCCACGACCTCGTAACCCCCGCGATCCGAGAAGCGCGCTCGTTACCTCGGGGCCGACCGCAAACGGGGCAAACCCAAGAAAGCGGTCGTATCTCATGGGTTACGTCGCTGCGACGTCGCTGCGACGTCGCCGTCGACGTCGCCGTCGATGCTATCACTCCTCGCGCGCGCGCGCCTCCCCCGCACTCCTGGACGCGGACGACGCGACGATCGGCGAGTTTGTAGCGCTCGTACGGTGTGGCCTCTGCGAAACACGGTTTGCCTCTCTGCCGCTTTTATCGAAATTTTTCCCTTCCTCCCGTTATTGTCGCTAGATAAGCCTGCATTTATGCTGGCTTTTAATGCTATTTGCGAACACGATCACGCGTAATTAGTGATTTTCTCCAAGGTATTTTCTCCAAGTATTTTCATCTCCTCGAACGTGCATGTACTATGGATAAACATACGCCACATCACACCGAACATACGATAATTTCATTTGAGAGTTTGCACGTGTAAAAGTGTAAATAATATCGATGGCTGAAGATAATAATTGTAGTGGTAGTTTTAAAGCGACCCGAGCCTCGGAGGCATTTTATCGAAATCGCGTCTCATAAGTTATTACATAACGCTTCCCCAACACTTTCGACTCTACGTACCTTGACTACGTACTGGAATTTCACGTAATATCAATTGAAAGCGACCTAATTCCAGTTAACTTCGCGTAAAGCTGTTACAAGGATTTTATTTAACAAAGAGACTCGACCTTGCAGGAATCGTCCCGCGCGTAAAGGAGGACTCGGAAGCTCGCTTGATAAAATGGTTAATAGGTGAAAGGAAATAGGCTTAAAATATGACAATGAAGCGGTTAAGTGCGGTGCAATTCAGTTTCAATCCGCAGCGTGGACTATCCGTAGATATCTCGCGTTGATATGTGATTTTCCTGAAAGAATTCCGGTAACCTGTTGCGACATAAAAATCATACTCGTGTATCAAATATTATCTTTGCCTGTATTCGCGAACGACAAACACGGCACACTGTCCCAGAAACGCCTCGACGAAGACGCGACCTTGAGAGCGAGCCTCGTCGCCAATCTTATCGTTTTTCGACTTTTCAAAAGACGAGCTACATGCGCATACAAAGGAGTAACCTAGGCTTTCTGGAGCACACGCACGTACGCGCGCACGCACTGACACAAGCCAGACGAGCACTGGCAGCTTACGCGGGCGGGGGCGCACCGAGTGGCCAAGAGTCGCCGGTAATGGCTTATTTCCTTGTTTGTCAATCTGGTCTAATTCCTCGTCGAGTCGTGGGACACCCGCACCCACGCACCCACTCTCTCTCTCTCTCTCTCTCATTGTTTAACGAGCGGCGTATTTCATAAGCACAGTGACGTGTCGGATTCCTCGCCTCTCTACCAGCCAATCTCTACCGACTAATGTACGTCGCGACACTCGCTTTTCGTATCCTCGTCCGAAAATCCAGAGGAATCTCAAGGATGCCTCGTCGGTTGCTTGACTGGACTCTGCTGTGGCGCCTAGGCAGTCTCGAGGGTTATTGCGAGGGTGAATTTGGACAAGCACATGGGATGTGTATAAATTTTGGGGGTCGTTGCGGTCTCTTGTTGTTCGGTCAATTTTTAAACTTTGCGTCCTTACTAAAGTCCTTTACGCAAGCGTGAAAATAGCGCTAGGAAATTGCAGAGCGAATACTCGTAGAAACTCTTTGGCGAATAAAGTGTTGGAATAGTGATTGATATTGTCAGCCGAGTTTATTATTATTTATCGTAGGGAGCTACGTTATTTACTTTGGTGTCGAGAAACGTCGCGTAAAATATTTCCCATCTCGTTACGAATGATCCGACAACACCGTTGTTATAATATACGAATCAAAAGTTAGCGTCGTTCGCATTCGCTTTCTCCGACTTTTATATACCGGAAATTATTCACTATTCATTTAAGTACATCTAAGCACGTGTTATCCATTTAAGTATATATCGGGCATGTTTCATTGAAAGTATTTAAAGTGTTCTAAAATGACCAAGCAATTATATTTTTATGCAGAGATTAAAGGCTCATTCAAATGTACAGCTGCAGTTATTGATCTAATATTTATTCGTTGATTAGCAAAATATTGCGAGACTCGAGGTACAAATTGCTTTCTCGTTTTACGGATGTAGGATTTCGCGCTTAATATTCCTAGCGGTAATCCAACGAACTCTACTCTATAGCATCGCGTTGCTTTAAAATTCGAAGATTTAAAAATGTCTGCTGTTGTTTGAAGTTGTAAGCAAAGTATTCCTCGGTGGCGGAAGTTCAACGCTTCTGCGCAAATCCACCCATAGAGATAGGAAACTTGTTGCATGTACTACTCGCGTAGGCGATCATCCGACCATTCATTACTCATCTTTTTATACTTACCTCTGCATTTAACGGAATTACGTATTTTTGAAAATACTTTTCTTGCTCGTCGCGTTAGTTACGTAGTTTTTTTTTAAATATTTCCCTGTTACAAGTATCGTTTAAAGTGCCGTAAGTAATGCTTGATTCTTAAATAGAAAACAGCTGAAGTTGTGCGTGCAAAAAAAAAATCACGCACTATTCTAAGGTGAGCGCTAAATTTACGTTACTACCTTATGATGATTTTAAAAATCGTCACTAGTCGCGTTCTCGCTATTGATTTAGATTCAGACGTAAAATTAAAATTTATGTATTTATGTTAAAAACCGATGAAACTGCGTTTTCATTGAAGGTGAACAATGAAGGTGAACAATTAAGGAAAAGTTGATTCGAACCCACTTACGTACATAGGACACTTGTACGAACGTACGGGTATTGGGAGCAAATTCTTCGAAGAATTTTTCGAAGAATAAACAACTTTTGCAAATTTTTATACGTTTTCTCTGTAATGAAAATAACGTAAACCATTGCACTCTTATTATTTAAACGATAATACACGTGATGAAACTCTAAAACAAATATCTGTAACGCACTCGACTGTTGAAGACCATTTCGAATCCTGTGATTACTACGTGATTGCTCGTAAATTTTACTCATCGATACCAACTGAGCATCATTAGCATATATTAATGTACAATTTAATTGCAACATCCTATGCACCAGTTATTAATGATTAATGTATAGGTTGAAGTACGCTTTTTAGAGTGCGGTGTTAATTCTTACGTAAATACTTTGAGGTCTCGAGTGAAATGAGCTGCAGCATTTGAAATATTCTTCGAAACACGTTGTCGAGATCGTAAGAATTTGTAAATCGATTCGAAATGCTACATGCTCATAGCGATAAATTAAGGCGATAAAAATTGAAAGCATCTGAATTTTTTCCGATTTATTTACTAAATTAACTACTTGGATATTGCGGAAGTAACCGTGTATCTCACCACAGCGTCATCCAGTTGAGAACTGGTGAAAGTGAATTTTTTGTAAGCAATACAAAGGGATCTTTGTACACTGAAAGAGATATTCGATCAAGTTTGCTGATAAAGTGATATTTAATGAAAATAATCATTCTGATGTCGTTTTGGTTCTGGCAGCCATCACAAGTAACTTGTTATTCTAAAAAATATTATAGTTTTGTCTGCTGAAACTTTTCGTGCATTGCATTTGGAGCTTATCCCAAGCGTTAATTTTCTTGTAATTTGTAATTAAAATAAATAAATGTACAATCCATGTGTAATTGTTAAACGTAAGAATTCCTTTCGCGTCAATATCGCCTTCGGAACACGATGATTTACGCCCATGAAATTCGTACGTTATGTCAATAAATAGAACATAAGTAACCAAAGGTAAAGGAAAGAGTACGCGTAATAAACGTTGACTGAAAAGCAAAAATAAGAGAAGAGGCATCGCACGAAGCGGGAAAAGACTAGGAAGCGCATAGTCTGTTGCACTTGCTTGTTCGCGTTTACATGCTTCTTCGCAACTCTCCCCCCCCCCCGCCGCCGCCGCTGCCCCCCCCCGCCCCCTCTCTCGCGCTCTCTCGCTCTCTCTCTCTCTCTCTCTCTCTCGCTCTCTCTCTCGCTCTCGCTCTCTCTCTCGCTCTCGCTCTCTCTCTCTCTCTCCCCCGCGCTTTCTTTACTTTTCACCATCTCGTTCCTCTGCAAATCGATGGTTAAAGTGGCGTAGAAAATAAGCAGCTTACGTAGGTCGCTAGTTGTGGAAAGTCAGAAGTGCTTACTTGTCACCTCGTAATCGCACGAATTATTTCCGATTTTCTGGATAACGTTTCATTGCATGCACAATTCTTCGTAATAAAAAATATTATGCCTTTTGAAGGGAGGTTCGTTAATAATCGTAGCTAAACGATTGATGATCAATGGCAAAGTACAATTTAACCGGAATTCTACCGGTTAAATTTGGTTCTAGATAAAGAAGATTTATCTATTATTTTAAATACTTAATAAGCTTGTATTTATCGGAAAACTTGGAAACACTTCTAAAAGAAATGGTAAAATAAGTATAAGTATGAGTAATATTATGAGTTGCGCACATCGTTGCGTTAAAAATGTCTCCAATTCGTGCAACATTATTATTGTCATACAGGCAAAGAGGAAGCAGCATAATATTTGCATTTTATTCACTTTCTCGTATACAAGCACTACGGAACCAATTTAACTATCTTTTGCTCTTTTTCGAAGTTTATGTCACCGATACAATAATATTACAATAACGGACCACTAAACGTACCGATACGCTTTTAAATTTTTAAAATTATTCGCCAATGTCATTCTAGCGAATGCGAAAAACTTTTATCCGTCCGGAACTTTCTGTCCAACTCTCACTCGTATACATTATTCCCAATATCAGGACTAATCAAGCGTTCCAATTAAGACAGTTCAATCGTACCTCTATGCTTGAAAATTTCACCGATTCTTTCCAATGCGGGCAGTTAATAATTATCGCTCGGTGCACAGGCCGATGCAGTAGAATAGCCTATAAATAACGCAAGAGGCGAACGGTTCGCCATTTATTAAGCAGCGAAAGCACGTAAGCGCATGCGCGGCGCATTATGCCATGTACCAGGACGACTTTAAGTAAGAGGAGTCATCGAGCCGCCAAGTATATCCCTATATTTTTTTAGGCTTTCTCGCTTCTACGGTCAAACGATTTTTCGCATCGAGGAAGTCTGATAAAAAGGAAAATAAACTTCTCACTTTGGTTGGTTTACTCCTTTCATTCATGAATTGTATATTAAGCAAATGCCGTTTAGGAGGAGTTCCCTCGGTACAACATCCTTGATATTTTGTGAAAACAGTTTAACCGAGTCGTCGAGTTCAAATGACAATGAAACTTGACAGGCAAACACTCGTGATCGTGATTTATAATTAGAAATTCGGTGTTTACTTTGAAAAGTTTACAGATACACGAGGCTAGTGACACTTATCATGTGAATTGTAGAAGGATAAATCGATCGGTGATGCATTACCTTCGAAACATTTATATCATCGAATTTTTCATAACACTCCTACGACAGCATAAAAAATATGTCCCAATGATTAATACTCGTTGGAATGAAAAAGAAAAAGAATGATAATTTAACGTCGTTGATTTTATAACTTTTTACGTAATACAGAATTACGTTTAATGAGTTAAATTCACAATCCTCTAACGGCGAGAAAAGGAAAACAATATTTAATATTCGAATTAATAAATTGATGACGTTGCGGGGAATATTATAGGTAGAGTAAATAATATTTCCGCATTATCGGTCTACGAATTTTATGCGACTTGACACGTGCTACGTGCAAGTCAAGTACGTCGATAAATAATGTGCATACTCGCGTCAACAAAATCTGAATTCCTGTCCTGTTGAAGTTAATTTACTAATTAATTTAGTAATTAATTTAACCTCGAACCGCTCATTAATGTTTAATTATTACTTGTTACGCGCGCGATGAAATTTTAAAAATTTAACTAATTTACTTTTTTTTTTAAGAATTTCAGCACAAATTAACTATTATCTTAGTAATATTTTATATTCCGGGAATTCAAGGGCAACGTTAGGAGTTTATTAAGGCAAACGTTCGGGATTATGCTCGGTATATTAATGAGGTGAGGTACACGTAACGAGTATTATCGTAATTGGGAGAATTTTATCGAGAAGAAAACGGTCGTTAGACGGGCAAGAGCTGAAAGACATCAAAGACATCAACGACGAAACCGCATATGTACACGTTGATAATGTAAAGCCAAATGTATGGTAATAGGAGGATTTTTGCTTGGACGAATGCGCGAAAGGTCGAATGTCATACGAAAGTCTTCGTTTTTTACCCTGGTAATATTGCAACGATAATATGCCCGAGTAAATGCATTATTGTAATTCGTTATCGCGATGATGCCCTCACTAGCTAATAAACGACATTTATACAAATTTCAATATTTTCATAGTGCTCGCATCGCACATTCAATCTTACAATATTTATCGCTTGTGGTACACAGCACTTGCTCTACACGACAACTATGCAAACAAATGCAATGAGCGCAAGAGACCGAAAAGAAGCGAGGCTTGTAATTGTGTCGAATTGGAAGACACGGACGAGGGACATGGAGACACAAACTACGTCACGATAACGACGCGTCTACTCGTATTACTGGCGCGTCAATATTTATATCGCGACTATGTTTCAAGTGATACGTAGTAGGTCAGCTAGGATGACGGTAGAAGCCAACAGTCGAATGATGGATCATTCTACACGCCTCGTACGTCACGCATTTTCTAATATCTATCGTGTAATGGTCATTTCGGTCCATAAACTCTCTTGAATTCTAGTCTATCGCGTATGCGGTCATGTCCAGACTGCGTATTACCTTCCTTCCGAATTTTCTTCCGCGGGTTGTTAAATACGGTAGAAATAACGCGATTCTAATGGTAAAATGTAAAGTAGGTCGTGCTCGACCTCTTCAAGTGCATTATAATACGTTTGTTATTTTTATATTTTACGATGCAGCTCACATGTTTCATCATCGTGTACATTCACGTGCGCGCCAATTTTATGCGTAATTTGTTGTCGTCTGGTATAAAATTGAGATAATTAAACGATTAAGTATGAGAGCAGCTTTGTGATGCTTAAAGCACGAAACAAAAGTAAAATGCAGGCACTAGGATTTAAGAAGCAAATGATACGATCGAAATTTGCGTTAAATAAGAAATAAATTAAGCGATTACTTTGTAGATGGTGATAAATACGTAGAGTACAATAATAAATGGTCAATAAAACTTTCTTCTGCGTGCTTATCAGCTGCGTTATTACGCGTAATTTTCTTCAGCTTTTTAAACAGAAGTAAAATTAATTTCTTATCAAATGTCGAGGTAACGAGAACTACCGTAGACGAAGAAACGTTTATTATCTAACTAACTATTTTGCATTTAATGGCTACGCGTAATATTAAAATACATCTTGCTTTTAGTTTCATCCGCTTTCATGATGGCTTCATTGCGAATAATATAAAGTTTGATGATTGCCATTATTTTCAGCTTGTTTTCATACCGTATTTGTGGTTTATTTCACATTTGATAAAAAGTTGAGAGTGCTTTGGTCGTTCGGTGACGGTAATGCATTAACGGCGTTATCAGATTTTTCAAGTACCTGGAAGTCTAGACATTAACGGATTCCGTATCAATGATTACGAAACTGGTACCTTTCGTTATTTATATAAGACAAATGACAATAATCCAGGGATAATCCGGGGTTTTCATTTCTTTTTTTTTTTTTTTTTTTTTTTTTTTCATCAAAAATCCAACCACAGGCACAGTGGTATTTCATTCGTGTCATTCAACAATTGACAAATGTCTTTTATGAATATTGATAAATAATCGTAAATCATCGCTGCAATTGAATTTGCTTGACGAATCTGCGATTGCTAAAAACACGTGGGAAGTACCAGCGACTTGAGTTACTGCATTTATCAACGAATTCGTTAGCAAGCCGAATTTGGTAACGTATGATCAGAAATTAGACGTTCCTAAATCATATCAAACGTTATTATATCAAAAACTAATAACATCACACGGACATTTAATGCGAGTATTACAATAATACGAATTATACAATTTTGAGATAAAACTCGTTTGTGGCTAAGGAAAGAAAAATTTACTCGAAATTCAAGGAATAATTAAGAGGACACACGCCCGAGGAGATGACGCAAGTGCGATTATTCGAGGAAAAGTTCCTGCCAACAACCGCTAGTTTTACCCGTAAGTTTCGTGATTTGAACTTTCGTAACTTTCTTCGAGCGAGATTCACGCACTTTTGCAATCTCTGGGCTCGAGTTTTCTTTTCCTCGCTCTTTTCGTAATTAGCGAATTACGAAAAGAGCGTATTATATCGATCTTCGTTAGAAGAGAAAAATTTGTACTTCAATGTGCCGCGAGCTTTTACCGCGGAACAATTATTTCTTTCCAATGACATTATTTTCGACAATTGCACATCCTCAAGCAGCATCTGTACTGGGACTCGAGCCTCGACGAATGCACATAAAAAGGCAGGGCGCAGTTGCAAATAGACCCGACATGACCCGACATGACCCACAAATGATATCCGGTGACGTAGGCACCCAAGCGACATCATACAATTATGCACACGAAGTGTCTCTCTTTATTACTGTTCGTAAGTCGACGCCAAGCCTAACTAACTAACTACGCCCGTTAATTCGCCCGTCCTGATTTCGTCCTGCGCACAATTCGCCCGTTCTCCCTTTCGGATAATGCTGGTCTCTTACTTTCCCCCCAATATTGGAAGTATTGGATCAATTTCATCTGGAATAAAGATTACTGGTGCAATTGATTTCTAATATAATTACAGTGCTTATTTCAAGTAGGAGGATAAATCGCAGTTACCGTATCTCAAGCTACATTCTTACAACTGGAACCGACACTATATACAGAAGACACTGGAGCGTCTTATGAAAGCTACATAATGAATATTTAAGGATTTACCAAGGATAAAGTATGCGCACTTATTTGAACAATGAGACTGCATACATTGAGACGAGACTGTAAGCGAAGAACTTTGTATTTTAAGACTTCAATCCTAGTTGTGCATCCGCGTTCTCTAATGCATTGCTCTCGATTGGATTCTAACGTGGACTGCTCTCGTTGATTTGTGACGTTTAAAAACAAAAAAATACGGTACGTGCTGAAATTTATCGACAAAATGCGCTCTAATGCGCGTAACGAGTGCGCCGCAGATCCAGCAAAGCGGACGAAAAGGTCATTGGAAATTCGTAATTATCGCCATTGGTAATGTTGCGGGACGAATAAAAAGTGGGTCTTGGTGTCCTTGAAATGCTTGATTAATACTTCCAAGTGTCAGTGTTCGAGGCAAACGAGGATATTTTAGAGATGTTCTCGGATGAATAAAATTCAGGAAGGTACGACCGACACAATTCCGGCGTCGATAGAAGAGCGCGATTAATAAATCAAGGAACGTAAAAAGCCATCGAGCCCCCGAGAGAAATGAAACCGTTAACCATGCGCGTACAATTCTAGGCAGGTAGTCGAACATGAATGCATGTTTATTAAGTGCACTTCTCATCGACGTACGAACGTCATCGCGTCGTTTGTCCCTTTTACAAAGCCAATTGTATGCGTATTCGTTTGCTCCCCCGAAGTGCTTCGCTTTCGAATAATTTCGAGACACCTTGTGGATAATCGCGAGGTGCGGGCATTAATCGGCCTTGCATTTCCAGTTCGCGTACGGGTGATCGAGTGTTAATTTCAATTCGTTTACTTCGTTATACCGGCATTATCGCGGCATTTTATTGCGGTAATACGAGCAGTTGAGGATCCTTTAATGTATCTCCGCTAGATTTTTCGGCGTCATCGCGCGTGCTTTCACCTACGAAAGTCTTGACAACGTTTCCTCCTACGTTTCCTAATAGTTTCTCACGTCAACGAATCTGCTCGTTTCGTTTCTAAATTCGTTTTAGATTAAAGAGGCAGAACGTTACGCATCCAACGTTAAGACTCGCTTTTATTAAATTCTTTGCCACGCGTATTTCCTAATTATTGGTGTTACATCGCTCGCGTGCATCAACGCAAGAAAGTACTGACATGCGTTTTCATTGGCAGTATGCAGTTTATCGGTATGCAGTACCGATGTACAGACTATTCGACTGTGAGAAGTAATTCCAGATGTAAAATGGGGTGAAGAGAGAAAGTGAAATTTCAGATTTATGAACTCTTTTTACGCTAAAACACCGAACATTAGAAAGTTATTCGTATATGAAAATAATTAATTCCTAAAGTTGAGATTAAAACTGAGATCTGTTTCTGTGATTTCAATTACCAATTGTAATTAATTTATCAATCGCAATTCCACTGTTTTCCTATCTGTTTTCCCATCGTTAGTTATTTATTTATTCGCTCGAGAAAGTTCTCTGTATCTTCCGTGATGTAAAACAAGAATCGAAATCTGTTCGAAAATGCACTTAAAACTCAATGTCTTAAAGAGAAAAATTCCGAAAAATAAGCGATTTCAGTCCTTAAAAATTACTCGCTAGGTACGCTATGAATTACTTTTATTGCTCGAATATCGCTTGGATATTCGCTGGAATATCGCAAGGAGGTGTACATGCGCCAGATGCGAATAATTATATTCATGAAGATAAAGTTGATACCCATCGCACCAGAAACATGTTGACTTAAGCGCGAAATAACGATTGTAATGTTTACACGTTTAATGTACATTACTAACATAACGGATGAAACTTTTGCCCCGATTATTCCGTGAATGCGAGTGAAGGAACCGGAGGGAATAACGAGGAATGAAGAGGAAAATTCGAGGGTCCATTAGTTAAAAAATCCATTGGATTTTTTTAAGTCGTGAGCGCAAATGGTCGAGAGATTCCGCGAGAGTCGCTATCTCCCTATCCAAGATTGTTGGCATTCAATAAAAAGAGTACCCGAAGGAAAAAAGGCGTGGACTCGTTTATTTTTCACTTTGTCTTTCACTTTTTTTTCACTTTATTTGTTTAAAGAATCGTTTCCCAGTTTCGGCTGCACGAACTTTTATGCGTGCTCTGTAAATTTATAACCAATTCCACGGACCTTTATTTTATATTTTATACACAATTAGTGTTATTAACGTTGCGCTCTAAGAATGGTTACATTTATTTTTGTTTACATATATTATTAGCGTTTTCTTTATTTTTGCCTCTTGTGGTACTCGGAAAGAATCTCCGTGCTCGAATCACGTGCTTCATCTTTCTCATCTAACCTCGAGCAATGTTCATCCTACTTTTTGTTTCCCTGTCGGCGCTTTCAAATATCCTTCAGGCAAATTAACGCAAAAAACGATGGTTGTGCTTTATCAGGTAAATCGGCCACTCGTTTGCTCAAGTCGCGATAGTCCATTGCTTTCTTTTTTCGGTGGCAAAGAAAAGAAGGAGCGTGAAGCCGAGCGCCTCGAACAAAAACCCATAAATTGGTAATCGATCGGCTCATTTGCATTCTCAGTCAATCCGCTCTCTCTCTCTCTCTCTCTCTCTCTCTCTCTCTCTCTCTCTCTCGTATGCACCCAACACGCACCAGCGTACGCGTGTGCACATCCACGCGTATTTCCTAATAAAATAGCGGCCGCACGCCCCCTTATATACTCTTTCTCTTTTTCGTGCACCCGGTATCTGGTTCTCTCGCTCGTTTGTCATCTCTTTGTTCTGAGAGTTGGTAACGACTAATTCCTCTTTTACGAGGAACGCACTCGATCTCTTTTATGGGGACGAATTCCCTTTTGCATACACTGCTGCACAATCGACGGGAGAATAACCCATTTTTATGAAGACTGTGAAATAGGACCTAATAATTGAATCGCATTTTTTCTTAAAATATCACGTAATCGATTACAGAATAACAACGAGCATTAGCGACGTATTCCACTGAATCGTATAAAGTATTAGAATTTTTCAACAAAATAAGAAATATCATTTTATTAATACAAAATTATTAATAATAAAGTGGTAGATTAAAGGTAAATTCAAGTAACGCGTATGTATATTTATGATCTTATTTTTATGCATTAGACTTACACATGATAGTCAACAACCATGTGTAATATATATTTTTTGGTATGAAAAGTAAATGATAATCACATTTCGAATCAACGTACGTATTTAAAATATCTATGAGGCAAAAAAGCATTTCGAAATAAAACAAATTGTTACGATACACAGTGACCGGGATGTTTTGTTCAAGAATTTATTACAGTTTTGAGCAGTAATCGCTACCTGATAAGTATCAAAAATATTCACGTATCCGTTTCTGAAGCTTCTGTATATAAAATATATATTCATCCATTGGTTATTCGCTGCGACAGTCGAAAATAGACGTTTTCTCTTGTTACCACTTTTTTCGTAACTAGCGTGAAGTACTTTTCAAGGCTGAAAAGTAAAATGTGTCGACACGAGGGAAGATGGAGATTTCATTGAAAGGCATAATGTTCGAATTTAAAGAGAAACCGTTTTATTAACGGCGTTCGAAATATCAACTTTTATTTTTGACCGCACAAACCAAAGTGCAGATTCAAATTGCTCGCGTATGTACTCTACAGTACGGCACTTTTTATGCTCGTTTAATGAATTTGAAAACATTAATTAACAAAATTTTTTAACGATACACGTTAAGTAAAAATCCAATTATCACTTCATAAAATGCGAGCTTATATTGGACTTAATGAGCTTAATTAGCTCTAAATGGCGAATGTGAAATAATTCGTGAATTAAAAGATAGTGGCTAATGCCGTACTTTCATTTTGAAAATATGATTTATTTAACTGTTATAAGCAGCTAAACGAAAAAGGTAAAAAATTTTCAAGATCGTTCAAAGATGAATAAAGTGATATCGCTTTAAATCGCGTTATTATTCTTAAGCATAACGAAGTTTTAACAAAATTATAAAATATATGAAATAATTTCAAGATTTAGCTGGGATAGTGTGCAGATGCTGAATTTTTCTACCGAGTATGTACGTTGTACGTTATTCGTATGGTGAAACTAAATTATTATTGTCTAAATTTGTTGTGCTCGTATTCTTATTATAACTGTAACGCTAGAAACGGGAGAAAGGTTTTTAAATGTCGTAATGCTATAATTTTAAAAGTACTTCGAACAAGTGCTTTCAAATCTTTCAATGTACGCGTAAGTATTCCTATTAAAATACTTATTAACTCATCGAAATAAAAAGCACAAATAAGCGCATTAGGATGATTTGATTGTCTTGCCAGTAATTATATTTATTATAGGTTGTATATTCGGAAATGATAATTCACGAAGCAAAAGCTTAATGACGAATATAGAAAAGCGAGGACACGAAAGCGCTCACGAAAAGTTATCGAACGATGATTGATTAAAAATTGGAAATTAATAGTACGTTGAGCATTGAGCGATAAATCCCCAACTACTTCGGCACTCCATCGAGTACTTGTATTTTTAAGATCACGGACAGTAGCGTCATTTTTTCTCTTACGCGGATGCTAATCCACAAAATAATGGAGCTCTTAGCACAACGCTATCACGTGTAATTGCGCGTTATTATTCATTGCCCGCGTAATAATTTACGACTCGCACATTTCCTTGGAAAACTTGATTGGCCCTGCTACTCTATGCGTAATGTGCGTCACGAATTTAATACCTGCGAAATTGCCAGGTGTAGTGAAACTCTGTTCCTATCGTCCGCGTGTATGCGAATATCACCTTTCTGATTCGGTGGAAAATTATTGTTTCATAAGTTGAAATTGAATATTTAAATCAAGAATTAGTATTTAGTTACGTTTCTAATACACGTCGCAATTTTTTGCAATGGTACTTTTTAATCGAAACGCTTACTTTTCCAGGGAAATGATTAAATCTATTCTACGAATGAAACGTTATAAATTACAATGTAACATCCAATAGATAAGTGTATACTTATATTGTACTCGGTATCTGCTATTCCGTAAAGAGTAGTGTAATAGTGTAATATAAATCTTAAAAACTCCAAATTGTTGGAAAAGAAATTTTTTCAAGGCGCTCCTATTGATACGAATACAAGATCTATTCGTAAAATTCGCAACTACATTATTAACATTATTTGACATTATTAATCCCTGAAAATCGTGCACTTTTCATTTTGTAATGTAGTAATTTCCAAATTGTACATTTTATGACATATAAGTTTTAACAAAGTTAAAAACAAACGTCTTATAAAACAGTTTCAAATTACTTTTTGATTATACATCGTAAACAAAATGTGTACGTTTACATTTGTTTATATCGAACGAGATCGTATAACTATTTGAATTTCAAGATTATTTTAATTAATTAAAAAATTAAAAAGCAAAATATACGCGTGTACGTCCGTAACTTCGAATTCGATGTATTGGAGTTCCGAACTCGTGTAGTCAACAATTTCTCAGATTTTTATCAACTATATAGAGTCCATTAAACTTGCACGTAGGAACAAAGATTCGAGACTCTGATGCACCATATTTAATTCATCGTGCACTGGAAAACAGAAGCTGCGCGTGCGCTGAGCGAGAATTAACGTCCTTGAAAAACGATTAAACGTCGTCTTCCGCGATAGAGCCAACTACGGTAAGTCAACAGTAAAATGTTGCTCCGCCTTGCTTTCGCACTGAGTAAAAAAGTTGGAGAGAACGAAATACATACGTACGTACGTATGTATGTATGTGTGTATAGCGAGACAGAGAGAGAGAGAGAGAGAGAGAGAGAGAGAGAGAGAGAGAGAGGAAGGGAGAAATGGAAAAGCAACAAGAGTGCGATCGGTGTGGGAAATTAACTTTTCGAGACTGATCGTAAAGCAAAGCTTCGCTCGTAAAATGTCTAGCGCTATACACGGCAGCATTCGCTACGTAATACTCTCTCTCTCTCTCTCTCACTCTCTCTCTCTCTCTCTCTCTCACTCTCTCTCTCTCTCACTCTCCCTCCCTCCCTCGCTCATTCGCTCTTTCTCTTTCGCAAGTGTGAGTTTTTAATCTTTTAACCCTCTAGTCGTGTAACAAAATGTCCTCGTCGTTTATTTTTACTCACTAAACGGATCTTCGCATTGGTTCACAGATATGATTTCTACATGAACTATTCATTGTTCGTATTTAAAACCGTATTGCTTATTACCAACTCGTGCTCGAACATTAAGTTCAATTTTCATTTTAAATCCGAAGAAACTATAATTTTACGAAATCTAATATTTATTGCAAATTTGTGTTGATGAAACTGAAGCAATTAATCATTATTTATACGCGATGCATAATAGATCTTTAAACAGCAAATTTTATACCATAGATGCGGAATTGTTAACGCAATAATTTTTATCTTAACCAATATTTCATACTGCCAAACGTATAACGTAACGGAGATATCGATGTTTAAATGATTCACTCAACGTATACATCGAAATTTCAAATATAATAACTTTATCGTCGAAGATTTAAAACCATTCGCTTTAACATTACGATCTTATTCGAACTTGTGTACTTTACATGAGTTATCAATATAAGAGTACTAAAAAAGAATCGGTTTCAAACGATTAATGCAAAGAATTTCACAATCATCTAACTGTTTGCCATAAAGTAAGTACAGTTCGAAGTCTCGAAAATTACCAATCGTCCTTTTCATAATGGACGATTAGAAAAGAAATTTCCTCTTATACGCGTGACGTATCTTGATCAGGATATATTCAAAAGAAGTTATTCGGCTATTCGTTGGTAATAAAAATTTTATAATATTAATTTTCCACGCATGCTTGAAAGGTATGAAATTAATAGCTCAAATTATTCGAACTTTAAGAAGCTTTCGTTGAAACATCAATCGTCTAATAACATTATTGCGTTATTTTGCTAGTGGGACCACACGAATCGCCAATATAATTGCCAGTGGTAAACATTTAAGCAAATTTTACATAAGTTTGCTGTCGTTGAAGAGTTTACTGGTGTGAAACTTCATTTTGCATCGCTACTCCGTTTCTCTACTTCGGCAGGAGACGCTCGGACTCATGGGCAGAAACATAATTAAGTCGTTCCAAGTTCCGTATTACTTAAACTCGGTAATTGCTTAATAATAATTGAAAAGCCGGTTGCGCTCCTGCCGCCGACTTTTATAGGATGCGAGTAATTTGAATTTCGCGCTCCGCGGCTGAGTTTACAAACGAACGGCATCGCGTGTGTTCCGCATGTTGGCCTTTCCTTGAAAGTTGCTACTATCGGAATTGGTCACGGTATTTACGTACGTATTTTTACATGGATTTTTTTCTTGGTAACCAGATGCCTAATCATCGAGCTATCGCGTATGCGCGCAGAAACATAAATTTTTTCTACGAATACCTCAAAATGAATGTATCCGACTCTTTTAGCATAGGTACGTACACGTACATACACGTATACGTATATATTAACGTATCATATTAAGCTAATGGGACACGTTGGACTCACTTTATTCATCATTGATTGACTTGATAAACATCACCGACTGATTTGTCATTATTCGAATAATCCGAATTTAAGTAATTCGTAACGATGATAACTGATTTCGAATTAATTCGCGAAGCTTTTACTGTCGCCGTGTAACGTTGTGGAAAATACAGTTTAGACGATATCCCAAGAAGTTACACATTTATCAAATCTAGTCAGGTGGATTAATTAATGTCATAAATCAACCGCATGCGACAAATAAGTATTAGAGAACCAGGCGTGGCAAAACAATCAGGTCTCAAACGTTCCTTTCTTAAGCTTACAATATTCGAGTCCAAATGCTTAGCTGCTTCAGTCGCCGTTTTTGTCTTCTTTTCTTCAATCAATGATAATCCACGCGCGTCATTTTAAGTATTCTACCGACGATAAAACCATAAAGGCCCTCCCCAAAGTTCCAACCGACGTAAATGCAACCGGTGTGATGCCTGAAATCATAACATCTCAACAGGCGCGAATTGCCTTTAACTTCGTTGCAGAAAAATAATATACAATCTGTATCCCAATTACTGTCGCTCAAATTTCCTCAATTTCCTTCCGTGTAAATAAATTTCTCACATTTAATTATTGCAGCCTTGCTCTTTTATCTTATTTTTGTAACCTTTTATTTTCTCTCCGCTTGCTTCTCGTCTTCTTTCCTCTTTATTCCGAATAACACGAATTTACATATACATTCAATGGTATACATAATCATTTATCAGCTCTTATAAAATTAATGACCTAATTAATAAAAGAGCGTTTTTAATTTAATTGATAAGCCACATCGTTCGTTGGTCAACACCTTCGCGTTACGACACACGTTCGATGCTGCTACATTGAAACTAAATTACGCTCTCCAAATAATTGAAAGTCTCGGGTAATATTTATGAAAAAGAGCACTTATTAGCAAATTTTACTTAATGCGTTGAATATCGCTGTTCAGTCCATGCTACGCTTATCGGTAGCTCACTTATCGGAACTTCGTTATAATTGCCAGTATTGGATGCCTCGCCGATCAAAACGGCCTGTACGGATGGACCAATCTTTCTTCCATGAAAATTCACGATACGAACAAAGTATTTGCCGGTGTGCCAGTCACGACACCCTCAAAGTTTCGGTAATGCGTATTTGTATTTGTTATTAGGGTTATTCCCTCCGTCGTTGCTTTATTCGATAGAGTAGTAAAGGAAAATTATTACAAAGAGATTTGCGATGCGTATAAAAAGTCCTCACCTTTAATGATTACCGATTGTACACTGAAATATTTGTGCATTTTTCGTGCATTAAAGCTAATGTAGGAGATAAAGAAAATTCGTTACATTTTCATTCTACGCCAAGATATAATTGGCTAATAATCGCTACTTCGATGCTTCAATGTACATATAAATCAGATTTACGATCCGTCAAGCGTTTATCATTTTAATCGCTGCCTCTCGCTTTACTTCTCACGTGATTCAGCGGCACAACTCGGAGACCCAAAAGTATCAATTCGATGAAAGTCGCGTCCGTAAATTCGGTGCCTTCATTTCATCGCCTCGGAATCCACTTATACGTTTGCATATTTTTCGATGATAACGAATATTGAGAATCATTTAAGTAGACTTTCCGTGGTATTATATCGCGCATAATTGAGTTTCGCAGGAGTATGAATGCGTTCGTAATCCTGAGCTTGCAAATAATAATAATCGCAGCGTAATACGAGTGGGTAAACGCATGTACGCGAGGGGTTTAATCGTTGTCTTTTATTTCGTCGGTGCCTATTGTTTTTGTCATTTCGTTCTCTCTCTCTCTCTCTCTCTCTCTCTCTCTCTCTCTCTCTCTCTCTCCGTTTCTCTGATCTCGTCTATTTCTTTTTATTTATTGCAATTGGCATCAGTGATTAAGAATAACGGAGTCGCGGTGCAAGGATTTTATGGACTTTGCGTTTCGTAGGGCAGAATTAATACGAAGCGATAAATTCACTTATAAAAATAATTGACGGGAAGTTTTATAATTGCACGCGTTACAAAATGTTTACCAAAGACTCTCTCTCTCTCTCTCTCTCTCTCTCTCTCTCTCGCAGCTTCGAAGCACGTTCATTTCTACCGTGAAGCTGCCACTGGACTCGTAAAAAATAATGTTTTATCGCTTTATCTGTGGCATTCTTATAAAGTCCACAATATGGCCGCTATTCACGACTGACATTCGCGAAGCTTTTATAGTTAATAATTATTTTACATTATTACACATTTTCCTTCTCGTATTGATTAATTTAATTATTCTATCGGATCCTATACGCGTGCCTATATTAATTTAATATTTTTGACACCATCAAATAATCGATAACATACCAGTGAAACATTTATTATCAAAACGACAAATAATCATTACATTTAAAGAGAATGACTAAATAACCACAGTTAAATAGAATTGATAAGCTTTTGTAATGATGCCATTTGTTCCACTAAATTTTTTATGCAAACGTTTATAATTCGGTAACCGTAAGCCCTAAATAAATCAATGTAAACGTCTGAATTCACTTTGCATTTGGAATTCCTTCGCGTAAAATATTACTGTACACACCGATGTAACCTACCTTTTATAGCCTCGGTTTTCTCAACTACATAAACTTACCGATAATTCTTGGGGAAAGAGAAAAGATTTTTATAATCCAACTCGACGATTCGCCAACGCTTTAATACGCAAAGTCGAGCAATTTCTTATCACTGTTCACGAGCACTTTCCCGACATGATGCTTATACACTCAAATATTTCGCTAAACGCGAACGCGTGCACTTCGTTATCGTATTTTAATTTTTGACTCGATTACCGTACACGTAAAGCGCTCGGGTGAGCTCGCGGTTAAGCAAACCGATATTAATATGTCATGCACGCCGATTATGTCACGATATTAGTCCTCGGTGTCTTTGGGTGTGGCCCGCGCGTGCATGTGTTCGAATTCCAATCGGTCTGCTCCTTTTATCCGTTTCGCGACTCGGCGACCGCGACTGCTGCCACGAGCTCGACGTAGACGATCGACCGTCGAGATCAACGGCAAAGAAACGTTGCCACGAACTTGGCTTTTATGTGTCTTGAGGTTGTCTGCATCCGAGTACCTATAAATTCAGTTTTAAGTAGTTCCGAGCCGTTGTTGCGCCGAGGACTCGTACGGCATGCACCGCGCATAAAGTGTACCTCGCGATAATGAGCGTAGAGAGTATTGATTTCGTCGGTTGCCGCAACATTTTCGATAAACAAGAGAAGAAGAGCCCTTTAAAGTGCGTAAGAGATATTGCAACAATTACGTTATGGGGAATTAATTTTCTCGTTGTGTACAATGGTCGTTTCGGATTAATTAGCTGAAAGGGGCGTACTCATCATTGCGGTAAATGCACGTTTTATAGGCTCTTCGTAGGATTGTCAAATTCACTTGTAACTTATTCGTCCTGTGCTTTATCAGATTTATCGGACAGAATGAAATTTGAATGAAATTTCTTCCGACCGTCCTTCCTGCTTCACACTTGGGATGCACGTTCGTTATTTTAATACGGTCCAATTTAATGTACCCAGATTGTCTTGTTTTACCGGGACAAAGGACCCTTATGAATTAATATTTTAGATGTCGCGAGATGAAAATTTAAGCCGAAAACGTTGACACGCGCTAAGCCATTTCAATATCCAGGTCACAAATGTAAAGCAGATATCTGAAGGCCAACGTAGTAATAATACATTGCATTGTGTCAACTTGATTCGAATATACTGCTGATTAAGCTGCTGACGTACAAAGTGAGATTTTATTTGTGTACTTACACAGAGTTCCGAATTAAGGATACTATGTAACAGCTCGGTCGCTAAATTTCACTTCCACGAGCACGCGTAGATTTGATGACTCAATTATCGTAATTGTACGTACCTGAAATTAAAAGCAAATGCATAAAATTAGTTATTTTCTTATAATAACCTATACTATGTGTAACGAAATAATAATAATGTGATTGTACGTAACCGTACAGTTAATAATATTTACATAACAAAGTTTCGATCGCACAAGGTAATACCGACAGCCTTAGACCGCGTGTAATTCTGCCTGTACGGCTGTACTTGCTAATTTTCAGAGAAAGTTATTAATCGAGGAGTTCCACACAATTTAAATCCTCGTCACAATTTTAATCCGTCTAAACGAATAAGTTAACAAATAAACGTTGATGAGAATAATTGGAAAAATTCGAATTAAATAAAGCAGCGCCGTAAACGTAGGCTATTTTATTATTTGCATTTAATCGGTGCATTACTCTCGATACGTTTGGCACTTCAACTTTGAATCGTGTATCTAGCGAAACGACAGTGTTTAAGTTTGCTGTACAGGTACGCAGACAACAGAAAAGTTCTCGTCTTTGCTGTTCGAGAGAAATTCTTCACACATAATAGGTGTATTACGCTTGCGAAACATCGTCAAAATCAATGATTTTATTCCGTCGAAATTAGTGCACCAATGAATGTCGGTGCATCATGTTATCATCGTTATAATGCAAAAATACGAATTAACGAATGACAACTTTAAAGTTCACATTTTTCTACGCGAACTTATTTGCTAATAATGTTAAAGCTCGAGTGGCTTTCGCTTTGAATTACGTCAGTGTGTCAAAAGACTTCCAACGCTTCCGGCGAAAACAAAAAGTTTGGAATGCCACTTATAATTATCTACAAGTTCTATCTAAAATCCAGACTACCAAAGTTAATCCTTTCGGGTGTTTTTCAGTATAATACAAAACTCGCAATTCAATGACCACGTAGAAGGCGAATTTTTCGAGCGATGCATTGCTAGTTCTGCGCGTTCACGGAATTTTTCCAAACTTGCGTATGTACTTGCATGTGCTTGCTATGCACTATGCACGTATTATTATACCTGTGGATTTGCGAACACGTTTTTCTCGACGACGTAATCGCGCGCACGCCCATGAAAATAAATCGCTCGATCGCTCGCTTTGCACACTTATCGAATCATCTCCATCTCCTTTTCCCTTCTCCTCTTTCTTACTTCATTCGCAGATGTAATTTATGCTTCCATTACTTTCTCTATTTTACGTTTTATCCAATATTCAGTTTAATCTTAACTCTTCGCAATTGTTTTACCAACAAATTAATCCTTCCATATTTATAATTACGCTCTTTATAATATTCCGTTGAATCCTATCTTCGCGTGTACAATATTTAATATAAGACGCCTAATTGAATTATTACATTGTACTGTAATTTAGATATTGTACTACGGGAATATAAGCATTAAATTCAAACTAAATGGTTCGGTTGTTGTTATTATTTGAATAATGATTTTTAAAACGTGGAAATTGCCGTAATTTTCCATAATAAAAGCAAATTATTAATTCTATCGTGGAATACGTTTTCCTATTCTCGTGGGCGTTGAGCGAATTCAAATCTTCCAGTACATTTGGATGCAAGTGAACGTACGTGAAATGTCAATCCTTTGGAATAACTAACTTTCGAATCTTCTTTTATTTCCATGCCTTAGAAATATTAATGAAAAGGTATTATCCTCTCGTGTATAAAATAAAACAAATATGGAATATGGATTATTTACGTAGGTAAATCTTTTGAGGGAAATTTTATTCGTGCAATCGTAGTACCAGAAGAGTCGTACCGTAACATGACCGTTGCATTACGTTATGCAAGAGCGGAGCTTAATTTATGATGCAATTTTTTAGATTAGTTTAGATCCACCGCAACGTCACGAAAACAACGAAACTATCAACGAGCCCTTTGTTCTAAAAGGGCTAAATTTTTTCACTACCATTTCCAGTATTACATCTTTACTTTCGTCTAACCTTTTCCCGGCCATAATAAGCAATGTTAGCTTATCAATTCTGTATAGGTGAAATTAAGCCAGGTGCAACGGAAGTGTACATCTCGAATGAGTCATTTTTCAAAAGATACCGTAATTACAACACCTTAAAAGGACTTTTACATAGCCATTTTCTACTTTCTTTTGCCAATGTATTATCGCTCTTTCAACGAATTCAAAAATTTCCTGCGAATAGAATTTTTACCTTCAAATTCATTTCACCTCGAAGAATTCGCTTTGCATCCTTTTGATTGACGCGAGTTTTTCCGATATTTTGTATAAAGGATTTAGTTGCGCCGTACTGTTTCATATTATTATTACAAGTGGGCCATAAATAATATGATTTCGTTCCGTTGGTAGTTTTTAAGATTTTGCCGGATGAAGTTTGCAGAAATGAAAGGTTGCGAGAAAATTAAACCCGAATGAATGTCGTACGTTCGACTATGTTTCTGTATTTGAAAAGTTCGTTTTCTCGAAAAGCGATGGATATCTGTTGCCGAGCGTGTTAACAATGACAGAGGTGTGACGTAAATGTGACGGGTAATCATCGCGTATGACTCTCCTGAATCTGAACACTTATCGAAGCCTTAGACACGCGCTATATTTCAAATCACATAACCTGCCCACATTGGCACAAGAAGATGAGCGAATTAGGACTTTTGTTCTTTAATATGAAAAAGGGGATCGTCGATTCGTAGTTGAACGCGAGATGAGCTACATTTCGTGAATAAGTAAATGTACTTTTATTTTCGTGGCGATTTGCCGAGTTGCGGATCGCTTTCTTCCATAAATTACAAAGAGGTGTGGAGCAAGAGAGAACATAAAAGCAAGCAAACACGTGAGATTGTCAATAGCTTTGGTAGATGACAAGATAAGGTAATTCGGATTTTAATTACCGAATGAAAACTTGGATAATGGCCATATAATAGATAATTATTTTCATACGTTCAAAGTTAGATAAATTCTAAATCCGTTTTTTGTCAAACTTTATTTGAAACCAAGATTCTTATCGGTGAACGTCAGTAATTGGTTTTTTACCCCAATTAAGTATGTAAGTTGAAATGATAAATGGAATAGATTGTAATTTTTAATTAACCAACGCCAAAGAATAGAGCGTTAAAGAAATATGCCCAATACGGCAAACGGCCGTACAAATTGTAAAAAAAAAACCCCCGCAGAAATCCGTATGAAATATAAATAAGGAAATGTAAATGCATCGTTTACGATATCCTGAAAAAAGCGCAAGTTGTAACCTGTTTTACTATTTGGGCGTGTCCATAAACACTGTAATTTTCGAGCGCTTGTTACGTAAGCTCCGAAACGTGCGCGCGCGCGTGTGTGCAGCTCTGCATAACTAGGAGAGAAACGTATGGTTAAGTAACACCGTAATTCATCAGTGGATGTCCAGGCATTATTGCATTTAATCTCCAAAGAAGATTTTCGTATTGATTTATTTGCTAGGTGCCTTTATTTCTTTATCGAATAATTTCTATAGTATAATAAAACCTTTTAATAAATAAAATCTTTTAATCGATCGAATATCAGAAATAATTACTAGATGGTGTTTATTTAGGATAAATCAATAGAATTTTTTGCGCTAACTGCGTGCCTTGCCTCTACGCGTACAAGCGTACGCGCGCGCATACGTGTAAACGTGCGGCACGCTAAGAATACTAAGGCGTTCGAATGTATGAGTTGAAACGAGGACCGGTCATTCTTCACTTTCTACCGTACGAAATCATATCGAAGTTACAGCCCGAGTGAAACGTAGAAAAATACGATCGAGCCCGACAATTAAATATGACGTTCAATCGAACAGCATTTCGAAAAGGAACTCATCCACTTCCAAGAGCCAAGTAATTATTTGATAAATGTTTCTAAGGCGTCAGAGCCTGTAGGTGTATTTAAATTTCTCGCGTGTATTTAATTATGCCTGAGAACTTGGCCAAGATAAGTTGATATTTCAAGATTTTGTACAATACTTGTATAATAATTTATCATTACACAAAGTATGAAATTATCCACTTCGGTCTAAGTGATCATATTGCAATGAAATATTTACACTGGCGAGCTGTAAATTGAGATTAAACTGGTTCGTTTATCTATTACGCGAACAAAGTACTATGACGAAACTAGAACGTTACACAGTTTCCAAAGACATGCCGGCGTCAAGCTTATCGAAGGAGTTTCTTCGCATTAGTAATCGATAGAGCCGAATTTCACAACAACAAAGTCGCTCAATGGCTGCGTACGCAAAGTTGATGTTGCATTCGCAATCTCGAAGGGCAGTACACGGAAACACGATCGACGCGTGTGAGCATTAAGAATTATGATTTGGCAGCACTGGCGCACGTTACACGACGACGTTACTAACGCGTGTTTAATTTTGCTCCTTACGAAAGAATCCAGGTACACGCGCATAACGAGGCGGCGATTGTTGTACGTGTAGCTGATCAACTTTCGCCGGGCTCTTTTGTCTTGCGGACAGTTACTTCTTTTACATCTGGTATAATAGTAGTGACTCGAGTGTTGTATGTTAATTAAAGCACGTTCGGTCAACAAGGATTGATTGTCTCTGAGTGCGCGCCTTATTGAGGCGCGCATGTTTAAGCGTTTAAGCGTTTAAGCGTTTAAGCGTTTAAGCGTTTAAGCGTTTACACCGAAAAGTTCCATCGAGGTTTTCTTCTCTTGTCGTTACACGTATATTTTCTACGTGCGCACAAGCCAACGTTTTACGGAAGGTTGAGTATTTTTCGTAGTCGCCGAATCATCGTTGAAAGTATCGGATGCTTAGAGTCGCGCGAGGAAAATTCTAATCGTCGTCGACATCCCAGTCACCACTTTCGACTCGACGAATTAATTTTTATCGTTTGCATTAACGTAAATGAGTCATTCGCGTTAATTTAGTCATTGATACGCCAAACGTTTCGCACAATTTAAGTATACTCGCGGTACATTGTGATTCCCATATTTGTGATCTTCATACATTCAGCGCTGATAAATATTTTATGCATGTAAACTATCGCGGTCATCTTGGCCGATCGGCGAGGTTAAGCACGTCAAAGTGTACTGGTCTCGTCGAATTCGTAAGGATAACTTGGACGGATCGTGGAGTCGTTCTTTTATTACGATTTAAACCTAAATTGGTGTGTGTGTGTGTGTGTGTGTGTGTGTGTGTGTGTGTGGTTTTTTTTTTGTTTTTGTTTTGTTTTTTTGTTTTTTTGTTTTTTTGTTTTTTTGTTTTTGTTTTTGTTTTTGTTTTTGTTTAAGTAACGATAACGGTTACTGGTGAAAGAATAATAATAATAATAATAATAATAATAATTACTCGCTTTTTTCAGTAGCTGCTTCGATCATGGGCTGAATTTAAAGAAAAAGGAAGCGAAGCCCTGTGAAATAATATTGACAACAATTCGTTAACGCGGGAGTAGGTGCAACTCGTGTACAACTCGTGCATTAATACGTAACGTCTCTAACTACAAATTTTTTATCGCGAAATTAATGCGGTACTTTCGAGCGAAGCTTCCCCTTAGCGCTGAATTTTGAAAACCGGGCCAGTAAATAAAACCGCAGGATCTACATGCCGAGCATGAACCTTATTAAGCGATGTCCCGCCTGTGAAATTAACAAGCTTCATTGTAAACCGTAACTTTGCGTAAGCGATCGAACAAGTACCCGCAAAGCGCTGCAGCAACGTCCTCGTAAATTGTCCAAAAATTAATTCTCCCCACGGGCAACCACGCGGAATAAATAATAAATCTACTCTCTGGCGTATTTAAATTTTATTGCGTCACTATCATAAAAGACAAACCTTAGCGATGAAAAGAGGAGACGTTAAATTCTAATTATTTCGAGTGGCACTGTTTTAAATCGACGATTCCCCAAGTGACTTCGAGAAAATATTGATGCAACTCGAGTGCGCACACGGGTATTATTGCATCGAATAAATAAAGTTTTCACACCGATGAAGATGTTTACCCACGGAAAACTGATGGTCACCGTTGGTGACAACATTTTTCAAACGTGATGTAAAAATTTGAAAATTCTCGCACTTTGCAAAATTGTTTCAACTCTTTGAAATATCGACGGATCACATAAATGAAATCATTTTTAATTGTACTTTTCTCGAGCAGCACGGAATCACGAGTCTTAGGCAGATTGTAATAAATTTAAGCCATTACTGCCTTTAGACGCAATTAAAGCGTTGAATTATTCTTTAAAAAAAAAAAAAAAAAAAAAAAAAAAAAAAAAAAAAAAAAAAAAGTCTCGACGCAATTACTTTGAGGATTTTATGCGTTCAATCCAGAAATGTAGTTTTTATCGACTCGCTTTGCTTTTATGACTTTGTACTTATAAAGTAATAAAACAATTACTTCTATGATGTTTTTAAATGTAGCAGCTAATAAGTGCTTCGTAGCGTTTTATTTCGTTTCTTGTGGTTAAGATATTAACCTCTGGGAATATCACTGAGCAAATAATGTGCAAGTAATTATACACTAGTTTCAAGCATTAATCGCATCAAAAGATTGATAATTATTCGGGAATTCGCGATTTATTACTATTCGTGCATTCCGAACGTCCAAGTACGTGCCTGTAATATTGTTGCTTATAAAAACGCACGGGCAAAGTAATTTTAACTTATTCAACGTTGAAAAACTGTGTGCTCCTCGATAACCGAGGATGACGCAACGGAGATAAATAATAAATGGCAATTTAACGACGAAGACACCACGATAGAAATAAATACTTGGCGAAGTAAATATTTGTTTTTGGTGAAAATTTCTTGGTAAAAATAAGATATTCCAGGTGCAACGCTGTACTTGTACAATAATATTCACTAACGAGCGTTTCTTCGAACGTTCTCCTAATCGTACAATATTCATACGCTGATAATGCCCGCGATGCGAGCTGGCTTTAAGCATCTGGAAAAGGTAAATTTTTACAAGGGACGCGTTCTCCTCTCAAATAAATGACTTTGTCTCGAGAAGCTAGTGCCCGACGTTCCATTAGCGATACATCACGTCGGTTGTGTCGCGCTGCACTAAAACACGAGTTGCCTTCCAAAAACGAAATATAATACATCTCGCCAAAAAATATGTACCAACATCGCAACGCCCGACTCCGGGCCCTCTAGAACATATTCGCGCAGACGAAGCCTTAAAAGAGCAATAAAACTACAAGTGTTGCAAAAGCAGTTGAACTTACTGTGCAGTCTGTACTCTTACAATGTACTCGTATAATATCGCGAATTAGCGCATACGTCGCAAGTGTGCCGCAAACGGACAGGAAGAGAATAAAAGGGACGAGAAGAGGGACCAAGTCAAGAGTACGCCATTTATGGATAAAGCGCGTTTCTTCCTCGGGCAGATTTGAGTGCGTCGAGTGTGACGTGACTCGCGTAAACGCGCACACCGATGGTCCATGTGTATTGGTTTTAATTCGGAAAGAGTTGAAAGAGACAAATCGCACCGATGTAGCTGCGATTTGTCATACCGAAACTCGCGGTTGGTCCGCGAACAAAGGAAATTTATTAAATCTAATGGCAAATGTGAGACTGCTCTCCAGCTCTTTAAAGATTTTGTTTATTTTATTTTTCCCGTATAAGAAAATCACCGCGAAATGATGAAATTCGATTAAACACAATTACGGCTCAGTGTCCTTCTCATTAACAAGTAATCCAATGATGATCCAAGTTTTCGCAATGCACAAACGTCGTATATATTTGATGTGTCAATTAATGTTTTGTAAAGTTGGGCGATCGGAGGTTAGCATAGAGTGTAACCATTTGTCCGCATCAGAGGCATCCTTATGTATCCTAATCGCAAGTTTACGCAAAGTGTCGACCTTAAACATCGATTACGGAGCTAATAATAGATATATCATTCGGAAGATGGCGGATCGTTGATGAAAGGATCGTTCTCGTAGAATCCGCTGAATATAACATTGAGTATAACATTTAATCCATTGGGAAGCCGTTGACGAGGCGAAAATGTAAAAGCACGCGTAAATGTAAATTAAAGGTGGAGTACAATTTCAATTATTACCGCGTGTATTTGCAATTTTTTACTTTGGAAATTCGCAGGTTAATCGACCCTGACAATTATGAAATTGGCAGAAGATGCCAGAACCAGCGCTTGAATCCCATTGAATTTGCTAATAAATTCGTTGTCATATCATTCGTTGTACGAGCTCAAGCATACGCAGTAAGCGTTGTATACGTTTATTACGGCCAAAGCATTCTTACCGTATAGAACGTTATTTTAACGACAAACCAGACAAGCTCGGTGATTTTCGGATGAATAGAGATCTTTGAAACGGAGGGCAATTGTCTTTTTAAGAATTCGTGAGCTACAGCTTCATCGGACAGTTACGTCGAAGATTGTTCTCGCTGAGCACAGCGCGGCAAAGAGAAATGCCAAAGAAAACCGGAAGAAAGAGAAAAAAGGACGGCAGACGCAAGGAAGAAAGAGGAGAGGCCCGCGAGAGACACGCCGGAACGTTTAATTGGAGACAGGACGTTTATGGCTCTTCTCCGGGGAGGTGGAGCCCCGAGAAAGTCCATTAACTCGTGCGCTCGGGCTAAGACTCGTCTTCGTCCTCGGCCTCGCGTCCTACAACTCCTCATCATCGGCCTCCTCCTCTTCCTCCGCCACCTTCTCGCTCTTCGATATATCTGTAGCTGTTGGTCGCTCGCTCGGGCATTGTCGCGTGTTCTGCTGACTTGGCGCGTAATGCGAGAACGCGTTTTGAGCTCCGGTCCCTCCGGGCCAGGAAGTCACCGAGAACCTGCAGAGTCCTGCCTAAGGCTAAGCACAGGGGAAAACGACGTCCCGCGATTCGCCGTTTTCCTCGATCCCTCAGCTTTGCAGCTTTGCAGCGTTCCAGCTGACCTTAATGATGCGGGTGAAATTGTAAAAATATTTCACCAGCTTCGAATGAATTTGCATCTTATTAAAGTACTAATTAAGTTACTCGGATGATTAAAATTCCGGTAAATTCTCCTCTGCTTCAGATGTACGCGTGTTTATTGAATTCGGTCGTTTCGGAAAACTGACGTTTCATTTGTTGGTTACTCGAGTTGCAATTGAGTTGCCGATATTCTGTTACCTTTTGAGAATGAATTAGTTAACGGAAAATAACGTATAGTAACGGCATATTCGCGAACGAATTCGCTAACTATGTTTTCAAGGCTCGTGCAAATACTTTTACGCGACGTTTCAGAAGTTTTAGGCGACGGCGCACAAAAATTATTACCATGCGTAATTAAATGCGTAATTAAAACAGTTGCCCCGCCAAAATTCAAGCACCATTCAAGTATTGCTAGACTCACGGTGGAAAAATCCTCAAGATCGAACGAATGACGAATGAGACAGAGGAAACGTTAATTTCCGACTTGATTGGTACGTCGATGCTGCGAATTCAGTACGACAGAGACTCGAAAACAAATTATTGGCGTCGTTCAGAGAATAGCAACAGGTCTTAGCTTTCGTACTTGAATATTTTCCAAGAAAGCAGATGTATTATTCTCAAAAATGTCCGATTGAACATGATTCGACAACCGCTTGAACTACCCGCTGAGATGAGTATCAAAGTAACGAAATAAAACTTTTTTTATTTCATAGTAATTGCCAGCCAAGTAAAATTTACGTAAGTTGTCTCTACCAAATAAAATCATTCCCAATGCTTCGGAGTTGTCTTTGTCTTTGTCTTTGTCTAATAATTTTTGAAGTACAGCGGCTTCAAATCATCGGTACGAGTGAATTTCAAAGCAACGCGTACAATGCGTTTACTAGAGTAAACGCATAATACCGCCCAGCATAATACAATATCCTTTTACCTTTTTATTACTTTTTTAATATCGAAATCGTAACGTCATCAAAGTCCATCTGTTATACTCGTAGTTTATATCTCGTAGATTCGCTCGGAAAATTAAATCCCAATGAAAGTTACATCGTGAAATTCTCGAATGTATTGAAATTGCTATTCGCTTAAGGAAGAGTCCTGTTGCGATGCGAAAGTATTTCTCATCGTTGTGTGCGTGCGTGCGCGCGCGCGCGCGCGCACGTGGCCTCGCAACAGATAAGCTTGAAATTTGAAATCCGGAATAAATAACATCTCGCAAAATGATGATAAACGCAATTATTGTCATGCCAGGAAGGTCTAGGATCGCTTGGCCAAGCGATTATATCATTATTGCAAAATTATTTCTCCTTAACTGATTATGGTCATGCGTTTTCTCGTCGCTGCTAGAAAATTCATCAGATGTCAATCCCGTAATAAATCAACGGATTCCGCTCGCCGCAAGACGTTCGCGTTTCGCGCGAAGTCGTCAAAGTTCCTCGGGTGGACCGTTACGCTAAGTGTACGTGTGCAGCAGTGATTCGCGCACTGCAGCTGCCGCATAGCGACGAGGACGACATCGTCGAGCGGTCATCCGTCGGCGACGTCCGCGAAGAGGGAAATATAGCGCCAGCGCATGCGCGACTGACGACGCGTCCTACAACAGCGCAGCTGAGCCCAATATTATTTAACGCGCCTTTGACAACGACGGCATTTCGATATCCAACCTTACCTATGGTACTCAGAGCTTTTTAGAGCTGCGGACGGAGCTTTTCAAGTTCCGCAAGCTGTGCAAATGATACGTAAACTAGCCGAAGATTATTTTTATAAACGCGGCGACAAAATCACGAAGCTTTTTATACACGTTTGAACCCTGGCATTCTTGCAGTTCATCGGTATCCCATCGGTTATCTCACGAGGATTCTTAACTTGATGTTATCGGCAAATCATGAAGTAGGAAATAGTTGCGCCACAGAGAAACGATATCAAACGAAAATTATAACGAGAAGTATAACGTCGTTTGTACGCAAAACACAAATGGGAATCGTTCGAAGGCAATCAAACGGGTTAAAAGAATTATTCCGAAAGCCGCTCGATGCAAAGGAAAACAATTTTCAAAAACCAGCACAAAGGGGCAAATTACAACACCAGACAAACCGGTGCAGATCCATTATTTGTAACGGTTGGGTGTGACTGCACCGCGGACCGGACGTTTTGAAAAGTACAAGGCGCAAATTGAATCCGCCTTCACCGGTTACAAATACGAACGAACGCCTGTTGTTCCGGGCGATCACCCAAACGTTACAACCGAAAGCGTTAAAAATGCAACTCGTGAAATAAAGGTGAATACGCGAACTTTGAACAGCCATTACAACAAACACAGATTAAGAACAACATCGAGTGAAGGCGATATCGCTGATCCTTGCCCTAGAATAGTTGCCCCAGTTCAAGGAAGATTTTCTTTGAATTTTACGGCCCGTTAAACAATCACTAATAGTAAAGTCGTAACGTAAAAATGCATTAAAGAGCTCGTTTTGCTCTCGTTGTCGCTGGATACGAGTCGGGAGACAATGCGCTCGCAGCCTAGCAATTTAATTTAATTTTATGCAGAAGGAGTTGCGCGCGGCGGCTTTGCGAGCGCCACTTCGCAAACGAGGAAACTTTTCAAAGACGCTCGCAAATACATGCGTTATGTACATACGACGGTCGGGCTCGCGAGACTCTTTTTCAAGAGCACGTACGCGTTTGTACTTTTTTCCTCCTCGTTTCTCGTTTCTCTTTTATTGAATCTGCCTCTCGCTCGTGCTACATTGACTTTTCGCGCGGTACGATTTGTTTTGAAAGTACTTTAGGATGGTACTCGAGGCATTTCGAGGTATATCGAGATCGTTGGGGTTGACTTTTTTACGGGGCCTGCGAAACATCCAGGCAATGTCAAATTCGCGAGAACGCAAAGGTTGAAAGGTGACTTTACTCGCAATTGTTATGCTTTTCTGTGGGTGCAATGCACCGGGGATGCATTGCAGTTTAACTTATTTACGTAACAAAATATTGGTCTCGTAGATTCCCCGATGGATCAATTGTGAAATACGAGAACGATATGAAAATGGGGTTTACTTGCAAGCGGTCGATTATGACAATTTGACAGCTGTGAAATTTGAAATAGTCGGCCGTGATCTCTGCTACTGTACGTAAATCAGCATTGTGATTTAAAACAAACGATAAAGCTTACTGGAGGTTTTACCACTATTTTACAATTCGTCATCGCCGTATCTACCATATGAGGATCCACCATAAAAGCCTATAAAAATAAAGCATTAAATAAAGCAATAGCGCGGGCATAAAAGGTGATCGGCTCGAATGCCAGAAACTTGAAAGTAATATGAAATAAATCCGTTTGGCGGCTGTAGCTAAGGCTACGGTATCGTTAGAAATTGCTCACCTCGATCAGCCAAATGCCGGCGATGACTTCAAGGACAAACAATATACCGGGTGCAATAAAAAGTCGACTAGGCTTTCCGAGAACGCGGGAATTCTCCACTCGAGCCTAATGGGAAGGAGCGCCGAAAAGCACGAAAATCGCGAGGCCAAGGATTACGGAGCATCGGCGGCAAAGTAAGAGTGAAACGGAGAAAGAAGAGACAATGTCAGAGGCACGTATAATATTAAAAGAGCGGAAGAGAGGCGCCGAACAATACCGGGTAGAACGAGAAGCGAAATGGAGCTCGGAATTAAGACGAGTGGAGACTGCGAGGAGAGAGAGAGAGAGAGAGAGAGAGAAGCGAAACAAGGAGAAGTTGATTTTGCCAAGCTGTGAGCCTGGTCCTACCTACAATTATCCGGTCTAATGAGCAAGCAGTCTGCTTCTGCTGTTCTCTACCTTCTCACGCAGCTACTTTTGCTCTACTATGTTTGCCTCCGTTCTGCGTCATACGTTCTTTTTTACTCGATCTCTCCTTCTCTCTCTCTCTCTCTCTCTCTCTCTCTCTCTCTACCTCTCTCTCTCTCTACCTCTATATATATATATATATATATATATATATAATCTAAAATGTTAGGACAGTTGTCACGCGCAACGCAGCTTTATTTCACATTTATTTTTCCTTACTTAATTGCAACTTTATTATTTTAACAAAGATTTTTAATAAGACACACGTGCAACTGCAGTACTCTCAATGTCTTGGACAATCTCGTAGGCCCGAAACTTTACTTTACTAATGCAAATGACGTGCCTTAAGGCGCAGTTGTAAACGTACGAATCCTACGTTTACAAATACAAATAATCTTCTTTAATAATTGATTCTCACGAGAGTATTGTCCGATTAATCATCAATTCGATCGGTCCAACCGAGTACTAGTTTGAATTAACGTACTAGCCAGACGTTGCCCCACTCAGACTTCTCGGACATTTTTAATGCTAAAATTTGCCCGAAGAAGAAGAAGAAGAAGAAGAAGAAGAAGATTTAAAGAACTAAGACTTAAACTGATACTTGGAGCAATGCATCCAGTAAGGAAGATTCGCGAGCTTCGCCTGCGTATTTGTATTTTTATTATTCCATGTTTCTTTGAACTTGCGCTTCATCTCATTCTCGAACTCGTACGAAACATCCGGTAGAGTTTTTGGGTTCTGGCGCTGTTTAGCGATGCACTCGATGTTTTCGGTTGATATTCAGGATTACGACGCTTAGAGAAAGTGAAGGAGAAGGAGAGAGTGAGCGAGCGAACGAGAGACAAAAGGCAGGAATGTTGGCGTGGAAGAGAAAGGGAATCGTGGGAGAGTTTATCAATTTTTCCGTCTAATTAGGGTACTTGTAATGAAACGCTTTCATGTAGCTTTAGGAGAGAAGACCACACAGTGCGATAGTTTATTTTCGCTTTCGTAGTCGGTAAGCTTTTTGCTTTTCTTCTTCGTACACCTTTGTTAATAATTGTATTTCTTTCGCTGATTCTTTCACGAATTCTTTCACGAATTCGTTCTAAGAGCTTAACTAAGTGTAATTATTAGCTCTGTATTATTAGCCGTTTACTTTATTATCCTAAACGAATAACTTTCCTTCGGTTCCGGAGTAGATCGGAAAATTCGATGAATCTTTCAAGCGTAAATAAACGTGAAACAATCAATCATCCGAATTATAATACACCAGCTGAAGATAAAAATGATTAGAGATACGAGATAAAACTTACATTGAAATTATCGAGTGCATACAATATTCAATCTTTCATTATAATTAAGAATCTGGCAAATCGTAGGATTTCAAAGCCGACTTTCACGAACGATTTTAAACGCATTTAAAAGAAGAAGAAGAAGAAGAAGAAGAAGAAGAAGAAGAAGAAGAAGAGGAAGAAAAACAACAACAACAACAACAACAACAACAAAGTTCATCGTCATTTATTCTAGATGCTTGAATTAAAAGTAAAAATTTTTATTTTGCAAAATTTCACATTTAAAAAAGTACAGTAAATAACTTACTCGTAATCGTATCTCGGTCGAGTAAAGTATCAAGGTACTAAGGATGAGTTCTTAAGAGCGTTTTAAAATTTGGTAAAGGAAAATTTCTCTGAACGGGATATCTGTCCCAATCAACATCTCGGACAGACTTCGATAAAACGACAGTTTGCGATGCATTAAGCAGCCTATTTACACGCCCATTTTTAGTTTTTTGGTATCGTTACGCGTCGTTGTATGGGTGACTGCCTCGATACTTAACGCGTTTTCTTTTTTTATTGCCATCGAATGAAATATTTGAAAATAAACGGGTTTATTTTTTTTTATGTTAGCTTATCGTTGAAGAGCCTTTTCACTTTTAGTATACTGTTTCACCTTGATACTAAAACTGTAGCGATGTATATCAAAAGTTTGTAATATCCGAATAACTTCATAAACATTTTATTTTACGCAGCTTATCGCCAAGAAAACGATAAGCCTCGCTGAAAAATTGCCGTGGATTGTCTTGTAATCGGTTATTTTAGAAATCAACATCGTGCCACATCGAGCCACATCGAGCCACATCGAGCCACATCGAGCCACATCGCAATACTACAATCACTAAATTACTGGTAAATTTCGCGAATAAACAGTAAGAAAATAAGGATAATAACAAGAGCGTAAAGCTTTCAAAGTCGTTGGTTTCGTTGTATAATGCCCGCGAGACGCTGTTCAAGCTAAATAAATTGTCTAATCCACGAATAAACATTGGATTATTAAGGCTCGCTAAAATCTGTACATTTTTCAAGTAGAAAATGACGAGACGAGTGGCACGTTTCTCGTTATTCCTTGAATTCACGTGTACGGCGTGTACGGGTACGAATGAGAATATCCGCGCGAGTCAAAATTTCTCCTGCATTTAATTTTCAAGAGTTTCCGTTAAACTCGTGCACTAGGGTCCCACCTCCCCGTCCACCAGGATGCGCCTGTTCGTCGGAGGAATTACGCATATTTCGGATCCAGGACGCTTTTTATGCACTCTGTGCACAAAAGCATGCCCCATGCCTCGGCAATTCTTTTTCACGTCTTTGTTCGAGCCGCTGTCCGAATACGAAGACGAAGACGAAGCCCGTGAAAGTCGTTGGTCGAGATGTTATTTTTAGGAAAGGTGCTTAGGACGTCGCGGCACAGATTCTAACGCGCGTATTCCCTTTGAGACCGACTCGGCGGCAATCGGGCGATTTTTTAAACGATTTACGATACTTTCGTAAGTTACTTTTCGCGCGAAAAGTACCAATGGACGATTCGCCAGTCGAAGTAATCGAAATGCAAGACTTCTCATTTCGTTTCGATGTAAAAAAATAACACGTACAACAGCGAATATGAAAGCTCGTGAATAAGTTTCCAAGCCTTCGTGTTAGCCAACCAATCATTTATTCCAACTCTCGATGAGAAAGCCGTCGACTTTGTTAGACTTTACCCAAGCATACGAATGTTGATTCTAGTTGCGTGCACAATCAACGAACAAGGAGAAACTTTGTTTTCGAAATTATTGCAGTAGGTCTTTGGATGTTCCTCTTCCTTATAGGAACATAACCAACCGTACAGCAAAGAGACAGGCTTTTCATTTCGATACTTTTTTTCTCCAAAGGCTTTGGAGTAAATTTGGCCTATTCGCGAAGTAACTCCGCTAGAAAAGAAAAAGCAACCGAAAGAAGCGAAGAAAGCGCAGAAAATGGAAGAACCTCGCCAAACGGTCGAAAGTACCGGTCTGCGAGAGAATCCGAGCACCGATGACGGCAGCCTTGGATGTCGGCTTTGGCGAAATATAATGAAACGACGTCGGTCCTCTCCTCCGCTCTCCTCCGCTCTCCTCCGCTCTCCACCGCTCTCCTCCGCTCACCGCCGCTCTCCTCCGCTCTCCTCCGCTCACCACCGCTCACCGCCGCTCACCGCCGCTCTCGCTCTCCCTCTAACCCGTCTTTGATGACTCGCGCGTAAAGGATCGAGTCGAGTCGAGTCGAGGAGACAGAGTGCAGGAGAGCGAGTGAGATACGCGCGCGTGCATATCTCGATGGCGTGCAGCCGCACGGGTAAGAAAGGTAAGCGACGTCGGCGGCGATCGGCAGGATGCACCTTGGCCCCCACTACGGGCGTCGAGCGCCGCCACGCCCGCCATTCACCTTCAACTTGGCGGTGAAGCGCACTCGAGAGGAACGCGGGGCTTGAACGTATTTATGTGCACGGGCTCGTCCGCTCGTCGTCGGCTGTGAAATACCACGGCGGTGCTTTTTGGCGATGCACTTGCTACTTTCTCAGAGACGCCCTCGCGAAATTTCCCACCGGCGAGATGGTCCGCGACTTTACGTCGAGCGCTTCGCCGATTTATTAAATCTATATCAACTCGGGCGAATTTTTGCTTTATAGCAATTATAAGGAAACTATACCGTCCTTTCTGTCGCCGAGAGGTGCCGATTCTCTATACTTCCTCAAAGGAAGAGCCTATCGTACTCGGAGCTCTTCGAAAATCCTTGGTCGAAGTGGAACAACAACGAAATTATAGTGTAATGCGTAATGCAGTCGAGATGAAAATGAAAGAATGCCACAAGGACTCGATTTAACGAACGCTCGTGTTTAATAAAGTACACTCAAGATCGATGGTAAACTGATTTGCGAAAACTAGGGGTCGACGCAAGCAAGTGTAAAGCAGGAGGAAACTGGTCCGGTGAAGTTGTATCGACGAGAGAGAGAGAGAGAGAGAGAGAGAGAGAGAGAGCAGCCGCATCGAAGCGCTTTTGTTCGCTCCCATACTTGAATTCGCCCAATCATTTGACGTCAGAAGCTCCGCATGAAACGTATAACGTTGTTGCAAGCTCGCAGCAAGTTGCCGACTTGACGCCAACTTCATTAAATCGACGTAAATCATTTTCGTTCGGATGCTTGCCTCGTGATTAGCTTCGCAAGATTGTCAATTCGTTGAACGAACGTTTCCGCTTCGGAGTGCACAAAAGTTTTCGGAATGAATTGCCATCTGGTCATGGATTTATCACCGACATCCCTTTCGCTCAGCTTCTAGACTCGGTCTATTTCTTTCTCCGCGTCGATGGTCGGGTCTCGAGGGGGAAGGTCTTGTCAGAAGGTCTTTGATTAAAAGGCATCGCGAAGTTGCGTGTTTAAGAAAGCGGTTAAAAAATATTTTTCGAGTTTATGGTTTACCGAGTCTCGCGAGAGATATGCGTAATTGAAGGTTACGCGCATCGAAGGCGCTATGTGATTATAAAATTAAATTTTAAGTGTTTCCCAAAGTTTTCGTATCTGTACCCGCGATGTCGAATTCGTAGAACCGCCGTTGATTCCGCAGAGAATTGACAACGCGCGTTTATAGTTGGCGCTGCTGCGCATTTTCATCCTATTTCAAACAAGTAGCGGCATTTCGAGCATATTGCTTTGGGGAATATTTTTATCAATTACGAATGGTAATTTACCATTATTTGGATTTCACAACCGGGGCAGCACGCGCGTCGTTGGTACACGTTAATCTCCAGCTTGATTAAATCAACAAATTACCATACGTACGGTACGTCAGACGCGTTTGTGGAACACTCTAAAGAAAGGGAAAACGTTTAATCAAGACCATTAAGACCCTTTTGACGCGCGATAATCTTCAAAACGCCCACGCGTGAAAGATCATAACCCAAACTCGACGCGTTGAGTTTGCGCTCGACGAAAAAGCGACGGTGGCAGTCAATTGGCCGGAAGGAAGTGATCCGCAGAGCCGATTCTCCCCGCGTTTTGGAGGCGCATTTGGATCACTCGTCGAGCCAAGGATCAAATCACTCATCGGACCCGAGACAAAAGCAGCGTCAGCGTCGTGAATAAGTCAAGATACCGGGCCACCTAAACTCGAGCTCAAGACCAGTGGGAAAAGGACAAACCGAGTCCCCTGACCGACAAAACTCGGTCTCCGGATTTCCCGATGCACTGTCGATTACAGACCACCGTCCAGCGCAATTACGACGATCGCCGAGGCTCTAGAGTCTAGCCGGCGCCATCGACGCCATCGACGCCATCGACGCCATCGACGCCGTCGACGCAGCACTCGTTACCTTCTGCACGCGGAATCGTCCGAGTTCCTCTTCACTCGTTCTCGCGTGCACTGCACTTTTCTTCCTAAACGATCGTGCTTTTCCTTCTTCGTACTTGGAGTGCACGGTTGTTCGTGCGTTCCTCCTCCGACATTTTCAGGCAGCGCTCTCGTTACCATCGAGCGGTCAAAATTGGCGACTTGAATGACGCGCATCCGAAGCTTTTGTTTAAAAAGTCCGTTAAAAAGTGCTCGTAGATGCTCTGAAAACGTGGAGCGGGACGACGAGATGTCCATTGGGATACCGATAAATCGGTAAGCAATTGGACCGATTCCTCGAGTATAGCGAGTGTCGCAATATTGTCGCGAGGAGAATAAGTAACAATAAAAATTCGTACGAGTTACGAATTTTTCTCCAGCCGGCGAAAAATGTAAAATTTATTTCGACAGCGCGGAAAACTGCAATGAGCAATGAAATTAAATTATCAAGCGGTGTAACGTAGCCGCTGTCGAGCTTCGTTAATAATTGATAGACCGCCTCGGGAAAAGTGCAAGTGCACAGTAGCCGACTCCGACAATCCACTCATGCAGGCGCGCGCGCATAGCAGGTGGCGGCACGTCTCCCTTTGTTCTCTGGCAATTCGCTTTAATGATCATATCGTTGCCTTTTCGCAAGGTCGGACCGTCATTGCTGCAGTACATCGCACTGACGTTCCGCGGCGCTCGACTGAAATATCGTAGGATGCGGTCGAGTTTACAACGAAACCGAAACTTTTTAAATGTGCACGGGGAAGCGCCTGTCGAGCCTACGATTTTCTTCTCTGCATGGGAAACGCGAATCTTCGCGACCCTTCCCCTTAAAGAAAGTAAGAAAGTAAGAAAGTAAGAAAGTAAGAAAGTAAGAAAGTAAGAAAGTAAGAAAATAAGCCAATAACAACGTACTGGCATTTAACTTTTAAAAACACTTTCTAAACTTGGTAGTAAAGTAATAACGCGTCCATCAGGCTGGAGCTCTTTTTAATCTAATTTACAGCAGAAACCGTGGAAGCTCTCGAGTCACATTCGAATAAATAACGAGCACGCGCGCACACGCACGCGCATTTCCAATAATGTCGCAGACAATTGGTAAAATGCCATGTACGTCGTTGCTTTCTTCGCGAATCTCCTGCGTGGGCGAGTAAAACAATTTGAAATAATTTATCCGCGTCGCTTTCTGAAATCACTAAAAGGAGTTTTGTGCGAGTCGTCGACCGATGTCTCATCTCTAAGAGTTGCGTTTGAAAAATAGATATAGACTGGTTATCGCCGTATATTTTCGTTGTTCTTAAGGTCGGATTAGTTTCTGGTTACGAGTGTCACTGCACTCGCTTGCTTCATAAATTTGCGCTCGATGATTATTAACATTAATGCATCATTAGTTAAAATCAGCAGGAAAATGGCATTGAGCATTGATTTATTGATTTGAAAATTTAATTCGCCTCATAAATGATGCCACTGCAATATATCAGCGAATTGTAATTAGAAAGTGATACGCGTTTAAGTTAACCGAGTAAAAAATTAGACGACGGCACTTGTCACAAATCTCAGCCAAAACGATCGATCATAAAGTTTGTGAACCGAACGCCGCATAAAACCGAATAAAACTTGACCAATGTGAGAAGCTAATAAAAATTTTAATTAAGAAAAATTAAGTTTAGCGATAGTCGCACCACGGGGACATTGGAAAAGAACGGATTCGTATAAATAAAGCAGCATCCAGTGTAATGTAAAACGAACGGGCGTTGAAATTTATTCGCGGTCAAGATATATAAATATCGGCGGGCTAGGAAGAGAAAAAGAAACGATCGCGCGTTATTTCCTCGATAACGACACCCGCATGTAACGTGCAGGAGCGCTGATAAGAGCCGATATACCCGAATCAGTCGGGTATTATGCGACCGTAATGGCCAGACCAGTGGTACGGCAAAAATAAGCGAGCCGGACTGATCGAGGACTGATCGAGGACTGATCGAGGACTGATCGAGGACCGTTTAGGTACACGAGTGGTTGTACCTGGTGTATGATACAAGGAGCTCGGGATCGATGTATCATCGGTTAATGATGATTTCTAAAGCTGAAGGCTCTTAATCGCTTGAAACCTGCGACAAGTTGTACGACGTTTTAACGTTGCGACGTGACATTTTGCAAGTGTATTGTAGAGTATTCGTATGCAAAAGCATGAAAAGACATTTCAACCGATATTTTAACTACGCTCGCGTTATAAAAACAACGCATTGCTCAAGCTTATTTTTAAGAGCCAACCAAACCGAGTATTTTATAACGCGAATAATGCGTTTATTTTTCGCGAGTTGTCAAGGTGACGCTTTATTGAACTATTATTTAATGAACGTTCCGATCACGGCATTTCTTAATCGCTTCTATTATTCTTTTAAGTAAGAATTTTATCGCGTATCCGTTATTTTTGAGTTCCGTGTATGGAAATGCGATGTAAACAAGGCTGGTATCGTATTAATTGCTGTAATTAATCTTGTACCTCGTATAACATAATACAAATCTTATAAATAACGTAAATACATTATGTTAAACTAGAATTGGTAGGGATTATTTGAATTTCATAAAAGACGTTTGCTTTGATACGTGCTTAAAGATATTTATTAAATAACCTCGTTATAAAACTCAATAAAATCCTATTTACGTTCCGTCAGATCTGGAGAAATAAATTGGAAATTTCCTTAAAGCGCGTTTCAACAAATGTATACGTACACGTAAGAAAGGTAAGAGACAAGAAAGGTAGACTTACAATTCGAAGCTCGTGATTTATTTCGCCTAGATTTTTGCGCGCGAGGACATCCGCGAACCTCATAATTGTATCACTGCGCTTAAAAGTGGTTAATGGTTTGGTATTTCAAATTCTGCACTGCACCACTGTTACCAGTAATGTTAATTTATCTTTGATAAAGTATTCGACCTTGTATAAGTGGACGCTGAAGAAAATGAAGCCTATCAAATCCCAATGCTTCTAAGTACGGACAAGATGGACGTACGAAAAGGACTCGACTTTATTAGGAACTGCAGATTTATGTGAAATATAATTTCGCTATATACAAAGCTTTCGTATAAGAATCGTGCCGGCATAAAGTACAACAACTGTAAAGCTGATTCCACGCGAGTAAAAAAATGTGCTACAGCTACTCGGGTGTACATTTGAAATTATAAAGTAAACTTGAAATGTCTTCACGTTATAGATTATAAGCTGCTCGGCAAAGTCTAATAAGAAAAGTAAGAGTTTGTTAACTTAGCACCGAGCGGTAAAATATACAGATGTGCGTGCAAAGAAAGAAGGCAGCGTCCTACTGTGTTCAACCTCCTTGGAAACGCTAATGGCTGAGTACACACTTTTGAATAATCTAGAGTTTGAGTACGCTGCGATGAAATTGTTTATTTGTGCATTTATCGACAAAAAGTAACGTTGCGCGCTTTCGTTCGACGCAGGCCATTTCAGCAGGCGGATTAGTTTCATTCGAAAGTTATGTAACTTTAGATGTTGCACTTCTAGAAGCAACACCGATATCGTGAATTACGAATATTCACGTGGACTAGCTTACCAATGGAATAAAACAATTCTTAATCGCCTAGCGAGAGATAATTATTGCTGGATTCGCCTTCGCAGCAGAGACAACGATGGTATGCAAGAAAGTTCTACTTTCTTTACACGTTCAAAAATGATAAGAAATCAATTTCTTCGCACAATGCAAGCACACAAGCCAATTGTATCCGTACCACAATAGGAAATTTATTTACGTCAGGGTAACTCTGTATTAAAAGGATATTCCTTTTTTGGCAAGTGAAGTTTCTATGCACGCCATTTTACGAGGGAATTTGTCTTCTGACAAAAGGATCCCGCTTATCGCGCGAAAATCACTTCTCTTTTTTCGTATATTAATAAAATTTCACAGCAACCCCAGCGACAATGGAGCCGTAATAGTAATTTTTCCAACTCACCCGTGACAAACAATTATCATTAACTTTGAATGATAAGCAATTGGTCCTCTTTTTTAATTCACCTAAATTTCTCGTATTCCTTCCACTTTACCGCAGCGAATACGAAATAAGCAAGACAAATTCGTAGACTGACAAATTTTTCGGCCCAAGCGATCTTCTACGTCGTCAGATTTATCTGTTTCAAGAATATCTAGCGCTAAGAACGAAGGAATGAAAAATCTGCTTGGAAAAGCCAAAGCAGATCTAAAGTCTAGCGAGCACGGATGAACTTCGAGAGACAGAGAGAGAGTGTGAGAGTGTGAGAGAGAGAGAGAGAGAGAGAGAGTGAGAGAGAGAGTGAGAGAGAGAGAGAGAGTGAGAGGGAGAGAGAGAGAGAGAGAGTGAGAGGGAGAGAGAGAGAGAGCGAGTTGATGATCTCTTGAGCGAGGAGCGGAAACGAGCAGCGAATCGAGGTGAAGGTTGCGTACCGAAGCGAGATGTACGCGCGTGTCTGTGAGTGTGGCCACGGATGCGCATGTGCGATAGAGCAGTTGGGAAAAGAGCGCAAAGAGCGTCGGCGGGACTCGTAGCGCGACCGGAAAATTTTGACTTCCATCCGCTGTCGCGTGACGTGCCCACGTATGCACCGGGAACCGACGCAAGCGGATAACCTCGCGGATGCGCTTCCCGGCGAACTCGAGTCGCTCGTTGTCTTGCTCCCTGTGGGCGATTAGCCAAATGTGCGAACGCGTGAAAATCACGTGGATTATTACGAGATGGCGATTAAAATGCTAACGACTAGATAACGCAAAGGGAACCGTATCGATATGCAGGTTTGTTTGTTTTCAAAAATTCCGACTCAGGTAATTCATGAAAGGCTACGTAACGCTAATTACACGGTGAACAGACTTTTCATTGGTATATATTCACGGCAGGCGTAAATAGTTGTAAATAAATTGCTGAAAAATGATGGTGCAGAAATGAAACTAAGCAAAGGTGCCTTCGGAGAATATATCGGAGGCAGCGAAATAAATATTTTGTCGTGATACTTTTTAACCGAGAGTCGAATAAAAACATTTTCGAGTCAATCGTCGAAAAGCGATCAAAGCGGACGACGAAACTGTCAACAGCGTATCGGCGAGCAAAGCATATTTTGCAGCGAGTGTGGCTAAGCCGGCAGTCCGTTACGTGCATTCGTAAAATACAGATAAAGAGAGAGAGCGGGAGAGAGAGAGAGAGCGGGTGAGAGAGAGCGGGAGAGAGAGAGCGGGAGAGAGAGAGAGCGGGAGAGAGAGAGAGAGAGAGCGGGAGTGAAGAGTTGCGTAAGAACGGTGGTGAGCACGTGTACGTTCGGAATCACACGGCAAGAGCGAATAACAATGCGGTATTTTTTCATATCCGATAGGCGTTTAGTTTGCATAAATCGGTAATTGAGCGAAGACGTTTTTCCCGGCTAATGATTTTTACGTACAATTCCCGACAAGCCACTTTCGCACTAACTTCACCTAAACACACAAACATTCGAAACGAAATTCTTTTTGAGTTTCCGACGTACTCCGGCTCAAGCAACAAATCACGTTACTTCATTTCACGCGAAAACAGACGAAAATCCAATCAATGCAAGTACATTAAAACATGTTGCAAGTACGGGTAAAACTCGCTAAAAGTGAGCTTTTTATCGCAATTGCCGAGATAAACGGAATAGTAAACGGACGTTAGAAAATTAAGTAAACAAGAGGCCCAACCGTCCATAATTAAATTCTATAATTAAATTCAAGCGTCTATGCATGCATTTGAAAGGTCTAGTGAGAGAGGTAACGGGAAACGGAAAACAGCGTCTTGTTATTAATGTACGTTAAATACTCTTGAATTATCAAATGAAAAGCTCGAATAAAATAATCACGTTTACCGATCAAGCGAGGTATTTCAATGCAAATGCTTTTTATTTCCATACAAATCATTATTATGTCAACGGGTCTGGTGAAACGTCAAATCTTCTGACACGTCACCTGTCGTAATCGCGTATCGCGTATATATCTCTGGACTCGGCAACGGATTCGATTTAATTAAACTTGATTAAACGTTCCCCCCATCAAGAGCGCTCTCGCTTCTATTCTCTTTTTCTCACAGATGCATACGCGCGTACCCAAATGTCATTAAAATTTTTATTCGCGTACGCTACTTTTATTGACGCCGTTTCACAAGCAACTGCATTATTAACGATCTCGGAAAAAAGGAAGATAAAAGAAAGGGAAAAAAGCACCGGTCGTCGGCCATATTAGACAATTAGGCGATTAATATTGCAATCGTGATTGCCGTCGTATAATTTTCAAAGGGATTACTACGTTGAGAAAGCCGTTAAAATTATTCCAATAATAATATGGGAGTGTAAAACAAATACGGAGGGATTCGCGAAAAGAAAAACCGGTGAATTGTACATCGATCTCTGGCACGAGCGTCGATTCGAACTTCCAAAGTAACTCGCTTTTATAATAACTATTTCATAATGCGAGATTGCCGATACCATTAATCAGCGCTCTTTTAAGCGATAATCTTGCCTACCGTTTCTAACCTCTCTAACGCTCGACAAGCGACACTCGCAGCGAAACAAAGCAGCAACAAGTCGAGCTTCAATATGTACGCAAGGACTACCTCCTCGTTGCACGTTTCAAGCCCGAACCGTGCAAGGTTGAAAAAAATCGGCTCCACCGGCTAAATGCCCTGACGAAGGCGCACCTTTCTGCAGTATTTCGTGCAAGAATTCGCAATCCACAGCAACGATCGCATTTTCCACACAAAGCCTGTCCTTAAACTTCGGTCGCTCGAAGAAGGTGCGCTAGGAAAAGCCGTCGGCTGCGATACCCTCCTTTCCCGAACGAAAGTTATCGCGCGGCGGCCGTTAACTCGCACGCACGCGTGCGCGTGGACACGCGAGGAGGGCGTGTCCCCCGTGCGTACCGTCCTCGAGCCGCGTGCTGCACACACGCTCCAGTCGAGTGCACTGCGCAATTTGTCGTCGCTCGTCGAGTCCACGGGCCTCGGAGCCGACGTCGGCCGAGCGAAATTTTCAGGACGATAAGCATGTGTTCGCTGATTCGCGCCTCGCGAGTCCGACAACTTCGCTTATCGGCATGAAATTTTCACCGATACGACTTGGGTGTGCGCGCATTTAATGAACGCGCTCGCTTTAACTCGTGTAACCGAGGGCAGCCCTCTTTCATTTATGGGAATTCGAGCAGTCATCTTTTATCGGCGATAAAAATAAGGGTTTCGCTGAGATTACGTAAGAGAAGGCAATAAAGTCGTTGATATTAATTTTGACGATGAGACTCGCGGCCAAACATGCCTCTCTTTAAGCTTCGTCGCGGTTCTCGAACCCATTGTGGTCCCTTCTTTATCGATATTTCTGCGGAAATTCAACGCCAGGACGTAACGCGGGAAGATTCGAAAATTCGAAATCTCTACCGCGACGTAAGATTCAATTGATCGAAACTCGAGGAATATATCTTATCCGACGATTACGAATCAACGGCATTTTCGTGTCGATATAACGATGCTGGCGCATTTCATTGAGTTAAATCGATAATAATTGCACCGGCAAGCGCGATATTTTTATTCGATGCGGAACACGAACGATTTGCCTTACTCGCGCGAGGATTGGAATTCAGTCGCGTGAAAATTATTTTGTCAACTTGGAGCATTGCTGTGCGTAAGTCGTTTTCTCGCGCTGAGCAGATGTAATCGCAATATCTACACCTGCGAGTGCACGCGTCGGCCGTATAAACGTCGTGACACGCGATGCAATTCGATAGGCCAACTTTACGACGATCCGCTTCGTAGCAGTAAGTTAAGTGCGCATATGCCGATTATGTGTGCCAAACGCAGCACCAGAAACTCCGCGTACTTTCGAGTAAAAAAAGTCTCGTTTAGAAACCAGCCTCATCTTTACACGAGCGCTGCAATGGTTATTTTTGACATAATTTGACACGGTGATAAGACAATTCAAAGGCGCGAGTTACTTTAAATTTGGAAGGAAATCGTATTATCTTGCGTAAATGTAAAAATTATATTGTACAGACACCAAGTCAGTTATACCAGTACCCGAACATTTCGTTGGAGAGTTGGGTTAACTGTAACTTAATAACTTAATAACCAACGGTCAATTAGAATTACTTTACGAAATACGAATAATTGGAAATGATAGAAAAATTTCTAGTATATCAATTACAGTAACATTATAACGAGATCACCCGACACGACGTCGGGTGATCTCGTTATGCAAAAATCGATAAGTTTGAAACTTTACATCAGCTTTCAAACCTGTTAATCTTTCAATTTTAAACATTCCACCGAGAGAATTTACGTAAAGAAAAGAAAGATTGCTTACCAATAGAAATTGTTTTCCAAATAAATTCACGCAATTTCAAAATAATAATGCTTCTCTCAAGAGGCGAATCATTTTCTTTTTTTTCTTTTATGATTATTCGATACAAAGTAAAGCCACGCAAAGTAAACGACCACTGCTGTAATTGAATAATGAAGCGCGATCGGGAATATCGCTCGATTATAAGTCGAACTCCAAGTATACCGAGCTTAAAGGGAACGATAAAGAGCGAGAGCGAGAGCGAGAGCAGGAGCGAGAGCGAGAGCGGGAGAGAGAGCGGGAGAGAGAGAAATATTAAAAGTCAGAATAAAAAAGAAAATGTTCAATACCAATGCATAAACTGAAGCACATCCATCGATCTTCGCGCCTTTAAATATTTCAATGGTCGATTCGGATTTCACGAGTTCGATAAGCAGAGTTCGCCAACACTCGTTGTGTCTCGTTTAACTGCGCGCATTCGACGCGATCGTCCTCCAATTATTCTTGAAATGTGCTGTACACGCGCGCCGGTACATTTTCTGGTTATATCGAAGTAGAATTAATTTCTTTTTTTCCTTACTTTTTCTCGTAAGAGGCGCAGTTAAAGATTTTTTACGAGACGATTTCTTCCAGTTAAGGCTATTATTATGGTTTTGGTACTTTGTCTCGAAGTCATGGTAACGGAGTGGAAAAGGTATGAATTATTAGGCGCTTGGTTACATGAAATCATGCTCGCTCGATCATTTGCTAATTACAAAGTTTTCGCTTCGTAAAGACATTTTTGTGCGAGTTAAGCTGCCCCGTTTAATGTACATTTCAATAATTATAAGCATCGACATTTTTACAGGAAGGGCGATCGCTTCGTTATACGTGCGATTCCATTTTATTCATTACAACGCAAAGTACAATCGGTTGTGACTAAAATGCCAACAAGCGAGCCTTTCATTGGTATACTAAATACCTCAAAAGAATAAGTCTACCGGACACTTCTCTCGTAATAAAGTTTACGATTCTTTAGCGATATTTTTCGCGGCAGTGAAGAAGGTCATTTCCAATGAGAGATGAATATAACCTGCAGAATACGTATTGCAGAGCGCATTGCAATTTGTTGAAAAGTTTTAGAATAAAGTCTACACGCGCATGAGTTCTTAGCTTAGCGAGCGGAAGCAACGTAACATTTTCAAACTGATTAGAAATGGAAAAAGACTCCACGAACAGGATTGCAGCACCAAGTGGGAATTAACGGCGTGTTTGCTCGGAGACTTTATGAAAAAGGAAATCCCTAGGGCGCGTAATATTTCAATTGCGATACAAGTACTGCACTTGCCGCGGCGGCTTTTCGATCGTCAGCGATGCGCGAGCGACACGAGCTTCCTCCGTTCGTCGGCGCATCCACGGCGCATCCACGGCGCATCCACGGCGCATCCTCGGCGCATCATCGGCTGCGCACCATCAACCACCACGGACAAACGACGAACGACGACAAGAGGAGCTGCGGAAAGGGTCTCCTCCACCGTCGACGACGACGTGCGACCGATGCGCGACGATTTCCGGTCGAGCGTATCCGCCGAGGAATAACGCCCACCTTACGTCTGTCGAGTGGTCGCTAGACCGTGGCGGTAGCGTGTCACGGGGTCTACGATCACGGCGCCCAATTGAGAAGGATGATGATCGCGAGCAACGCCGCCGCCACACGCGAGCACTTTGCCGAGATTCTCCGAGTGTCCGTGCGAGGTTTATCCGGTTGCCTTCGCTTTATGGTCTTGCGGTTAATTAACCCCGATATCGCTGAAGACGAAAACAGCTCTTCTCGTGACTCTGGCCGGGCTTCCTTGCGTGGGTGTCCACTGCATCGTCGGATCTGCGAACGGATAGCTAATGATTGTTCTTCCCTGCTCTAGGCTCTCTTGCTCTTGGGTGAGATGATGCGTCAGATGCCTTTAGCCTGATTCTTTGGGCAATGAGACGCGTTCACGAGACGCGTTCACGAGATGCGCCAAGCTGAAGACCCCACGGTATGCAACGCAGTCCCGTAATTTCGGCGAACGTTGGACGTGTTGTAAAATACACGGGGAAAACCGCTTCACCAAAGTTTTCCTAAGTTTAGCTGTCATTTTGTTTGTTGTCATTTTCCAGTGATCGAATTTCGACGTTTCCGTTTTCACTTTACACGAGCTTTAACGACCAAACCCCTCGCGATAAAAACACGCGTTGCAATACGAAGATTCGGTTGCATTGGAAGCTATTGTTGCGTTTGAAGCGCACTTGGAGTACGGTCTTTTATCCTACCAGGAGAAGAACACTCGAGGCTCGGAAACTACGTTTGAGCAAAGGAAAATAAATCTACAGCGACACCAGAGAACGTACCACAGTTATCTATGAATACGAATGTAAATGGTTATAAAACGTTTCTCGGTGTAAGTTTCGTAGACGCAATTTGAAGGACTGTTATGTACTTTCCAAGTGGACTCTTCTCTCGCCCGTTGAAAATAAGGTTTCAAAAATTTCCGTGGACTCCTCCGTGGACTTTCCAGCGATCTCGGTTATGCAAGCGCATGCGAACGCGTGCAAGCGTATGCAAGCGTAATGCAAGCGTAATGCAAGCGTGGCCGCAAACCGGAAACGACAAGGTCGCACGCAACTGCGCGTCAACGCACACGCGTATACCGAGCGAAGCTTCTTACTCGAGCTGCGCGAGTGCCGAAAGTGCCTTTCCTCGAGCGTCCTCGTCGATGTTTGTCCGCGTTACTTTTACCAGCCTCGGCAATCCGGACGATATCCGGAGGAAGAGGACGCTCAAGCCGAGCGAAGCCTCGAACTCGCTTCTGCTCGCTTATGCGTTTCCGCATCATTCGCTAACCAATGGGTGCACGCAAGCGAGAAGTTGGCTTTTCAATTTTGGATTACGAGCAGTGGCATGTGGTGCTAGCACAAGGTGATTCACGGAGAAGGTTAATCATTCGCGATTAACGAGAACTGTTTCGCGAATCTCGTTAAATCGCGAATAAAAATGTCATGGAATCCGAGGACTCGTTCGACTCAACGGATGATGCATGTCGAGTGTAGAGCAATTCGTCCAGGGATACGCCAACATCCTCTTACGCGGATTTCAATTTGAAGTGTAGTTACGTTGCAGTAGAGTACGCGAGTACGAAAAGTCGAGCTACTCGAAGCGTCTGTCGATGACCTCGTTATCGATATCTACTTGCAAATCCACGCATCTTCTCGTCTACCCGGTGCCTTTATTGTCTTGTAACTACGCTCGTGAAAGTCCTGAAAACTCGTAACGTCGATACCAAAGCGAACTCCTCGCTTTTCTCGCGGACATCGAAGGCGACCGAATAATAATAAAGCGCAATTACAAGGAAAGAGCGACTACGGAGAGATGTAACAGACGAGGCTCGCGTCCCAACAGCTGCTGCAGCCTAATCGCCCGCACGCACACAATATTACGAGGACACGGGGCAAGGTACTCGGGGCTGAGCTAAACTGCCGCCCGATGACCGCAAAAACTCGACTATTCCGCCTCGTCCCTCTCGTCGCCGCTCACTCGCCGTAACTTACGTACGTCCACCGTACGGGGGGCCGATTTTTCAACGTAGGAGCACTCGGTGCGCCTACGTTTAATGGGGATGACCCATTAAACGTTAACATTTTTCGCCAAGGCTGTGTAAGTGTGCGCGAGCGGACCACACGCGACACGCGCACTCGAACGTTAGGTTGCGTTTTACGTCTGCGGTCTCGCGGGCCCACGAGCTTTCTTTTTATTTTACTTTTCTCTCGTACTTGACTTGATAGAATTCAAGGAAGTTATTAGAGTGTCGTCTTTGAAGAAGAATGAATCATTGAAATTGAAAAGATCGAATGTTAACCGAGGCGACGATTTCCTTTGGCGGCTACTTGCATGGGAATTGTAACGCGAATCGCCGGCTTATGCTTACGAACGAACGAGACATTTTAATCGTTAATTCCATTCGCTCTCTCTCCCCGTCGGTTTCTCCGCCGTCTCCACTCTAATCGATGAAATTTCAATATGAAAAGCGCCCCTAATTCGTGGAGAACGGATGAATGGAGCACGTTTATTTGTACGTGTGCGCAACAAGAATGTCCTCCTTCAGCCCAGGAAGGTCCCTATTCCAAGTCCCGTTAATACCGATAAGGAAGGCGATAGCAGCAGATCCATGCAAATTTACATCGACGCGTGGTATCGCGTTTAATGGTAAATCTTGAAAAGTTGCTATAGAAGGCAATAGACCTTAGCTAAGAGTCGATCGTTGCGAGAGAATGACGTGAGAAATTTCACGTCGATTGGCAATTTTCCCAAATAACGGCGAGACACCGTAAAAACTATTCCGCGCGTAATTCTCGCAATTCTCAGATGCAATTACTTTTCTTCCTACCGTTTCCTTGGCACAACCAACTCCAACTATTGTCGCTTTGGCGTTTGATCGTGGGAGCTTCCTTGGAAATCATCGAATCAAAACATTTTTCACCTTTCCCGAAGCGCTGCTTTCCATAATTTACATTCGAAAGTTCAAAAGAGAAGTTTCTCGTCGGTTGTCGGAACGACGGAAGGAACGACGGAAGGAACGACGGAAGGAACGACGGAAGGAACGACGGAAGGAACGACGGAAGGAACGACGGAAGGAACGACGGAAGGAACGACGGAAGGAACGACGGAAGGAACGACGGAAGGAACGACGGAAGGAACGAGGACGATTTGTCTCTCGGCTAGAGCATCGACGTACGAATGCACCTCCGAAGGACGGGAGCGCCAACAACGTCGACGTATCCGTACGTTTTTCACTCGAGGCGGATATTAGAGACCATTAGGGAGAAATTCACGAATGACGCTCGAGGAAGATGCCGCGTTTTTTCAAGTACCTCCTCGTCTGCCTCGTAGCCGCGATTAACGGCCGACTTTATTGCCCGTAGCGGGAAACATTTTCTTCCGATTGCTGTCTAGGGCTCGTCTGCCATCTTCGACGGGGACATATCGTGTCCTGTACTCGTACTGTACGCGTACGGCGGTAAATGATATTTGTACCCTTTTCCCTCTAACGAGTAGCAGCTGAACGGCGTAGTGCTCGAGGAATACGCAAACTCAGATCGTGCGAGATGGGAGTTGGCGAGCAAGACACTTGGAATTGACCTCGAGGACGAAAGCACCAGCGAATCTATTGAGAATTATTAATCGGACATTGTTGTCATCGGGAAGCAAAGCGAATTACTCCGAGTCACTCTACCGAGGCTAAAAATACTTCATTAGCAAACAGAGTTGAGAAGAAATTGCTGTTATTGTACGCGCGTATTATACTTTATAATTATAATAGTCGAGCGAGCTTGCGTTGAATCATAAAAAGTCTCTGTAATTGGTTAATTCTTCAATATCGAACGAAGCAATAACCTTTTCGAGTCGCTGCTTTGATTAATGGATGTTTATGCGCACACTTATCGTCGGCGTGAACCGACGCGACGTTTCGATTTAACATTAAAATTCAAATCACGAGCTGCACATGTTCCTATGCGGCTTACGCGCGCATGCCTACGGCATGCGTTAGGATTTGGGTTTTATACGCAACAGAATTGCGTTCTTTGTCCCTTGCCTCGGGCTACGCGGTTAATAACGCGTTAATAACGCGTTAATAACGCGTTAATAACGTTAATAACGCGACAGGTGACTCGAAGCTTAGAAATCCTTCGCTGCACGGATGGGACGCGCGGCTTGCAACGTTACGACAACAGTCGTTAATACGTGAAACGAAAGAAGGACGGGAGGTAGTGAGGAGCTCCGAGTGTTTCGCCAACTGTGAAATATGCGCTCGCGATATATTCCTAACGTAAGTGAACAGGGAGACAGTTGTAACTGGCTTGAAAATAAACCTAGGAAAACGGATAGCGCGCATCCTTCCCCAGCAGCCTTTTCAATTACCTCAACCAACGACGTCCAAGCGTCAGCCGCACGCGATTCGTCGTCGCGTCTCCTCGTGCATTTGAGCGTAAGTTCGGTGGTCCGTCCGTCCAATGGGCGTCGAGGAAGAGCGTTGACCTCAGCCTCGCGCGGTGACGAGAATACGAGCCTCTTTTACCGCTGCCACTAGCGCTGCCACTGCCGCCGAGTCCGGGTGTGATAATAAAAAAGTCAGCCGGGCTGCACGACGAGCTAACGAAGCAGTCTTTTCGTCTACCTCGAGGAGATTAGGGGGCAGCATTGCAGCGCTGGCGACTCGAATGTTTGCTCCGGGTATGGATCTTGGCTTTGCTCTTTTTGCTTTTTGCTGGCGCGAATTTCTTTGCCGTGTATGCAACGAAATACTTCCAGAGGCCGAGAGTGCGCGATAAAGTCATAGCTTGAATCGTTGAACCACATTTAACGTTACCTCGAGCGGCTCGTGAGTGGCAGTAAAGCAGCCGTGGATTTTAATCGAGAGTTCGCGATGCGATATTTAGCTCAATTTTCACATAATTTCAAGGATCTTGGATCGATGCGTTTGCTTCGACTGTGCGAATTTATTTTAGTCTGTCCGAATTTAAGTGAATTTAACACCAAGTTAAGACCAACTCTATGTTAACTACCACCCGAGGAGCAACGAATGCCTGCGAAAAGAAATTACTTCAATGATACGTGATATGAACAGCGCAGTCTTCGCGGAACTACGCGAATTATATCGAATCCGAATAAGAAAAGTGGAACGAGCAGAGAAATAGAGGAAGGAAAGCGTTCGGCAGTGGGGAATGTTAGACGAAGCGTCACACATTTTCCTTTTATTTTACCTGCTGATCCCTCGCATAACAATGTCGTCGAGCGGCGAAAACTCGAGGAGACGATGTCGCCAATGCCAACTCGTGTGTGCGTTTCACTTTCGTGCGTGACTGCACACGCGTGTACGCACGGGTGCTCTCCCTCTCTCTCTCTCTCTCTCCCTCCCTCTCTCTCTCTCTCTCTCTCTCTCTCGCTCTCTCTCTCCCTCCCGCCCCGTTTCTTTTTCTTTCTCAGTTATTCGTACGGCTGCATTTGTCGCGGATGAGTTTGTGCATCGCCAAAAGCAATTCGAGCACGAGAGGCCATCGAGTAGCAAAGACCAAAGAGGAAGAGTCAACGTCGTCTGCACGAATGGTATCGCTTTCGGATGAACCACGAATACGAAATATTACCGTTACATGGAGATTAATGAACGTTTTCGCGTCAATCAGCGATAGAATTGACTGCGAAAGATTGAGTCGTTGATTATTTTCGAGAATAATTTTCGCCAACATACGGAATACCTAAAACGTAAATTTAAAAGCACCTTCTCATTACATTAGCGATAAGGCTTCGTAACTTTAAAGAAAATACCGATAAAAAGGCCGAATGATTATTGAGCGTTCACAGCGTATACGGAGTTGGAAACCGCGATAACCACTCGAAAAAATTGCCACGATTTGATGTACAGGTGTTAAGTTATCGTTGAAGCTGCGTATAAAGGTACGTAACGCGAGACTGGGTGTTATTTTCGAAAGGTGGTTTTTCTCGGTAGGTGTTTACAAATCGAATACAAAGTTCTGCACTTCGCGACGAAATAACGAAGTTAACGCGAAGACCGCGGTTAAATTGGCGTTAAATAACGATGCTGACGGTGAAAGTAAAAGTGTAAAAAACGCTCAGCAGTTGGTAGAGCTTTTCAAGCTCTATACGTTGTATAGAGCAACGTAACGTTATCGCATATTGCTATCCGTGTAGTTTGTCAATTGAAAGGAAAGCCGTTCGTTCGTCTATTACACGAACGAAAATTGCGCAAGTGCAAGCACGTACGCGCGAATTTCAAAATCATTATATCTTCCGCACTCGCGCAGAGACGCGATTCGTATGCGCAATTAACGTTTCTGTGCGGAAATTTAGCTTGCGGCGGGGAGGCGTCGTACATGCGTAGAGAGAGAGAGAGAGAGAGAGAGAGAGAGAGCTAGAGTTTAAGGGGGGGAACGATTGCGCTTCCTTGTCGCATGCGTGGAAGACGATTCGACCGCGTATTTACGACTGTAAACGCTTTTCATAACGGGAGGAATTTTATTATTCGACTTTTTAAACGAAACGCCTGAAGCGTCCGTCTTATTGTAGTCGAAAATTACACTACGTGCATTACACTGAATAATGCGGCATACGATAAAAGTTGCTGAATGCGGGTTCCCCCACGTGCAGCGAGGAGGAACGTGCGCGATATATTGGATTCATTAAAGTAAATATATTCATAAATCCAAGATTCCTTGGAGAAACTTTTTCAAACGCACTGCTCGTAAACAATGATATTATGCGTGTACGTACATCAGCATGAAGTTTCAAGTACAAGATATATTTCATTGGGGACTTTGCTACAAGTGTCGTTACGGGAGTATAAAATATCTTCGATATTTTTCACGCGTGATACTTGGGTTTAGTTTCCGTTTTTTAATGCCAAAGACTTTGGTCACAAGGATGAATTTGACTAGAATGGTATTCGTCGGTGTGCGCTTCTAGTTTTCGATTTCTAGTCCGTTTCTAGACTTTCAACTTTTGGAAATAAGTTAGAAGCCCATAAAACGTATTCGCGTCGAAAGTTTAACACTTTGAAAAGCTATTTTAAACGAATGTACAGCCATGAAATTATCAAGATTAAGCTTGGTTAAGCTTAGTTTCGTAGAGGGCTTAATTTACTTTACTCGTTTAATTTATTAAAAGCTGGTATTAACAACGCATTATTTTCTAACGGAAACTTCGGAGAATGCGCTCTAAAACAAACGCAGGCACGTTCACGAGTTCTAAAATTAATTCCGTAGCACGAAAGGTGAGCGTTGAAGACTCGACGATACGTTAATATTTAAACTAGAACCTGCGTATATTTGAGTGGCTTTCGAGTGGATAATCTTGAAAAATACTCGTGTTATTATCAAATGTCCATCACGCGCACCATAATCGTTGTTGTATACACAACGTATGTTATAACAATACCAATGTACAGAAAATACCGAGCAAAGCGTTTATTAAGACATCAAGCCACCTATACCACTTAATAAAACGTGCCTTTTTCCAAGCTTCTGTTATTCGATTGAAACGGTTTTTGTTTCCGAAGAATCGACGAACCGTCCGTCCGTTAACGAACGATTACCTGTCGCATGCACTTGAGTGGATCAGCGCGTTGGATTTCGACAATAAGCTACGAGTACGTTTCAGCTTACGAAGTCATTAAAGTTGCTCGATAATTACTTGCTATGTAAATGGCAATTATTGCAGTGGCTTGAGTTTTCGGAAAAATAAATTGATTCGACGGTAGCAGACGAAATTGAGCAGAAAACTTTCTTTTTCTGTTTAATTAAATGCACTTGGCGATGCGCATCATAATTGCATGTACTTTACGCGATAAATTGATAGACCACTGTCACGCAAATTCGAGCCGCAAGTGCGTCTCGCGTACCTTTAGAACCTCGCGCGCCAAACTTACGCACAGACCGATAAAAAACAATAGACACGCGTTGACGCGCGCGCGAGAACCTCGATCATAAATCAAAGGGAACTTTCGGAGTACTCGCGTTTAATGGCAATTTGCCAATCACACGAGCATCCGTCCCGTCGTACGCGTAATTACACCTCTCGCTTTTCACGCCGAGGAGGCGTGACCGCGCGCACGCGTATAATTTCTTTTCATTTTCTCGCTTCTTTCGTCGAAAACGAAGAACGAAAAAATACATCCGCGAGATGTTACAGGGCGCGCGTCCGGTTCTTAAATCAGTTATCGTTAGGTTGGGCAGGTGTCGTGCGAGTAACGGTAAGTTCGACGGTGGAGTAAGGCGATAAATTGCGGATATTATCGATCTTTCACGAGCAGAGTTGAAATTTTTGGTCCCTCGAGATGATGCTGCGCGCCCGAGTACAAGACATAGCGAGATCCTCGGATAAACGCTTCTCGATAATTCTGCCTGCTGAACGAGAAGCAATTTGTCGTTTTGTTGCGCGTGTCGCACGCCTCCTATATTATTAGCCCGAATAATCGATCGTTTATAAACTTAAACACGGATCGATTATTTATACGGAAGCGTCGATGCCAAGCGAAAGGATCATTTTTTATGCTAACGTGAGAGTTTCGGTGCGATATCACGTTTGTCACTCATTTTCAGTAGAGCCAATCGAAAATTGTCGTAGAAAGTTACGTTAAATTTTGAAACTCTGAAAAATGAGAGATTTCTCATGATCTTTCATTTTGGTATTCTAAAAGTAATAACGACGTTGTTCCTACTTTTGTACGCAAAGACTTTCGCTACACTCGCTGTAACCCACGAATTCAAATTAAAGGTAAATTTTTATGACATTGTCATAAATTATACAACAAAATCATAACACACGCGGTCGCTTGAACCGTTTGTGAAAAAGTGCGTCTTAGGATGGAATCTTTCAAATTAATCTTTCACGTTTCAATCAAAGAACGAGTGTAATCGAGGTGGAATCGGCAATACTGCGGTCAAAGTAAAGTAAAGCCTTTGCACAATACGAGCACTGAGAGGAAGCAGCACTCGAGAAATGTAAACGTGGTTACTAAGCTCGGTGAATCATATTGCAATACGTTAGGGTATCGGTCACATTTTTACAATCGATCGTATAAAAACGCGGTACGGTACGAGTAGGTCTTACTATCATTTTCAATCGATCCGTAACCACGAGGCTTTCCAAATCCGAATGAAAATTTCATTTCCCTGCGAAATGCATCGTTAAGTCGAGTTAATCGTCGAGAGTTAACGTCGAAAGAGCAAAAAATTACCCGACACTTGAAGAATAATCAGATTGTTTACTGGACGTGCGAATCTCCGAATGGCCTACTTTCGGAAACTTACCACACCGACGGAAATCTGCCGAATTAATTGAAAATCGCAATCCCGTATTCGGAAGGCATTTGGTGCTTAGGGGCTCTAACCCAAGCCCTTCATCTCGATCTCGTTCCCAGCTAAACGCTTTTCTTTACTCAACATCCGGCAAGCCTGAAACCGTAACACCGCCAAGTTCAAGAAACTCGAATTTATCGCCATTTTTCTGAACTTCCAAGAACTTGGGGCGCGCTCACTCAAAGTAAAACAATAGCCTGCGCCGCGCCTCGTGCATTTCGCATCCCCGTGCGCGCCCGAGCGTAATGACGTTTATTCCGTGTAATAACACGTTGGAGCGAGCCACCGGACCGAGGGGCGATCGCGCACACGTACGACGCAGCAAGTTACACGGCGCCCGGAGCACGGATTAACGCGCGACGCGTTCCGCGCACTAGACCTCGGCTGAAGAAGCGCATTTTGCGAGCCGCGAATATTATTCGCCATGACCAAGACCGCGGCTCTTTCCCCGTAGTTCCAGTTTCCCTCGCCTGTTTTGGACGATTATTTTAATAGTCGTCCTCGTTGGAAGGGAAGCTCCGGAAAGTACGGGGAAAGTACGCGGACAGTACGCGGCTCGATGATCCAATGCGATTAGCAATAGTCATTGGCTAACGTTCTTTTCTCGCTCCGTTTTACCGCGGGTCGCTCATGCTTCACGATTCTCTCTGTTTCCTCTTTTCCTCGATAACTAAGTTGAGCATGGACGAAGTAACCTTATCCTGTCGTTCGCCTACTTGCAAGCATTTGAGCGCTTCTTTCGAGTAACGACTCGTCGTCGTCGTCGTCGTCGTCGTCGTCGTCGTCCTCGGCTCCAAGGAAGGAGCTTCGTCCACAAATTGAGAAAGCGCCGTTCCCAACTGATTTACCTGTCACGAGGTGAACGCAAGAGGAGTCCAAGTCGTGATTCGCAGTTGAAAAGCTTCTCGCGACTAACTGACGCTAAAACGAGCAACTGCGACGCGCGGTAGAGACGCTGATTTTCCATGGCGACGTCATTAGGTCCCGCAAGGTAAGGTAGTGCGAGGCACTCGCACACCAAACCGAATGCCTCTTTTTCCATCGTCGAAGCGGCAGCGCGGCGGTAGGCAGTTATGGGAGCCAGGTCGTGGTGATTTTGAAGAAAAGTGCCTCGTAATTCATAGTTAACGGCGCGCATAAAGCATCGAAAAGGCATTTCTCCGTCTACGGTGGAGCAAGGCGGCAGCGCACGGGCTAATTAGTAGCCCTTTAAGCAATTCGAGCGCCAAGGCAGAGGCGCGGGTCGTTACTCCATGACCATCGGGGATACCAAGTCCGTGCAACAGCGCGCTTTAAGCTTTCCGTTCATCCGCCCTTCAATCGCGTACCTCTCTTTTCACAAAGGATTCAAATACGCGAGCACGTGCGTCTAGGAATGCCGCGAGTGATTCGAGTCGAGCATAACTCGCTTTTAAGCCAAAGCGAAATTAAATGCCTTGGAGAATGCAGCGTTAGAATTTTAAATTGTCGGCTTTATCGAGTTGGCATTGGTTGAATTTCAAAAGGTTTAAATTCTAGGACGTAAACGTACGGGAATTAGTTTCTGGTCTCGTTGAACTTGAGCGAAGGCAAAGGGGGTCGCGTTGAGTGCTCGAGGTCTCCTTGGCGTATCACGAGGAGTTACCAAATTGTCGGATACCGCGCGTATTGTCGTTGGAATATAGGCGAGTAACGCGAGTAAGTAGAGATTTTCGGCAAATTTCCAAAGGCTCGCAACGATCGTTATTTCCCTCGAAGAGGGGGAAGTCGTTCGAGGGGATGTTTTCACGACGGGCTCGTCATTTTTCTTTGCAGAATACAAGATCCATGTAGATCCAGATAATTGTCACGAGTACACCTCGTGACTGCGACTCGCGTACGCCTCGCCTTCTCTCTCTCTCTCTCTCTCTCTCTCCCTCCCTCCCCCATTTATATTCTTCCTCGATTAGATACGCGCGTTCGATGATGGCGGACACAGCTAATAATTTGCGTTAACAGGCCTCCCCGTCCTTCCCTTCCCAACTGGTCTCGCAGAGCTTCTCCCATGTCGAATCGCCAGCCTCGTCTTGTTTTCCACGGAGGCTTTTACGTTCGAATGATATCCTTCTCGTAGAGCTTACAAAAGTTCCTCGAACGTCCGATTTCGCGAAATTTACGACGCCGAATGAGGCAGTGGCTTCGGTTTTCAAATTTTCAAATCATTCTCGTTGGATAAGTTAGTAACGATCGGTTGATGCGCACGGCTCTACAAATTAAAGCATCGACCGTATTTGCCTAAATTAAAGGAAGATGTGCTCTGGTGCGTTTGGTTCGATTAGGCACCGGATTTGATTGTCGGATGCTGTGGCCTCGGCAAATTATAACTAGACCGAGGAGAACTAGAAGACTGCCAAGAAATCCCAATAAAAGAAAGTCATTCGAGGGCTTCGTTTCCGCGCACAAGAGACATCGACTCGTCGTTGTCCGTCACACATCGAATCGTTAAAAGCGAGACCACAGAAACTCGCTCGTAACTCTGCGTTGGAACATCGATTGCCGACTCGGCGAGGATGATTTAACAGTCCCGCGCGCAACGCGTTCGCTCTGTAGCTCCACACTTGCGATTTTTTTCTGCAAGGCCGTATCGGTCGCATGGATTTAACTGCGAGAAGCGAGTTTTATTATATATACGGCTTGCGCTCCGTCCGTCTCGGTACATTACGGTGCCGGTCGCCCCGTAGACAAGAGACGAGAAGGCGAATGGAAGATTCGTGCGAAGAGGCAAGAAAGAGAGGCGAAACTAGATAGAGAGAGAGAGAGAGAGAGAGAGAGAGCGAGCGAGAGAGCGAGAGCGAGAGAGAGAGAGAGAGGTGCGCACAATTTCAATTTTTATGCTTGGCTTTACGCGAAACTTGTATAATGCGTAATAATGCGTGTCCGTTTTCTTAAATTGCACTTCCGGCTCGCTCCCTCGTAAGATAAGATTTTGAAAAGCCGCGGTAATCAATTGGCTGGCGAAGCTTTTCTCGTATCGGCAGCTCGTGGGAACTCGAATCGACCAAGTTACAACGAACGACGAAATATATAAGCAAGTGTTATTGCGCATAATGTTTCGAAGGCAATTAGCGACACTTGATGCTACATCGTGTCGGTGTACGCGTTTCACAAAGAGCGAGAGAAAACAGAGAAATAACACGCGTTATGAGTCAAAGAGGCAATTCGATGGCTTTCATTATTAAAATGTCTCCTTCTTCCTTCAACTCTCGTTTCGAAAGCTCATTAAAATATTTATTAGACATTTTACTCATCCGCGAGTGCGGTTGAATTTCCATTTACGATCGAGAGATTCAGAGTACTTGTGGTCCATCATCGGCGTAAAGTACTGCAAAGGGTCGGTAAAGATGGGACATAAAATAGCGCGCGAGCGATCGAATTGTTCCCCTTCGTTTCAACTCGCTAATTTAAGCTCGTCAAACTACTCGTAACCACTCCTCTCGATAACACTTTTACCTAGGCGCCTCGGATGATTGAGCAGCCGTCGTAATACATTCCGCGTTCTGCAAAATTTTCATTTTTCGTTGACTAGTCGCATTAGTCGTTGCAAGACTAGCGTGTAACAATACTAGCGATCGATTAATCGTCAAAAATTAAATTCAAACTTAATTCTCGGATAACACTCGCAAGTAACACTTTGCAAGCCTGCAATTTTTCTTTCATATTCATGATTTTATGAAGTACGGTTTGCCATCTCTCTTGCGCTCAGCATTTCCGCAATCGCCTAATCGTGGAATATCGTTGGTGGTAATATTACGAACATTGTGAATTCGAGGCAGTATTTATTTCGCAAATGTCTCGATATGGAAGGAAATGCGGACATGAGAAGGAAAAGCAGCTTCGCGGTCAAGAGGCTCGGTACCGTTCAAATTCGGAAAAGTCGACGAAAATGGTGGGAGTCGAAGGAATCGAAATGGTCTCGCGAAGCGCGTGTTAAAGGATGAGGAGGCCTTGGAAAGAAAAGAGCTCGAAATAAATGAAAGAAAGCGAGGCTAAAAGGATGGGAATTGCAGAGCTGCGCAGGACAACGTTGAACCGGGCGTTTCTACCTCGAGTTTTACGAGGACACGGGCACGATATTTATAGGCGATATTCGTCGGTAATACGGGCACTTACTCATCGCGCACGTGGACGGAAATTGCTCACGGTCTACCTACAAAGGTGAGTTCAAAGAGAAGCCCGAATCGGAAGCAAGGAATTTTCACGAATGATCGCCAGTTATTACGTGGCAAAATGTTTGGAATGAGAAAAAAATGTGAGCGCCGCGTTTAGTGGCTTCACTTATGGAAGAAAAGTGTTGACTTTTGTACCGTTGACGATAAGCTTTGAAATATTTACCGAAATGTCGAAGAAATATTATCTCGTTTGTAAAAACGTTACTCGAGTTTCCGAGCTCCTTGTTCTTTTACAGAAATTTAAAAATACAGAAGCATTGTTATCGTTAACTTCAGAAAGTGCATTTTATTCGATGTCTTGAAGAACACATGGCGTACTTACGTAAGAAATTTACATACTTATCTAACGAGTAATCTATAAATGAGTGATTTCAAGTGCACGCGAGTGTAACAAAATGGGCCTTCGCTCTACAGCTGCATATTATATTACACTGTATCGTACTACACAATTATATTACGGGAATAAGCTTACGCTTCTATTCTGGATAAACTGAATATTTAACTTCCCGCGTAAAATCCCATAATACAGAGGTGAGTCTTGCCAATTGAAATTTCATCGCGATATTAAAATACAACGAGTGTGATTATTCGTACGTAACAACGTAAACTTGTAAGATATCTCGAGTCTCTTGTTAAAAATTACACATTTGTATCAGACGTAAGTCAGAGCCAAAGAAATAACTTGCAGACTCTTAGGTACGACGACGCTGAATCCTAATAACTCACAACTCTACTCTGACCTTTTTGAAAAACTTTGTCATCTTGGCAACAGCGACGAATGGCAGAGAACAAACGATCGCAACGTGCAACAATTGGGCGGGGTGTGTGCGCGCGCGCGCGCGCGTGTGTGTGTGACGCGCTTTCCGTTGAAATACGGGGTAGAAAACGTGGCTAAATCGAGACTCACGCGGCAAAATCTACATCAGTCTTGTACAAAATTGTTCCACGTTTCAACCCTCACGGATACTTTTTCAGGCGTGAAATGTTGGACCGATGCATCAGTTTGTCCACGCGTTAGATCCCGTCGATCGCAAAGCCGAAGTGCAATATATTTTACACCTGTAAAGTTTTCGCGTCATTCGACGAAAGAAGCTTTAGCGACCACCCGAAGAAAAGTGCTATTTATTATTCGTGCTTGTATTCCGAGGAAGTATTTCCTCGATCTTTCATTCTTTTTTCCGTTCAATTTTCAAATTTTTCTGTCAAATAAATACGGTTATTAGCGCGAATTAAATCATCGGTATGTAAGATTTCTGTATTTCACTTAACATCTTACTTGAGAGGTGTTCGGACTTTCCGACCGCAGAAACAAGCGCTACCGATCATAAATTATCCGATTTTATCCGAGTGATTCTTCGAATTTCTCCGCGGAAATCGAATTGCGTAAAACAAATTGAAAAATGTACATTCTATCATGCTGCATAAAGGAAAAGAATGCAGTACGCGCGTCAGGGCGCGTCGTATCTGCAATATAATAAATCACGATGAGTTAATACGAAATAAAGCAAAGATTTCTAGTAATAAATTTATATGAAAAATTCGGAGATTTATTTTTCTCTTTGAATAAAATTATTACCTTTCATTCGGAAGATATTCTTCAATGATAAAAAAGACCGCGCGGAATATTTCCTTTTTTTTCGTCGTTATTCTCGTATCAGGTACGTTGATACGTCTGTATTCGTATACGACAATCGCGAGAGGGGTACTTGCCGTATAATAAAATTAAGTTACACCTATACGCGACATCCGAGGCTTTACGACTCTTTATAAAATTTCCTCATTTCAATAAACTAATAAAAACCTCTTGGAATTTACAGTATAACCTGCCTAATTACTCGCTGCTTTATAGAAAGGGAAGGCAAGAACCTCGAATACGGTATCCTCGGGTACCTGGAACGAAAAAGAGGAAAAGAGGAAAAGAGAAAAATGAAATGCACCTCACCCGAAGGAAGATAAAAACGTAGAAAAAGTTAAAGAACATCCCCGAACACGCGACAGAAGAATACCGCGACTCGTGCTGAGCCTTTGCTGCGCGCGAGCGACATACATTTATCCCGCGGGCGCTGACTTTAAATCCATCGGAGCCATTAACAGCCGCCGCTCCTGGACCGCGAGGTAATGTATGCGCGTGTACGGGCGGCGGCGTGGGTGTCTTCTCGAAATTTACCGCCGCGAGGCCGGGGACATCATGCGCGCGCTGCCTCCTGGAGGGACTCAAGTATGTCACCAGGAACAACACTGGTAGTTCCTTGTCCTTGATACGGCGGCAGAGAGAGAGAGAGAGAGAGAGAGAGAGAGAGAGAGAGAGAGCGAGAGAGCGAGAGAGAGAGCGAGCGAGCGAGCGAGCGGACACGCTTACTTTCGACAAGCCAGAGAACTCGCAGCACCAGCAGATTTATGCGAATTTGTAGGATTTTTCTCATTCTTCGGGCTCGGCTTTATACGCACACTAAATCGTTCTTTGAACTTTCAGCTTGTTAATTTATTTCCTTTTCCTTTTCTCTTCCACTGGATTATCATAAACTTAGAGTTTTAGAGACTCGACGCTTTTTTCTTACCCGAGGACCGATACTTTTATTTTACTTTCTCTCTTCATCCCGCGCTTAATAAGAATTAAGCACCAAATGCTTCGTGCACACTATAAATACATTTAAATACATTTCACCCACTAAAATCGTCAACGTGTGAATTTTTTTTATCTCACTCGATTCATCGACGTGCTTTTGGTAATTCGATAGAAATTGATCGGATTCAACAGGAAAGCTAGTTGTCGATTTGCGACTTTTAACGATTCGAGTACGTGGACCTAGACCAAGAAAAATCCAAGAAAAATCCAAGAAAAATCCAAGAAAAATCCAAGAAAAATCAGCTACAAATCGAACTTTTACAAATCTGCCGAATTATTAATAAGCTTTTAACGCAATAATGCGTTTTACGTTTCATTTGGCTCGTTAACCGAGAAACTTTTCTGTTCACCAATTGGGAAGAACATGTTCCCCAATGAAACTCGGTAATCGCATCATTCGTCTAGCTGCAGTTGCGCTTCGTTCCCTTTCTTCGTGTCAAAGCTCGAGCGCGAATCCACAAACGTAGAATCTACAATGTCGCAAAGAGCTGCAGCGAGCGCAATTTCACACGATGCCTATGAAGTATAAACGTCTAATACGTCACTCGTTGCGTCCTTGCCAATGCGATGGAACGAAACGTTTGCGATACACCGGTAACGCGTGCAAAAATTCACGCGGACAAAACAGCTCAGGCGGTTCTGTTTGTCATGCGCGTGAAATTATACAAAAAGTGTTCCCCAAAGAGAAAGTGCCGACCTCGAGCGCGACATCTAGTCTTAAAGGCGGAAACGCAAGTGCCAGAAAATGTCGGAGGAGGAGGTCGTTTTCGCGCAATTATTTCCCGACACTTTGGTGCCCAGAGTCTCAGATCGGTCACGCGATCAATCCTTAAAATTGTCGAAATGTTTCGTTTGCCACTGTCCGCGTACGTACTCGGAGCTTCGTCCCGAAATTCGCGCGCAAGGCCCTCAAGGTCAGGTGCGTAAGAAGGTGCGTAAGGTCCGCGCGTACTCTTTCGAGTATAAGGATTGCGCTCGATCACCGATTGGAATCCAAATAGAAGAGCCAGTTTCAATGATTCACGATTTGACGTCAATGATCGATTGACTTTCAAGCGCTTTGCAGCCAACGAAA